>JAVJIF010032742.1:0-260173 GCA_038442645.1 Agave tequilana
GATTCAATAATGACTCCGGTATCTTTCCCAGATTTTTCTCTATTCCGGAGTCAACATTGAATCCTGTACCAGTACACCATGAAATAGAATCACCAATCTCTTATGATCACACTTCATTACTAGGAAAAGTGTGTGAACATCAATTCTTTGATTTGGACCCCATTTTTGAACCAATTTCGACTCTCAATGTTGACTTTCAACTTGATCTGAGTCAATTTCCCGAGTCGGTGTCGGTTTTTACTCCTGTTCCATTTGAGCCAAGTCAATCATCTTCCAAAATCACACTTCATTTTTAGACAAGGATGTTGAAGAAAATGACTCAGAAATTATTTTTGAAAATTGAAAATTAGATGGGGATAATTTTTTCAATAAGACCATTCATTCAATCATTCTTTTACTGGGTCGTATTAGAGAGGTCATTGGTGGGTTTCTGCAAGATCCACGATATCTTGATTGGGTAGCAATACTTGGCCCGGTCGGACCACCAGAACCACCACCATGAGGTAATCTTTCTTCCCTCTCCATTTGTTTCATGTATATATACATTCACGATGCATTGAGGACAATGTATGAGATAAGTGTGGAGGAGGGTTTACTAACATAGTTAGTTTTACATTTTCTTTCTTTTACACTTCTTTTTAGAAACTTTTTAAAATTTTCTTTTGTATAAAAACTCTTTTCTTTTCTTTTACAAAACTTTTTGAAATAAGAGAAATAGATTTGATTTATTTTTAAGAAAATTAAGATTATCTTCGGAATTAGGAAGACCTAAAATTATGAAATTTTAAACCGAGTCAAAATAATAGATCTTATTTAAATTTTAGGATAAGAAAGTAAGATTGAAAAGATAATCTGATCTTGAATTTTTTACCTTAATTTATGCATTTCACACGTACACAATTTTTGGGATTTAAACAAAGACTAATAATGTCATAAATATATAATAATAATAATAATAAAAATGATGATAATAAAAATCACTTATTGAAGCTGGATAATTATGCCTCAGGAAGCATGATTATTCACGCCTAAAAAGATGGACAAAATTAAAATAATCCCCTTTAGTTTTGTGGCTTTGTTTACTCAAGTCCTTAAGTCTGAGGAATGTTTTCTCATCTGGTGCTCTAAGATCATCTGGTTTGGGAGTCACGGCTAAAGGCTCGCTATTCGGGTAAATAAGAAAGCCTAAGAAAAATAAGGGAAGAACAAAATAAAAATAATTATATATATATATATATACACACACACACACACACACACACACAAATCAATGGCATGAATTTTGAGTCAATATCCTAACAATCTTCACAGTTCACAAAGCGCATATTTTTCTAAGAGTTTTATGAAAGATCAAAGAATCAATTAAATTTTAAATTCTTACATTTAATTTATAATAAGATTTTTCATTTCAATTTAGTTTAAGGAAGAATAATTTCTGGTTAACCTATGACCTTAGATCACTTATATTTTCACAAAAATACTTCAACACTTTTCTCTATTTCAAAATACCTTTTCAAAACACTAACATTTGATTTCTTTCTTTATAATGATTTTGTAGGTGTAATCCGCTGAAAACCCTCAGGAGACAAAACTCCTCCTCTAGGGGGAACCTAGAGGTTTAACGGCTTGTTGCACATGCTCAGTGCAATCACGTCACCTGTGAAAGTGGTGTAATAATTTTTTTTAGTTTTTTGTTTTGCTCGGGACGAGCAAAAGATAAGTGTGGGGGTGTGATTAGTCTCTAAAACTGCATATTTCATACCACATCTTCATATTTATTTAATAATAAATTCTGCTAATAATACCTCTCTTGCATGTTTCTAGGTTCATGGTGTGAAAATGAAGAAGAAGACCCAAATTACCATTTTATAGGTAATTAAAGGCCTATAAGGATAGCCATCGACCAAGGAGGGAGATTCTGTCAAAATCTGGAGCCCAAAACCAGAAACCAAGACATACAGCAGACAGGGGACAGACATGACAGCGGGCGACCACAGTACAGCCGCGGCCGCGCCCCGTACTTTGGGTCAGGGTTGCCCCCTGGCCCCCTTCCCCCTGGTTCCTATAAATATTCCCTGGGGTTCTTCTTCAAGGAGATATATAAAGAATTATAGTAGTTTCTTCTCCATGTTGTAGTTTAGGGTAGTTTACATTAGTTATTGTCCTTCTTCTTTTGTATTTTTCATTTTGATAGATCATGTAATAAGAAAGAGATGATCATAGGATAGAAAAGAAAGTTCTTGTAATAGAGGGTGACACTCTATGAAAGGTTCTTCTTTTATCTCTATTTACTTCTTCTCTAACTCTTTACATGTTTAGCTAATCTTTTCTCTCATGGCAACTAACTACTAATCACTAACTAGTCTAAGTTCTTACTTGATAATTCACATGAATCTAATAGCCTCTACTTGGCCTTGCTCTTGCAAGAGCCATGGCTCATGATGATGGATCTAACACTCTAACATTCTAACTCTCTAACAAGCTAACATTACTTTACTCTATGCTTACTCTTATTTAGTTTTGATGGTTTAAGTGTAGCATGCTCTTGTTTTGTTAGTTTGAATGTGGTGAGTTAACATATGGGTCATACTTTGAAAAGCTCTTGAATCAAGGACTAGTGATGACCAGTGATACATGTGAGGCAACTATCACTGAGAGGTTAGCATGTTGGTGGAGTCATTAGTAGTTAGTAGTCATGAGTTTTCTTTCTTTTTCACTTTGTTTTAAAAATATTAAAAATCACAAATATCTTCTTTTTAATGTTTCCCACTTCTTCATGTTTTATCGTACTTCTCTTTTTCATTCTTTATTTTCCTTTCATTTTATTCTTTAAAACATTGAAGAATTTTTTAACACACCGTGAACATTCCAGTAAAGCTTCTATCGCCTCTCGTCCTTATGAATTCTGCTCGTTTTAGCCTCTATGCTATAACGGAAGTATCGAGGAAGCCAAAGCACACATACTTTAAATCTTGATTTCAAAACACACACTTTTCGTGTGCAGTTTTTCCCTGATCAATAGCCTAATTATTATACATACTATGCACAATTACAGCAACAATCCATCACACAACAACGTGAGTATTAGAGGACATCACAACTGGCATATAAAAATGGCGTCATGACATGCGTCAGCAGTAGACAACCCGCTAGCAGGAAGAATCTCTTTAATAAAGTGGTTTGCTTTAATAAAGGAAAGAAAAAAAGTGAGACCACTATTGATGGCGACCTCAACTAAGGAAAAGAGAAGATTTCTCTAAAAGGCACCCTCCAGAATTACCCAGAGAAAACTCTTCCCTTCCATCCACTCCTATAAAAAAGAGCCTCTCCAGCTGAAGGAGGCACCACTTTGCATTCCACTTCTACTTTTCTTTAGCATGCTCTTATGTGCTCCCTCTTGTAAATATTTCTTTTCCCTATAAAATTTAAATATATCAAGTGTGGAAAGCTTTGAGTAGTTGAA
Organism: Agave tequilana; assembly: GCA_038442645.1. NCBI lineage: Eukaryota > Viridiplantae > Streptophyta > Magnoliopsida > Asparagales > Asparagaceae > Agave > Agave tequilana. The sequence goes on from JAVJIF010032742.1 coordinate 3,464, forward strand.
GTTCAGCTTCAAGCTGTAAGTTTTTACTTTTAATAAACTTACTTTTTTCTCTTGCTCTTTCCTTTGATCCTTTTCCCCTAGTAATAAAATTACCCTTTCTTTCGATCCTTTCTCCCTTGGTATCAGAGCAATGTATGCTTTCTAAGTAGATAATTGTAGAGTTAATCATGTAGTATTTATATTTTAATATATAAATTCTTAGATATAGTCTGTTCATTTCTTGATGAAACTTGTTTTGAAGTTAGCTTGTGGGACGTCACCAAAGTCGCGTAGAGTCTTCGAGCCGTTATTGCTGATGACAGACGTTTAGGAAATTTACTAGTTAATCGTTGACAGACGTGCAAGATAATTAAAAATAGGATAATTAAAAAATGAGTAGAAATTTTTTTTTTGAGAATTAGTATTTTAATATTTATGCTATTCGGTTAATTCTATAACATATAACAATGTCAGCATTTTTAGGTTCTACAAGTTCTGCAAGGAAATTACTTGTAATACGAGTAAGAGGGTCAAGAATGCCCAATTGACTGAATTTTCATCAGAAATAGATCAACTTAATAAGCAGTATATTCCTAAAGTCTCTAATAGAGGCATATATAAGATTGGATTGATTGTTTGGTTTTAAATCTCTTAAAGCGATCACAAATTTGAAAAATACTGTTACTGTTGATCAAACAGAACATGTGATTAAACTCTTGACAGATGAAGATATTGACCCTTATAAGAAAAAAAAATATAAATATCTTCATATTGGGTTAATTCAAGTGGCTTTTAAACAACCAACCCTTCAAGGATGAATGCATCTATATTATCTTGGCTAAGAGATGCATGATGTCTTAATTGGACACAATCATCAATAGGTATCATGGAAACTAATACGTATCATTGACCAGTTTATTTTAATGTATATTCTAATTTAAGTCTGTCATTAACAGACCCAAATACTCTCGAAGCCGCTAGTCTTATACATACATACATACATATATACATATATGTATGTATATATACATATATGTATGTACATATATGTATATATATACATACATACATACATACATATATACATACATATATGTGTGTGTGTGTCTGTGTACACACACATACATATACATACATACATACATACATATACATATACATACATACACATACATACATACATACATATATATATATATATATGTATATATATATATATTATATATATATATATGTATATATTATATATATATATATGTATATATATATATATATATATATATATGTATATATATATATATATATATATGTATATATAGACAGAGAGAGAGGACTTGTATCCTTCCAAAAGGATTTGAGCCCAAATCCTTCTCACTCAAATTCAACCCTCTGACATTCGGATATAAGATCCACTCTATTGAAGTTGATCTATTATTATTTCAAGCATCCATAAACCAAAAATCAAGTGTTTTTAATATTTTTGTCCATCCATCAAGCGACGCAAAATGATGGCTAAAAGTAGTGAGTTGGTTAGATCTATGTTTTTAGACATATAAATTCTCGATCCGATCATTTCATCATCATCTTAACATTTAAAAACCACTACAAACCAATTTTGGTTAGGTTTCAAATGTACTACACCGTTAAACTAACCAACTCACTATTTAGCCCGTCCGTTTCTCCCCTACTATCTGAATGTGCAAAAAAATATTCAAAACACTTTATTTTTGGTTTATAGATACTTGAAATAATATAGATCAACTTTAATGGAGTGGATCTTGTATCCGAATGTCAGAGGGTTGAATTTGAGTTTGAGTGGGAAGGATTCGGGCTCAAATTCTTTTGGAAGGACACAAGTCTACACACACATGTATATATATATATAATCAACCAGCCTACCGATGGAAGTTTATCATTATGGCGTTTAAAAGTTTCACGTTAATTACATTTAGTTGAGCAAGTGGCAACATATGGCATCACTAACCAAATCTTAACCCATGTATCAATGCTAGTTACCTTGTTAATTATCGTACAATTAGCATAGTTTAGTCTACAATGTGCCCCATCCAAGACAAAGGCACGGGCTTTGATTAACTTGTGGCGAAAATGGCCAATGAGCTATCAACACAAGAGCCTAGGAAAGCAAGATTCTCCCCTAGATCTACAAATAAGTATGCATATTATGATATAATTAGCCTTGGGGGGATGTCACCTGAGGAGAGAGAAGTTTCGAGTTTAGGAAACAAGATGCGTAATCTGCTTGTTTAATCAAACTGCACTGTTTTTCAGGTGACTTGAGGGAAGGAAGCCCATTTGCTGCTCCCCCCTGGCTTCCCTCATCCTTCATGAATCTCAACATAAACGACGTATAATATTCTATGTGTGTAATGCACATGAGGCCAGCTTGTAGTCACATGAATTCCATAAAAATAAGTTTAAACGTCACTTTTTTCAGCAAAGACACAGTTTTCGTCGGTCTCCATCTATGTTTTCTTCGGTCTCCCCTGCGCTCTTTTAACTTGCTCTAATTTGATACGCTGTACTCGCCGGACTGGCGCATCTGTAGGTCTACGTCGCACATGATCAAACCATCGTAGACGGTTTTATCTCATCTTCTCTTCTATAGGGCCTACGTCTATCTTAGCACGAATATCCTCATTTCTCACCTTATCTCGCCTTGTACAATCAATAATACAACAAATAATATTTATGTAATGGTAAATGCACAACTGATCATAACTTTATAATGATATATTCATGAATCACTCTAATTCTCAATATAAGCAAGCTTAACTTATGAGCACCAACTTATTTTGAGCAGAAATGTTGAATATTGCCTAGCATTTGATAGATGTCAAGACACATACAAAGATCCCAAAGTAAAACCCTAAGAACACTACTGATGTTGAACTAGCAACTGAAGTATACCAGTTAGTAGTATACAAGAGGAAATAGTTAACACTGAACAAACATTAAGCTACCTAGTACTTAAATTAATTATAACTCCCACCACTTCCCTAAACAGTTCCTCTCTTTTATTTGTTCTAGAAACAGAACTAACTTGTCAGTGGAACTTATGACCATCATGTAATTTAGCCGATATGCTCACTGGACATGAGCATCAGTGATGCCGAAGCACGACTGCTGTAAGCAATGAGAAGACAAACAAAGTCGAGCAGGTCCACAACCTCGACAGGTGGCTGTGACGAGCTGAGCTTGGTAGTTCCGGAGTTTCATGATTCGTAGGATCCATGATTCCCAATTTTAGCCTGTCCAGAGCGCTTTTGGCAGCTCGATTCATGGCAATATCCTTCTTGCCATAAGTTGCACTGCCCACCATCTTGCCATTGATCAACACATCGATATTCATAGTCTTTTCCCATGCACCTTTGTCAAAATTTAGCTTCAGCTTCTTCTTCTGACAAAGCTCGTGCAGTTCGGCAGTTGGGTTCTTTCCCATTTTCTCCAGATCTATCAATGGTTCTGCTAGCCGCCTGAATGTCTGCCTCGAGTCAGACACATACATCTCACTGTTAGTATTTTGTTGTTTGTTTGTGTGTGTGCGCGTGTGCGCGTGAGAGACAGAGAGAAAGATTACCTTCCATACAGTTTCTAAAGAACTGTTACTGTCCACGAATATGGCTCCAAGGATAGATTCTACAATATCAGCGAGGGCCTTGGGAGGATCAAGGAGTCCATGGGAATGATTTGGATACTCCTTCATCCCCTCCATGAAGTCTTGAATCTGAATGCGACAATATTATTCCAACAAAGAAATTAACACTTGATTGTACTTATCAGATTAAAAAAAAATTCAATATCCTACAATATGCTTCAATTGTTCAGAAACATATAAATAAAGCATTTCTATTTTCTGATCACCCAATGGAAAGAAGGACGAGAAGCGACACATAAAGTATAGAGGAGAGAGTTTGAAAAGCTCAAGGAAAGATTTGATTTAAGCTTCTAATTTTTAAATTAAAATACATTTTTATTAATTAAATCTAGGGCACTTAGGAAACATTTATATACTAAAACATGAATGAAATTAAAATTTTGCATGCAACTAGAGGAAAGGTGCCAATAAAATAAAAGATGTCGGGTATCTTCAATATCATATAAGAAGTTGGAACTAGTAGATACATTAGCATTCTTCCCTATTAAGGGGTTGGTTGATTGCTAGTGGATCTTGACCTATTTCACTTCTACTATCTAGGTTATGATTCAATAGTATAACTAAAAAGATTAGGTGGATGTTAATATAGAATTTAGGATAAATAGAAACATGGAGGAGAGGGGTTAGGATTACCTCAGCGGAAGCAGTAATAGTGGTAGGTTCAATTTCGCTCTTTATGGTCATCTCGGCTTTCAACGGTAGGTGCACAGTATAAGAACAGTCACCCTTGAATCCACATTTCAAGTACCCAATGAAATCACTTTGTGATTGAGAGAAAAGAAATGTACTCTTTAGTAGAAAAAAATTTCTTCTTTGGAAGAAAAAACTTCAACCTATATTCTACTTCTCATGAATTTATATAGTGGTTAGGAGATAGGATTGTAATCCTCGTCTCCAACCAATAAGATTTTAGGAGATAGAGTTGTAATCCTTATCTCGAACCAACAATATGTTTAGAGATAGAGTTGTAATACAACAACAACTATCAAGATCTAAATCAATCTTGATTTGAATTTCAAATCAAGATTATCTTATCTTATTCGGATGAGATCTTTCATATATTCTTATTGGGTCTAGCCCACTATGGGGGCCCAATAAAGTCTCAACCTGCCCAACGGGTCTTTTATTCCTACATTTGACAAAGGACATGACCCTTAATATGGAGACAAAGGCTTCATAAAATCGCCAAAAATTTAAGATAAAGTTTTTGTGGTTTTTTCCGTGCATTTTCACCATACTAGTAAAAATAGAAACCTCCCAATTACTTCAAAACGTCAAGAGTCATACAGAATACTTAAATTTAGCAAGTTATCTAAATTGTTTTCATTTAGTGCTAAATGGCTTTGTACGGTGTCCCAGGTCATTTGAGCATGAACATTGAAGAAGAATTGGAACGACAAACAAAAATGCAACATATACCCATTACTAGAGTGAATAGCAACAATGATTAAAGCCAATATTAGCAAGATTCAAGGTCAAACTTTTAAACATATTCGGAAGCTACAACAACAACTAAGCCATTTGTCCCAAGTATTTGGGGTAGGCTACATGAACAAAAAGAGAATTACGTCGGATCGGGCACATGGATCAACTTTCTCCACTCATTTCTATCGAGCATTATGCCTTTATTAAGACCTTTAGCCTTTATATCTTGTTGTATCACCTTCATCTATGTTTTCTTTGGTCTCCCCTACGCTCTTTTAACTACACAGCCAGACTATATACAATGACAATCATAGGCACCAATATCACATGATAAAAATATCTTCAAGTCATGCTATGAAAAGTTTGAAACTGATATTTTCAATAGGAAAAAGTATCGCAAAGGAAGAATTTAACAAAGTGGATAGATTTATCCGAGAAATTTCTCGCAGTTGAAGTTCATGATTGTTTGATTTCAAACCAAAAGTCTTCAATAAAGTAGTGAAATTTAACCTGCTAGTTCTCAACCAGTATTGCAATGTCACTAATTTGGTTATCATGATTTCGAGATAAACTGCACCTAAGCAAGTAAAGCAGAGTGTTTCCGTAAACAAGAGCCTCATACATTATAGAGAAGGTGACGTACACAGGGTTGTTTCAAAAATGGGAAAGATCTGAATCCAAAACAGACAAAATTATTCTCAATACCTGCTTATTGAGCTGTGATGCCTTGTGTCGAATATAAAGATGGAGATCACAAGAGACAGCCACACGCGCAAGCTTCTCAGTGTCAACATTAACAGCACGGAGTCTAGTGAGAGGACCAGGGGCAAGATCCGGGAACATGGAGAACACCCAACGGCCAATAAGACAATTGAGCACGGCATCACCCACGAACTCCAATCGCTCGTATGAGACCTCGGGCCTAAAGGGGCAGTAGAAAGAGGAGTGTGTCAGTGCCTCCTCTAACAAACCTGGCTCTTTAAAATGATATCCCAAAATCTTCTCAACTTTCTCCACATCTTCGTTGCTCATTTCAGGTACCTCTCTCTTCTCAACTTTCTCTACTTCTTTGTTCCTCATTCCAGGCACCTCTCCTTCTTATCATCATCCATTATTTTGTTCCCGCTGTTCGTTATTTACTCCTCTATCTATCATAGATAAAAGAAAAGAGAAGAGGGGTAAAAAAATAAGCACTGGGTTTAGGATTAAGTTGCTGTTGATAGCCAATTTGGTGCGAATATAAAGAAATAATGGTGGTTTATTGCAAGTTCAATTGAGAACATCAATGCCCAGAAAGGTTACTTTCCTTTCTAGCAACTAGCAATACAGAACTTATCTATCTCGGCCATCTTGCAACTAGCAAAGAATTAGAGGGAAAAAAACTTAAAGAGGTCTAGTGGAAAAGATTTACTTAGTTTTCGATTTGGGTATTTTTAAAAACTGACCCATTGAGTACCATCTGATGCCAAGTCATTTACTTGGCTTCTAGTTCTATTTATAATAGACAAAACAAATTAAAGGGGGACAAGATTAAAGCACTGGGTTTGGGGGTTAAGTCATTGTTTGCTTAGACAATGTCATGCTACGTTAAGGAAATAATCATGGTTTTTATTGCAAACACAAGAAAAAAAAAAAAAAAAAAAAAACCTTTCTAGCAATCAAGAACCTCACCAACTTTTTTATTATTCAAGGTTATCTTTTCATTTTCAAATAGAAAAAATAAAATATGGGAACGAAAACACTTAATCTAAGGCTCATACAAAATATACTTAGTTTCTTTCTTTGGGTACATAGGATAGGAAAGTTAATGGCAGTCTGATGCTCAAATAAGGAGACAACGCAGGTTTATTTTGAAAATGCAGTTCAGTTCATTAATGTCACAAAAGGACTCCTTCCCTTTCGAGCAACAACTAGCAATCAAGAATCCTACCAATCATCTTCTGTCAAATAATAAAAATATGAGCAACCCTAAACAATTTGCTCAGGAAAAAAAATGAGTAACACTAAACAAGAGCTGTGAGGAGAAGATTACATAGTTCCTTTATTGGATACGGATAAATGCTAATGTGGCACAAATTGATCCTAAAAGTTTTGCTTGGTTTTTTGTTGTCTTCTACTCTATCTATAGCAGATAAAAGAAAATAAAAGGCATAACTTTTGGTGTTTAAAGTGCTGTTTGGAGAAATTGCAGAGTACAATTTAGGCAAATTACTGCCCTTAAAGGCTACCAACAACTAGCAACCGAGAACCGATCGACCTATCTTGGTTTAAATAGCAAAAGAAACAAAGATTAAACTCCTAAATTAAAGATTGTCAGTAGAAGATTTGCTTGATTTGATGATTTCAGTAAAATATTTCTCAGTTGTATACAAATCAATAATAAAATACTTATTTAATTTCTTGCTATTTTCTTCTATATTTACAACAGATAAAACAAAAGGAAATACAACAGATTGAAGTACTTGTTTTGGATTCTAACTTGCTGTTTGGGTCGCCAATGTGATGCTAAAACTTTCAAAAGAATAATAATAGTGATGGTTCATTAAAGCTTCAATCTTGGCACATCAATGCCCAAATGGGTTCCTTCCCCCTTTCTTCAAAGAGTATTCTCCAAAGAAAGAAGTGTGTTTTGGGTTTCAAAAAGAAAAAGTTTAAATCACTGAGTTTGGGTTTCAAAGTTGTTTGTTTGGACAGACAATGTATCTCAAATTCTCCAATAAAAAGGATTTTTCTTTTTTTAAACTGAAAGTGGAGTTTAACACATCAATGCCCCAGACTTGCTCCTCCCCTTTTGTAGCAATCAAAGAGCATTCTTCATTTTTTTTTTTTTGGTAGAAAATTCTACCCAAATATCTTTGTTTGCTGTCTCTTTTCGCATCTTCTGATTTCAAATAGCCGAAAAAGAAGAAATTTGACATTGTTCTGTGATTTGTGAGTAATGTTTGAGATCTCAAGAGCCCAGGATTCAAAACGAAGAAGAAAAATATTTGATTTGAGAAGAATACGTACCTTTTCTTCTGTGGCCGCTCTTCTAGCTCCCTCTCTCTCTCCTTGAGGTTTGTATAACGCAAAGTGCACTGAGATTTGATTTTCTTTGATCTGTATAATAAATATTTGAATTATTAAATAAATTATTAAAAGGCAGCAAATTTGCCTCCTCGATGATCTCTAGGTGAAATCGAATATAAAACTTAAATAAGGCCCATTAAGACGTAAATAAAGGCCCGGCTTGTAAAGCCAGTGGGCTCGGCCTGTTCCAGGTAGGGCCCACCAAGAGCGGTACACCCTAACTAACAAGCACCTGCAGAGCAACACAACAGAGCACAGTATATAAACCATAATCCCATTCCTCACTCCTCAAAACCCTAACCCTAATTTTGTTTTCGGCCGCCGACGCCGCCTCCTCCCCCAAGCAAGCACAATGCCTCCCAAGTTCGACCCCTCCCAGGTCGTCGACGTCTACGTTCGCGTCACCGGCGGTGAGGTCGGCGCTGCCAGTTCCCTCGCTCCCAAGATCGGTCCGCTTGGTCTCTCCCCCAAGAAGATCGGTGAGGATATCGCTAAGGAGACCGCGAAGGACTGGAAGGGCCTTCGCGTCACCGTCAAGCTCACCGTCCAGAATCGTCAGGCGAAGGTCTCCGTCGTGCCGTCGGCGGCTGCTCTCGTCATCAAGGCCCTCAAGGAGCCCGAGCGCGACAGGAAGAAGGTGAAGAACATCAAGCACTCCGGCAACATCTCGCTCGACGACGTGATCGAGATCGCGAGGGTCATGGCTCCGAGATCCATGGCGAAGGATCTCAGTGGGACCATCAAGGAGATCCTCGGCACGTGCGTATCCAGTTGGGTGCACTGTCGATGGGAAGGATCCCAAGGACTTGCAGCAGGAGATTGCCGATGGGGACGTCGAGGTCCCGCTCGAGTGAAGGAGAGGAGCGTAGTTAGGGTTTGGTTTCGAATCCTTTCTGTTTTAGTATTTTAGACGCTGCTATCTGATGTTTTACTTAATGTTTTGAGGAATTTTGGTGCTGGTTTTGAGTAATGTAGACTGCTAATGACTCTTGGATATTTAAATTCTTCAATATAGTTGGGATTTTGGATGAATTGGATGAGTTTAATTAGGATTACCGACTTGAATTAATTAATTTGTTCCTTATTTTGTCTGGTGATTTTTCTCTGATCTGCGAGTCATCCAAATCTTTCATATTGTTGTCATGTTATATGAATTTTGTAGGCATGTTCATACATGAAGAAAGTTCTCTTGATTGTCAGTCTTACTCCATTTCATGCAAGTTTTTGGATTATTAACACTTAAATATCAATGTGGTATTATCATTGCCTTTAAGTATCAATGTGGTATCTTTACCTTCATTGTAATGGTTTAGTGTCATTATCTGAATCAAATCTATTTGAAGAGCAATTATAGAGCGGAACTATTCCTTTTTCAATTGCGTATGTCTATGGACTTTTCAGACTTTTTCAGAATGGCTTTTCAATAGTTATGGGGGGTTTATTTTTGTAATATGTTGAATTGGATTCTGTACTGAGCTGAGCTCCTAGAGTTGTTATTTTTATTTTTTGTATTTAGTAATATGAGAGTTTAGTAGATTAATGTTGATGTTTTTGCAGTGTGATGTTGGAGTTAATTGAACTACAATACTGCATTGTCTTTATTTTGTGGTGGTGGTTGTTTTTGTGGTAGTGGTCTATCTTGCAGTTTCTGTGGCCTGACTGGAATATGAATACAATGGTGTTTAGATTATCAGGCCTTTACTGATTATCTTAAATTCTTTTTAGAAGGTTTTGAATATCTTTATACCATGATGAAATTTCTTTTTTTTGCAGTTGGGTTTGAATTATACTGAATGCAATTGACTTAGACTAAGGTGTGTAATTTAAATTTTGTGATTACATTTATTGGCATGTGTAATACATATGTATAATTATTTATAACGTGGAAGTATATTCAAATTAAAACATTGTAAATTTTACATGCATGTGTACTGTAATCCAATCATATCTCTTAAGCAAATAATATGAACATCTATGCAGCTTCAATGGGAATTTATTATTTTTGTTGAACTTTAATATCATATTAGGATGTGAGCCCACGAGGCTGATATGATAAATTCAATTGCATTAGTAATACCCCAAATTTTTTTTTGCATTATAATAGTATAGATGCTTTTTTAACCCAATTGAAGCTTGAGTGTGGAGTGTTAGTTTGGGGTGGTCTACAACCTTTTTTGGTATTTCAATTTGTAATTTCTTGCATATTTGTTTTTTCAAGTTGTAATTTTTTGTGTTTATATGCTTTTTGATTATCAAGGGTTTTATATTTATGGTGTTTAGTATTGATATCTTGGTTGAGCAGTGTTACATGTTTTTGGACATGTATATTTTTTTCTAGGTAGTATGCTTTTATTTTTTTTTCAACTCATCATTGTTTAGATTTACTAATATCTATTTCCGTGTCTTCAATAAAACACCTTTATTGTAATGGAGTTAACTGAATTTTCTTGTTCCACTGTAATGACACTTTCTTTGAAGTCAGCATAATAATATACCATAATGATTAATTCCAATCTTTTATATATCATGTTAGAACGTACTTAAAAAAATTGATACATTGGCTTGTGTCTCACTTGTTCCTTTTCGTTAAACAGACCTTTCTCTGATGGCCCTTAAATATCACATGCTAGCACTCTTCTTATCTCTTCGCTTGGTTGTCTTGTTGTTTTTCTGGTGCTTGTTGAGGCCTTGCCTGTTTCACTGTCATTATTTGAAAAATTAAAATCTTTTGACTATCTAAGAATTCCTAAGTGTGTTTTTGAATACATGTCAGGAAACTCATGCCTTTTTTAATTTAAGATGAGCATTATTTTGCTATTTGAAGAAACTAACACATCGTTTGTTCATTTTATTTAATGAAGCCATATTCTTTATTTTATATCTTTTTATGAATTACTGCTCTTTTTACAGTCTCTTTAGTTAGTTTTACATTTACTTCCCTGATTTCCACAATTTTGTGTTTGCTCCATCTTTTGGTATCAAAATTACTTAGAAAATGTGATGACATGTTGCACAATGTTGTCCTTATGAATCTTTGAAATTTGACATAACAGCGTGTTCATTTTCAAATGATATGGCTTTACATAATGTGGAACATTTGTTTGTTATGGATAATTATGTTATATTTTTCAACATTTTGAAGTTTTTATCTGGTGAATGCCCTGTTTGTTAGCAAATGATATGTTTTAAAAATTGTTGATAATTGTTAGTTATGCTAGTGTTGTTTCGACTATTTGAAGAACTTGTATCTGATCACTCACCTCTGGGATTTACCTGGGCCTTCTGAGCTTCCTTGCTTCTTTGAGGACAACAAACAGAATATGCGTAGGTTCCAGTAATCTGACCAGATATATACATGGTTGTTTCTGGATATCTATGCAAATTGACATCAGGAAAGGGATTATTCTCTGATGCATGGTTTGTTTCTCTTTTGTATTTCTTACCTACCTCGACAATAGTTTCTCTCTTGGGTATTCTTGCCTGGCAATCATGAACTGCAAACTGCGTTCTCATTTCTTTCGATAACGCTTTCTCTTCCCTGCAGTTTTGCAGTCCTGCTCTTTCTTATTTCTTTGGACTGTAAAGTGTCTTTCAAATTGCTCCGCATAATATCACCTCTCCTCTTGTCTGTTTATTATCAATATTTTCAGCGAAAGTAGGACATGCTGGACCTCATCCTAAATATGTTTCTGGAGTACATATTTTCAGCAAAAATTTCTCAAGCGCATGAAGTTATTTTTTTTATTTCGCATGTGGGACATCTAGTGCTGTTCCAACCTGCTTCTCATCTTGGACATTTTGTTTGCCTTCATGATAATGCTGAAGAACTTTGTTTGTCTTTCAAGGATCTCTAGTTACCTGATTTGCCTTTGTATGCTATTAGAACTTTGTGTCTTCCTCTGGTGCCTTGGAACTGTGACAAGTTTCACTCCCCCAAACCATCTCTCTCTCTCTCAAACAAGTTTGTTTTAACTTTTCTGAATGTATTTGGACTATTTGTACCTATGTTCTTTCTATGATTCTCTCTGGCGCTCTTTATATTTTCTTTCCCTAAGGTTTGTTCTCCTTTGTTGATAATACAGTTAAGTTAAATTAGGTCTCCACTCTTTCTTTTCCATCACCTTTGCAAAATTTGTATGTGCATATTTCTCTCCCTCTTGTTTTCTAGTTTCCCTACAAGTTTTCGAGTCTTCGATAAGTTTCCTTGTGCGACTTTCTCATGGTGACTGGTGGTGTCTATGGCTTTTGTGTTGCGTGCTCCCCTTTGTTGAACTTATGTTTACATGAGTCCTACTATCATCTTTTGAATTGTTTAAATTGAACAGTAATTTGTGCTCTTTCTTGTTCAATCTTTTCCTTGAGGTGCTACAATGTTGAGTTGGTTGAGGTTGTATTATTATGATTAATAGGATCTATATATTTATTTTCATGAATGATTTTAAGCAAAAATTTTGAGCTCATTGGGCTGTGTGAGTTCAAGCTGTTAAAAAAGGGGATGCGTCAATTATGCAAATGATGTAGATGTAAATTTGCAGGGACTGCTAGGCTAATCAATCTCCACAGATGGCATATAAAGTAACACTCCTTTTTCTCATATACTTTTACATTTTTGGAATACTTTTCCAATTTGAGTTAGCTTTTTTAAGATAATAGATAATAATGCCACTTTGGATCCTTTCTTATTCTTAGTAAATTTTATTCGTTCGAATATTCGATTTCTTATACTTATTAATCCCTCCTTTTTTTTTCTTATACTGTTGGGATCTACGCAAAGAATACTATCATATACATAATTTTATGTATATGCATGAGGAAGAAAGTTGTACAAGGAAGATGATAGGTAAAAAGGGGATTAAAATCCAACGAAGGGTATCTTTGGTACAACGAAAAATAGTATTTTTTTTTTTATTTAGCATGGATAAGAGAGGAATGCAATTATTTAAACCCAAAGAAGTGTTAAGTAACTCCAAAAAATAAGTTAAGATTTTCTTAGAAAAAGTTTAAATATAGAATTAACTTTTTAAATATTATGACTTTACAGCGACAGTTAGTTAACATACTCATGTAATTAGTAAGTACACCCAATTCCTATAACCTTAATTCTTCTTCACCCTTAAAACTCTCTATTTATTACTCAACTCATAAACCCTAGAAATTTTAGACTCACCCCTCTTAAAAAAATCACACGTCCTGATTTTCAAACAGTTATGGATAAGCAAATGAGGGTTACATAGTTAGAAATATTGGATTCCATTCATGCGATTCGATGTTTATCATCAAGACTGATGGCTCCTTGAAATGTAATTGTAATCAAGACTGAGCTCACCTGTAAAATTGCAGTCACTTTCCATGTCAAAAAATGACCAGATGTATAGTTATGCAAGCATCCATGATCAGACTTCCAACTGCTGATTTCTACAGATTAAACACAAGCACTTGTCATATGGGAGAGAAGGACCAAATTATCAGTAACACATTAGAGCAGGTTGGTTCATCTCTTTGAGACCTGACTTTCACATATCCTTGATATTTAATTTTACCAAAAATCAATCTCATGCTCTGAGTTTGAGTAGCCACATCAGAAGCTAGTACCTTTTGCCTGATGCTAGTTGTCATGAGATGTGTTTCTGTTACAATCTACACCCCTTGGAGGCCTCTTCATTTCAGGATGCTACTGCAAGCTTGGACCCGGCAAGTCCAGAATGAAACAACTGTTCCCATTTACTTCAGGTTCATCCTCGACCAATAATTTTACATTACACTTGTTAGTGACAGTCGATGAAAATCTTTTAAAAAAAAAAAATACGGGACGTGATAGGAATATTTTATTATTATTATTGTTATAATACATAAATAATTTATAAAATCTCAATCAAGTGATTAACAAATTAAAATACCAATCAATACGTGTATAAACTATAAAATATCACAAGTTTATAACAATATTACAACCGAAGAACAAAAGTTCACAAGTTATCAACCATGTTAACCACTATATCGCAAGTTCAAAACAAAATTGCAACTGCCGTCATATGTCTTAAGATGAAGTTGAAGCTAGTCCAATGACTTGCTCATTATTTCTTTCTCCATCCCACAAACAATCTGACATCTATTGTGGGTTTATCAAGAAAGTGTAGTGAAATCTAGAACATCAGCACCTTGAAATGAGTTAAAGCCATCTCTGCCAATATCCCATATTTTTTTTTCCTCTTCATTATATTCTTTTGAATTTCGAGAAAGCAAACAGATTTGTTGGCACAGAGGCCCTTCATCTTAGTTTTGATGATGACTAACTTATGAAGGTTAGTTTGCTAATGATCTTGTGCTTATATAGTTTCAGTTATTGATCAAGATCTTAGTAGGTGTTTATCTTCAACAAAAAATTCAAAGTCAATTTTGTAAATCACCTAGAGGGGGGTGAATAGGTGATATGCTAATCTAAAAGCTAAATGCGCTAAATGCGGAAGATTAAAACAATTTACAACACACTTAGTACAACACACAAGTGTAACCGAATTCCCCGTGAAGGGCTCTAGACTAACTCCTCTTGATTCCCCTAGATATGGGTTGAGGTGCTATATGAAGCTCTTGTGGTTAAGTACAAGTGAGGCACACACACAAGCAATCCAAGCATATAATGAATAAGCAATATGAATCAATGCAAGGACAACACAAGCAAATAGATATGAATGATATGAATGATGCTTTGCACAATTAAAAGAGAGAGAAGGTTAAGAGAAATTGAATCAAACGCAAACACAATGATATGTTCGGAGGTTCGAGCCCCTAGCTCTACGTCCCTGCCTTCACCGAGAAGGATTTCTAATCCACTATAGGAGTACCGAACTCCTCTCTCACCTTACAATGCCACCGAGGCAATACAAACACAATTCACCTCTACCGAAGAGGGATAAGGCCCGTAGCCAACAACAAACACAATCACCTCTACCGAAGAGGGATCCAAACCAATACCACTCCGATCAACTCTACCAAGAGGGATACACAAATAAAAGGAGGGTTTACAACTTGGAGGCTTAACAACCTCAAACAATCTCTTTTCCACAAACAAAAGATCCTAAATAGATTAGGATAGAAGATATAGCTCAAGTGGAAAAACTAGGTTTTTGGAAAACAAAACTCAAAGAAAAATACTTGGGAAAACTCTTGTAAAAGATAGAAAATGAAAACCAAGACAAATCTCCCAAAATACTCTTTCTTTGATTTTTCCAAAAACCTAAAACAAAATAAAGATGGATCTTTTTGGCACTTAAACTCTTTTAAAAACTTGTAAAAACACTTCAGAAAAGTAGGAATTTTTGCTCTTTAAAATCTTAGTTAAAACCATGAAGAGATGGGGTATTTATAACCCCAAAACAAAATTAGCCGTTAGGCTGATCTGGCAGCCTGACAGGCTACCGTCGGCCGGCCCGGCCGACCGCCAACGGTCAGAAATGTGACCGTTGGGGCAACCCGGTCGACCGCACGGTCGACCGCCCAGATACAGAGAGCAAAGCTCTCTGGTTCGGTCGGCCGCCTGGCCGACCGTCCCTGTGACTGCCAAACGTGCACAAGCCTGTGCACGTCGGTCGACCGCAAGGGTCGACCGGCCTTTGGTGCGGTCGACCCATGCGGTCGGCCGACCTGGCCTGTCAGCCACAAATCTGGGACAGAAACACTTGTTAAAAATATTTTTTAAAAATTCTTTTAAGTCTTGTAAAAATACCAAAAATAGTTTTATCATTTTGCATTGATATATAAATATGTGATAAAAAGTTTAGCTCAAATATCAAGCATATGAAACTATTTTTGTGTCATAATATTTTTTACCAAAAACCAAAACTTGTATTTTTATCAAACTTGTATTTTTCTATACATGAATAAGATAGTCAAAATAAGTTTGTATAGGAAGTTTAAGCATGCATGTATAACTAGAATACATCTATTATACATATAAACCATTTAAACTTGTTTTGATCAATCTATTCATGAAAACAAATATCGGTTAAACTAAAAACCGAAAAACCAATATCCAAACATAAAACTTGTGAGTGTTGTGCACTTGAGCATATCAACTATTCTAAGCTTTACAAATGGATCTAAACACACTAAACTAAACTAGGATACCTAAGTCTTCTTGACGATCTTCCATCTTCAAGTTGACTTGATCCAAACTCCGTGATCCAACGAGCATGGCTATGAATGATCTTTGACGCTCGGGCTCGGGAATCACCAAGTGAAGGCTTCCAAACTCCTCTTTTTGAAGCAATCACCAACTAATATCTTGTTACATGATCTGAAACTAAAATCACAAGATTATTAGTAAACATAACTACATGAGTTAATCATCATCAAAACTAGAGAGGAAAGCCTCCGGGCCAACAATCTCCCCCTTTTTGATGATGACAAAACTCATGGAGTTATATATGCATGGATTAAAGTTAAGCTTCAAAGAAGCTCCCCCTTAACTCATGCATAAACAAATAAACAATAAATATGCAATGAATATTAAACATGAAATATGAAACATGCATATCTATGCATAAACAACAAAAGGTTCTAGATACCAATGAAATGTTCAAAAACAAAACATGCTCTAGATACCAATTAAAATTAAACTAAATTAAACTTAATATATGCAAAACATAAATATGAAGTTTTATATATGCATATTAAACTCTCAAATAATTCTCCCCCTTTTTGTCAATCATCAACAAAGGGGTAAAAATCAAAACAAAACAAAATCTTCTCCCCTTTTTAATACAAAGAAACAATCTTCGATAAGGGGTAAAAACAAAACCAAATCAATACATTTTTCTCTCCCTTTTTGTTCGAAACAATGAATCAATAAAAGGGTTAATAGAAATGTTCTCCCCTTTTTGTTTAAAACAAAAACAAAACTAAATAGGGGTGACAATCAATTAAGATATCAATTGAAAATATGTCAAAGTAGCATCTTGATACCAATTGAAAGTAAACATAGATCAATAAATGGTATATGCTATATACATTCATGAAGAGGAAGATGTGAAGCTTCCCTACATAGATACATTACATGAAAGAGGGATGACAAGCCCCAATTCACATAACATACACTATGCAATGCATGAGAGGAGATGTGAAGCTCCCCCTACACACGTGTACCGCATAAAGAAAAGATTGTCAAATTCTTCAATACAAGATACACTCATCATGAATCTATATGTAGAAGAGATGTTAAGCTCTCCTTGCATATAGGCAATACAAATCAAAACTTTTGAATATTTTCTTTAAACAAGTTTGATATACCAATTTTTAAAAACATTCAAATAAACATATTGATATCAAAAAAGAGTATTTTCCTTTTTAAGTATATGATATCAATTTAAAATTTTTATTTTCTATCATAAAGTAAGGGAGTGGAAATACAAATACCAATTGTAAATATGAAAATCGAATTTTCTCCCCCTTTATGAAATACCAACAAAAACACATGCATAAGTTTGAAATAAGATACCAATTGAAATTGAATCAATTGAACAAAGTTGAAGCTCAAGCTTATCATAAACACAAACTTATATATGTATGAAAAATAGATACCAATTTGAAATTGATATTCTTAGAATTGAAGACATACATACATACAAGCATATATGAGTATACAAGAAAGGTCAAAATTGATACCAATTGAAAGAATTCAATGATACCAATTGAAACAACAATAATGATCAAGTGTATACATCATATAACTACCACCCAACCATGTTCAAGTTTAAAATGATTTTCAATATAAGGCATACATGAGCATGATCTCCCATCCAACCTCCCATGGAAGGTAGGGGTTTTCAAAAAAAAATAGATTTGAAAATAAGTTTTGTTTGAAAAACTCTACCAAAATGAAGAAAACCGTAACTAGTTATATGAAAATTTGAAAACTAGTACGAAATCCTTCAAGTAAGGAATAAAACAAAATTATTTTTCATGAAATAAGAAATCCACATGATATCAAACACCCAAGTCAATTAAGCACAAATATGACTAATGAAAACAACACATGAGTAAACAATAAATGTGAGTGTACAAATACAATGTGAAGATCATAATCATGAAAGATGGACAATTAAGCTCAATTAATTCCTTGAAACAAGAAAACATGAAAATCATCAAAACTATTTAATCTTCAAGGTATATGTATGTCCTATACAAACTAAAGTATACATACATATCCAAACACAACGAGTCCACAAAGATATATGCATGAAGGCACGTGGCTCAAAAGGATGTATATGTATAAACAATAATTTGGATAAAATGGACATATACATGAAGTTAAACATAAACACATGGAAACATGAAAAACTAAATTTTCATTAAAACAAATTTCATTTCAAGGTATATGTATGATTTGTCAACACAAAAAGTATACATACATATCCCTAAACACAATTGAGTCAATATGTATAGATTTGCATGAAAGGCAAATGACTCAAGGGGTATACATGTATATCTTAAAGTTTGGCAAAATAGACATATACATGAAATGAAAAACACATGATCTTAAAACAAAACCAAATGGGAATACAAGTTTAAAATGCATGGATCATCAAAACTAGACTATACTAGCACATCTAATGGGTTCAAATAAGCATTCAAGCACAAACATATAAAGATTTATTTGTGGCCCACTATATGCACAAGTATATACCCAGTCTTAATGAAAACTAACATTTAAACATATATTCAAATCATGAAGCATCAAAACAAGATAAAATCATCATGACAAAACTAAACATGATTATTATGTAGATCCACATGTTATTAGATTCATGATGTACATGATAGCTAAACAAAGGTGAGAACACAAAAATAATGGTCCATATTAAACATGGGTGTCTCAAAATGCTAAACATGTATGTCAAGGATTTAATAAACATGGCATTGTCATAATAATCAATAAACATCAAACATGCTATAAACAATGAATATGAAAAGCATGTAAACAATAATTAGGAGTTAGGAATCGTTACCAAAACCTAGAAGACAACTTCCCTGTCTCCAAAACATGGTGGTCTTCTCCACCAAACATCCCTTGAAAGTGATGCATCCAATTGATTTCCATGAAGCTCGGAACGCATCCACTCCAAGGTACCGATACTCTCATGTCATGCGAGAGCCCACTCCTACATCATATACACGAGGGGTGGTCTTTGTACCCATATCTTATTGGGTCCATGGGGTTAGTACCTTCTCTAACCCAAACAAAATTAGTTGCTAAATTTGAAACATATAATCTATCATAACAAAATTTAGCAACGTGGCCCTTACGTCCACAATGTGTACAAGTGTACACATGAGCATACATAGTGTGATGGTGTCCGTGAGGAGCATGTGTATGCCGTGGAGGGTGTGCATGAATAGATGGAGCTTGTTTCTTTCGAAACAAAGTTTCCAAACGTGTATGGCTCTTGGCACATTGGCTCAAAGTGGAGCCCAAACAAACAACCTTCTTCTTAAGCATGGAAATATCATTATCAATCAAAGAAGAAGTGTGACATGCAATAGGTGAAGTGTGTGATACTACCCTAGCATGGCAAACATGTGCATCAATCTTATTTTGTAAAACTTCATTTTTCTTTAAACAAACATTTAAATCATTTGAAATAGAAATTATTTATTTTTCAAAGCAACATTCTCCATTAAAACAAAATCAATTTTTGAAGACAAGTTTTCATTTTTCTTCAAAATATTTCCACAATCATTTTTATTTTTCAACAAATCATTTTCTTTTAAAACAAGATTAAGTTGAGATCTAAGTGAGTCACATTCACTAGAAACCTCTTCCTTCTCTTGCAAAACAATCTCAATTTTAGATGACAAAATTTTCTTTTCTTCTTTTAAAACAAGATTCTCATTTTTCAATATTTTGTATTTAGAAATCAAATTTTCACAATTTCTAGCAAGTTCATCATTCATAGCTTGTGCCTCTAGACATTCATTGCAATATGAATTAGAACTAGCATCTAGTTGAGTGTCTGAGTGTACCTCAAGGGAGTCATTCCCTTGGACCATGAAGCAAAGTTCTTCGGACTCATCTCTTCTAGATCTTCTCTTCTTTTCGATAATCTTTGGTAGCTCGGGAGAAGTCAAAATACTCCAAACTGCAAAAGCTGAAACATAGTGAGCAAACACATGTAAATAATCTTTATGAAGTGATGCTCTAAGTGCTTCTAGGGCTATTGCATTGGCCTCTATATGCTTGCTATCACTAAGGAAGGATTCCTTGGTAATGGCAAGGTGAACTTTATATCCTAGGGCTTTTAAATGACAACTCATCATAACCTTCCAAATCTCAAGTCTAGAAATGTCAAACATAGGAGGGCTATCCATGAGTGCAAATTATATGTGTGCAAGCAAACAAAAGTGCAAATGCAAATGGTAGATTAGCAAAACAAGGATCTCACTCCTAGGATGTTAAGCCTAAGTATCAGGAGCGTAGGCTCTGATACCAATTGTAAATCACCTAGAGGGGGGGTGAATAGGTGATATGCTAATCTAAAAGCTAAATGCGCTAAATGCGGAAGATTAAAACAATTTTCAACACACTTAGTACAACACACAAGTGTAGCCGAATTCCCCGTGAAGGGCTCTGGACTAACTCCTCTTGATTCCCCTAGATATGGGTTGAGGTGCTATATGAAGCTCTTGTGGTTAAGTACAAGTGAGGCACACACACAAGCAATCCAAGCATATAATGAATAAGCAATATGAATCAATGCAAGGACAACACAAGCAAATAGATATGAATGATGCTTTGCACAATTAAAAGAGAAAGAGGGTTAAGAGAAATTGGATCAAACGCAAACACAATGATATGTTCCGAGGTTCGAGCCCCTAGCTCTACGTCCCCGCCTTCATCGAGAAGGATTTCTAATCCACTATAGGAGTACCAAACTCCTCTCTCAACCTTACAATGCCACTGAGGCAATACAAACACAATCCACCTCTACCGAAGAGGGATAAGGCCCGTAGCCACAACAAACACAATCACCTCTACCGAAGAGGGATCCAAACCAATACCACTCCGATCAACCTCTACCAAAGAGGGATACACAAATAAAAGGAGGGTTTACAACTTGGAGGCTTAACAACCTCAAACAATCTCTTTTCCACAAACAAAAGATCCTAAATAGATTAGGATAGAAGATATAGCTCAAGTGGAAAAACTAGGTGTTTGGAAAACAAAAACTCAAAGAAAAATACTTGGGAAAACTCTTGTAAAAGATAGAAAATGAAAACCAAGACAAATCTCCCAAAATACTCTTTTCTTTGATTTTTCCAAAAACCTAAAATAAAATAAAGATGGATCTTTTTGGTACTTAAACTCTTTTGAAAACTTGTAAAAACACTTCAGAAAAGTAGGAATTTTTGCTCTTTAAAATCTTAGTTAAAACCATGAAGAGATGGGGTATTTATAGCCCCAAAACAAAACTAGCCGTTAGGCTGATCTGGCAGCCTGACAGGCTACCGGTCGGCCGGCCCGGCCGACCGCCAACGGTCAGAAATGTGACCGTTGGGGCAACCCGGTCGACCGCACGGCCGACCGCCCAGATACAGAGAGCAAAGCTCTCTGGTTCGGTCGGCCGCCCGGCCGACCGTCCCTGTGACTGCCAAACGTGCACAAGCCTGTGCACGTCGGTCGACCGCAAGGGTCGACCGGCCTTTGGTGCGGTCGACCCATGCGGTCGGCCGACCTGGCCTGTCAGCAACAAATCTGGGACAGAAAAACTTGTTAAAAATATTTTTAAAAATTCTTTTAAGTCTTGTAAAAATACCTAAAAATAGTTTTATCATTTTGCATTGATATATAAACATGTGATAAAAAGTTTAGCTCAAATATCAAGCATATGAAACTATTTTTGTGTCATAATATTTTTTACCAAAAACCAAAACTTGTATTTTTATCAAACTTGTATTTTTCTATACATGAATAAGATAGTCAAAATAAGTTTGTATAAGAAGTTTAAGCATGCATGTATAATTAGAATACATCTATTATACATATAAACCATTTAAACTTGTTTTGATCAATCTATTCATGAAAACAAATATCGGTTAAACTAAAACCGAAAAACCAATATCCAAACATAAAACTTGTGAGTGTTGTGCACTTGAGCATATCAACTATTCTAAGCTTTACAAATGGATCTAAATACACTAAACTAAACTAGGATACCTAAGTCTTCTTGACGATCTTCCATCTTCAAGTTGACTTGATCCAAACTCCGTGATCCAACGAGCATGGCTATGAATGATCTTGACGCTCGGGCTCGGGAATCACCAAGTGAAGGCTTTCAAACTCCTCTTTTTGAAGCAATCACCAACTAATATCTTGTTACATGATCTGAAACTAAAATCACAAGATTATTAGTAAACATAACTGCATGAGTTAATCATCATCAAAACTAGAGAGGAAAGCCTCCGGGCCAACAAATTTTGGAGCTAACATGTGTCGATTCAAGAGCTCGAGCGTCAAGATCGCATCTAGCACTTGGATGGAGTCAAGCTCTTTAGATCAAGTTTGGATCGAGTCATTTTGGGGAAGAAAATCTATAAGAAGACCTCGGTTTGTTTAGTTTATTTTTGTTTTAGATCTTGTGTAAGAATAACTTAGTCTCGATATGCTCAAGTTCACACACACACACACACAAGTTAAAAGTTTATTGGTTTCGGTTTAACCGTTTTGGATTTTTAAAGAATATATATTGTTTTCATGAATAGATGCAAAACATGATATTTAAACTCATTTGAAGCTTAGTGTATATGAATAGAATCCAATACACATACAAGAGATATATCTATGTTTTTGACAATAAATCCAAAACTAAGTTTTGTTAAAAATAAAACTTGAAACCATGAACTAGATATACATCAAAATAAGTGTATTTGCAATTAAGTTTTAAATTCCGCATCATTTGTCCTAGATTAGCTTATACACCTATTCACCCCTAGGTGTACTTACAATTGGTAGAAGAGCCTTCGCTTCTGATATTCGGTTTAATCGCCTATGAGTGTGATCTTGGATTGCTAATCAAGATTTGTATTTGCACACATATTAGTTTATACACTCATGGATTTCCTTGCCCTTCTCATGTATGATGTTTCCAACATCGATACGTGGAAGTTTAAGATGAGTGCTTATTTAAAAGCCTAAGGTTTATATGTTTATCTTGCCACTATCAAGAAATCTTATCTTGGTAATGACAAGCATATAGAGGCTAATGCACAAGCATTAGAAGCACTTAGGCACACACTAAGCAAAAAAATTTTATCTTTTATTTCTCATTGTGATTTCACTTTTGCAGTGTGGAACACATTGACTTCTCTCAATGAATAAACGACATACGTTTTAGAGAAGAAATCTAGTAGATGAGTCCGGCCAAGCTTGCTTCATAGTCCAATGAATGACTCTCTTGAGGTAATTTCAGATACTCAACTAGATGATTGTGCTAGTTCTTCCATTGATGATAATGCCGTGGATGCCCATGCTTTGAATGAAGAACTTTCTAAGTTTTGTAAAAACTTGCTTTCGAAATACAAACTGTTGAAAAGCAAGAGTTTTGATTTAAAAAGAGAAAAATGAAAACTTATTTTCAAAAGTTAATATGGTTTTATAAGAGAGGGTAGAGATTTCAAGTGAAAGGAATTTCTTGAAAATCCAACTTGATCTTGCTTTAAAGAAAATAAAATTTTAAAGAATAATAATGAGTTTGATCATGTTTTGAAGAAAAATGAGGTTTTGTCTTCAAAACTTGATTTTGTTTTAAAAGAGAACGATTCTTTGAAAATAAAAATTATTTTAATTTCAAAAAATTAAATTTAGTTTCAAAGAAAAATATCTTTTTGAAAAATGATTTCTCTTCTCATGTTTGTTATGTTTCTATTGCTCCATCGTCTATTGATAAACATGTTACTTACTCCACTTCTTCTTCATTTATTGAAAAAGATATTTGTGTTTTGAAGAAGAGTGTTGATTGTTTGGGCTCCACTTTGAGCCAATGTGCTATGAACCACAAAAGCTTAGAATCTATATTTTAAAAGAAACATACTCCACGTATTCATGCACACCCTTCATGGCATACACATGCTCATCATGCTCACACATGCGATTTCATGTATTCTAATGCGTGCACTTGTACACATTGTGGTCGCACGGGCCACCTTGCAAAATTTTGTTATGATAGACTACATAATTCAAATTTTGCAAATAAATTTGTTTGGGTTAGAAGAGGTGCTAACCCTTATGGATCCAAAAAAGTGTGGGTACCAAAATTCGCTCCTACTTTATTTGATGTAGGTGTGCACTCTCACAAGACGTGAGAGTATCGGTACCTTGATGGTGGATGTGTTTCGAACTCAAAGATCATATCTATGGATGCATCACTTTCAAGGGATGTTTTGGTGGGAAGGACCACCATGGTTTTGGAGACAGAGATTGGCTCATATGGTTTTGTAATTATTTCTAACTCCTTGTTTTAGTTTACATGATTTCATTGATTTTAGCATGTCATGTTATCTTTTTCATTATGTTAAATGCAATGTTAATTAGACATGCGATATATATAGATAGTCTTTGAGGTACACCCATGTTTATATGGATTCATATTTTTGTGTTCTCACTATACTTTAACTACTATGTATATCCTAATTTTAAAACACATGCATTTAACCTAATGATCATGTTTGTTTATATTTTTGCACTTCATATTTTGATTACTTGTTTAGATGTAGTTTTCATTAAAATTTGTATTTATACTTGTACAATTAGTGAGCCACACTTGATTATTATGTGTTTGTGCTTTATTGCTCATTTGTACTCATTAGATGTACATGTATAACCTAGTTTTGATGATTCTTGTATCTTCACTTGTATTCTCTATTTTTATAAATATTTTCTTAAAAATGTGTTTAGCTTCATGTATATGTTAATTTTGTCTATGCATGTATATCCTAGACTCACTTACCTTCATGCGAAATTATAGTATGGACTCATTTATGTTTGGGATGTGTATGTGTACTTTTAGTTTCGACAAAATATAAATATACCTTGAAGCTTGTTTAGTTTTTGATAAAAATAGAATTTCTTTTGTTTTGATGATTTCTTGTTTTTTCTAAAAAAAAGAAAATTTCAATTAAGCTTCAATACCTTATTTCCATAATTTTGTTGATTACATGATTTTCTTACACTCTATATATCTTTTATTTCCTCATGATTTTGATTCATGAGCCTATATTAACTTTATCAATTTATGAGTGTCAATTCTCGTGTAGTTTTTATATATTATGGAATATATATTTATTTATTCCTTACTTGAAGGATTTCGACTAGTTTTTAAAATTATCATAAAACTAGTCTCATTATTCTTCAATTTGGTAAAGTTTTCAAATATGCTAAAAGTATTTTTAAATCATATTTATTGAAAACCCTACCATCTAAGGGCGGTTGGATGGGCGACCATGCCTTATATACCCTTATTGAATATCTTTCAAATATGTGCATGATAGGGTGGTAGGTATGCGATGTACATGATTTTAATGAAAAAAATGATTTTTATATACTTTTGTTTTCTATGTATATGTATGCATCATATTTCAATTGATATTATATTGCTCTGATCGTACATATATATAGATGTTTTTCATTGTGCTTATTTTATAATGTCCATACATTTTTAGCACAAATTGATTTCATGCTAAGTTTGACTTAGTTCTTAATGATAATTGATATCTTTACAAGCTTTTGCAATATTTTTATTGGTATATCATAAAAGGGGAGAAAAATTCTTGATTTAATTTTCAATTGATTTATTTTCAATTGGCATCTTACTCTCACTCTTTATGATGAAAATTTTTTTGTTTTGGTATATGCTAACATTTTCAATATCGGTATCAATAATATTAAATTGGTATTATTTTCAATTTGGTATCTATATTGCAAAATGATTCTATACCTAAAATTTTTGGTTTTTGCTTTCAATTGGTATTATGTCCTTCTATTGGTATCAATTGGTAAAAAGATAATTTTACTTTCAATTGGTTTCTTTCAATTAATTATTTTTATTGGTATCAAAATGTTATTTTAAAATATGTTTGTTCGTGTTTGTTTTTCTTCACTCCTTTGTTCATGAGCGACAAAAAGGCGGAGAAAGAATTGTGTTTATATATGCATGTATTATTTGTGTTTATATACATATATATGCATATTTTTATGCATATGTTTTTTATGCATATTTTTATACATATGTTTTTATGATTTTTATGATTCTCATTGCATATCTTTTATTGTTGTTTGTTGGTACTTTGAGTCTACATTGCATATCTTTATGTTTTTATTACTATGCATAAATTAAGGAGGAGCTTCTATGAAGCCTATCCTTAATGAATGCATATATAACCTCGTAAGTTTTGTCATCATTAAAAAGCGGGAGATTGTTAGCCCAGAGGCCCTTCACCTTAGTTTTGATGATGATTAACTTATGAAAGTTAGTTTGCTAATGATCTTGTGTTTATAAAGTTTCAGTTATTGATCAAGATCTTAGTAGGTGTTTAGCTTCAACAAAGGACTCAAAGCCAGTTTTGGAGCTAACACGTGTGGATTCAAGAGTTTGAGCGTCAAGATCGCATCTAGCACTCTGATGGAGTCAAGCTCTTTGGATCAAGTTTGGATCGAGTCATCTTGGAGAAGAAGATCTACAAGAAGACCTCAGTTTGTTTTGTTTAGTTTTATTTTAGATCTTGTGTAAGGATAACTTAGTCTTGATATGCTCAAGTTCATACACACACTCACAAAAGTTTCGGTTTAACCGTTTTGGATTTTCAAAGAATATATATTATTTTCATGAATAGATAGAATCAAAACAAGTTTTACATGGTTTAATGTATATTGGATTTCATCCATATACATCAATGTTTCATATTGTCTAAAAACTTATTTTGATGTATATCTAGTTCATGGTTTCAAGTTTTGTTTTTAACAAAACTTAGTTTTGAATTTATTGTCATAAACATAGATATATCTTTTATATGTGTACTGGATTCTATCTATACACACTAAGCTTCAAATGAGTTTAAATATCATGTTTTTGCATCTATACAAGTTTTGGAGAAAACGGATTTTCATTTCAAAATCTAAGTTTTGAAAATTATCATTTTTGGTTTAAAGCTTAATTTATATATCACAAAAATAGTTCAAATTGTTTGAAATATGTGTTGTATTTTAGTCACACATATTTTTTATTCAAACATTTATAAGAACTTATTTTTGTGAATTTTATGTGATTTTTTGGGATTTCATAGGTATTAAAAAGTCAACATGTCAAATCCTATAACCCTGGTTTTTGGGCTACTAACGGTCGACCGAAGCCTGGCTCGGTCGACCGACTGGTTGACCAACGTGCACAGAAGTGCACAGGCTTTAGTGGTCGACCGTTCCAAAGAGTCTGCTATCTGGAAATGACCCCGCTCGACCGACTAGAGAGACCAGCTCTCTGGTTCTGGCCTCGGTCGACCAGGCGATCGACCGACAGGAAGTTTGCCTTGGGGCGGTCGACTGATCGGTCAACTGACAACCCGAAAGGTCAAAAATCTGACCGTTGGCAGTAGACTGGGCGGTCTACCGACATGTCACTTTTGACCTGTTTTGAACCCCAACGACTATATTTTCAGACCCCTATAAAAATGAGTCTTTGGGGGCTGTTTCTCCTAAGATTTTCAAGAGCAGCTTTTTCCATCTTCACAAGTGTTTTTCAACAAGTTTTTAAACAAGTTTCAAATTCATATATTTATTTAGTTTCAAAGTTTTTGGAAAATCAAAAGAAAACAAGTCTTGGAATTCTAGGTCATGTCCAAAATTTCTATATCTTATCTAGAGTTTTTCTCAAGTGCTTTCTTTGTGTTTTCTTTTCCAATGCACTTTGTTTTCTCACACTTGAGCTATCAATTCTATTCTATCTTTAAAATCTTTGTTTTGTGAGAAAATTATTTGTGATCCTTTGAGATCACCAAGATAGTTTGTGATCATAGAATCACCAAGTTGTAAACATTTTTCTTTACTTTGGCTTTGTGCCTTCCCTCTTATGTAGAGGTGATTGTGTTTGAGAGAGGAGTTGTGTACTCCCAGTGTTGAGTTGTAATTCCTCAGTGGAGGTCCCTTTGTGGAAGGTCCTATGTGGACATAATGGAAATCCTTCTGTGTGAAGGCGGGGACGTAAGCAGTGGCTCGAACCTCAAAACATATCTCAGTTTTTGCGTTTGATCCACTATCTTTCAACTCTATCTCCCTTTATATCTTGCATTGCTTTATATTGCTCATATCATATACATGCTTGGTATTGTTTGTGTGCCCACACTTGTGTTCAACCAAGAGAACTTTTAAAGCACCTCAACTCTTAGTCTAGAGGAATCTAAAGGAGTAGGTCCAGAGCCCTTCACGGGGAATTCGGGCTCACTCGTGGTTATACATAGTGTATTTGCAATTAAGTTTTAAATTCTGTATCATTTGTCATAGATTAGCTTGTACACATATTCACCCCCTCTAGGTGTACTTACAAGATTGTTATGCACATACATTAGATCTTCCAATCGTGCCGGGATTAATTTGTTTCTCTTTAAGGAGTGAATAAAGAAGCACACACTCCAATTTCTTTCACAAAAAGAGGAGGAACATGATTGGCCTAGAATCTTTAAGGCCAATGCTTGTAAATTCAGAGTTGATGAACCATAAAAAACCCACTAACATTTCGGTTCAACAAATCCTCTATTATGAAGAGAATCTGAATCGACAACAGCACCCAAAGTACCCGAAAATCTAATAAACTCCAAGCTCACAGCCCGTCTTTCTTCAGGGTTGGGATAGTATCTCTTCAAATACTTACTTCTTTTGGAAGAGAGCTCTTTATCTTGATGGGGAGCTTGTCGACTTATATTCTCATTAAGCAAACATCATGATATTACCTATTAATATAAAGAATAACTGCATTAAAGAATACCACATTAACGACAATGAATTATAACATAAACTCAGATATTACCTTGGATTTAAAGAGTGTCAAATATTGAAGTGGCATGTTACTTTTGTTCTATCGATCCTCTAAGATTTGATGCACAACATCGTAAAAAGGTGATTTCTCATTTTCTCTTTTTTTTTCGTGTCGATAAATAGCACTTTTAACCTTCTTGATTGTTGTGTCTCACATGTCATCACCAAATGAAGAGATGGCTTGTTGGTGTCAGTGACCTTTATCATGTCATAAATTGGATCGGTGACGGTAATGATGTAATTTATCTTATCCTGCCACAAATCATTTAGGACTTTCTCTTTAACAAATTGTGCTTGTCCCACATCATCATCCCTATATATGTTCCATCAATCACTAAGGATTAAATTTTGGAGGTTTCTTTTAATGACTTTAAACCTCTTCAACATGATAATTCAAGAAGCAAATCTAGTTTTCGCCACCACAATAAATTTCATCTTGAAATAGTCATTGAACATGGGAAGCCTCATGGAATGATTCATGACAAATTCTTCATAATCAAGGCATCATTCGAGACCTCCGTGATCCAGCTACATTGAGCATAAAGTACAACATTTGCCTCTGTATTTTAGCCGCAAAATATTCTAAGTGCAAGATTCAAAGTGTGCACTACACCAGGAGTCCAAAAAAATGTGAGGATACTTACTCTCCATAATAGCACCCACAACCTTACATGCAGAAGCGTTATCGGTTATGAATTGGATGATATTTTGAGGACCAAACTCTTTAATGCAATTTTCAAACTTCTCTGCAATGTAATATTAATTTTTCACTTCTCTTTGGCATTTCCAGAGTTCAGAACATTAATCAAGCTAAACCTGCACATAGAAAAATACACACTCTTAGAACAATACTAGGTCCTCAATTCTACGGTGTAGCCTAGGGCTAACGGGTCGTGATCCATAGGGAGAGACATCGATGGAAGCGTTGTGTAAGTTTCTTTCTTTTAATTTACCAAAACTATTATTTTCTCAGTTTTATAAAAAGAAATAAAAATATTAAGTTAAAAAGGAGGTAGTAGAAGAAGAGATGGTGGTGGTGTTGTTGTTTTATTTACAAAAGAAAATGAAACAAATAAAGAAGAGTGCTAGTGCAAAAATTAGAAATAAAAAAAATAAAGAAAAGTACTTACCTCTACTGTTGAATCATAATGAAAATTTACCTTAGCGTAAAATAAAGCGAAATAGTAGAAAGAAATAAATTGAATGTGGTGCTTGGCCAGATTGAGTACAATGAAGAAAAGTGAGAAACCTCCATTGATTATCACCCTCAATAGAAGTTTCTTAAGAAAGGATTACAATAGTGTCACTCTACAATAATTCTTCCTCTCTTTTAATCATGTAACTTTTTCTAACCTAAAATAATAAAAAAAATTAAATTGAAGAAGAAAAGAAAAATCTAAACTAAAGCTCTCTCTAAAGTGGGGCCCCTCTGCCTTCAAGGTTACATGTATTTATAAGGAAGAAACAATAGGATAAGGAGCGTACAAAGATAGGGGAGCTAGTGCTCCCCCTGATTCAACTAAAAAGGGTCATATCCTAGCCGTAGGGCCAGGATTTGGGGCACTTGTTCGTCCATTTGTCCCCTATCCTTTTATACTTTGGATTTTGAATTTCTGTTCTGGATTTGACGATTCATCCTTTTATCCTCAGCGAAATAATTGAGCTTTCAAAAAATTCATTTTTGCTTGAATTTTAATTGATATTTATCTCATCTGATATACCCGGTCTTCAGATAATATGGCTTCTAGAAACTCCGGATTTGAATCGATCTCCCTTTTTTTTTTTGAACTTTTGAATTTAATTGAATAAATCTGTCAATCTTTGTCTTTTTTTCTTAATTACCCTGCACGCTACTGACATGAAAATACATTAAAGGCAGAGTTTTATTTAAGTATAAATGCAGAAATGTGACACATATGATATGAAAACACGTAATGCATGTGTATGATCACACCCCCACACTTATCTTTTGCTCGTCCTCGAGCAAAACAAAAGTAGAGCTAACCTAAACTAACTTACTTTCGTATGAATTACTGTTGTACTTAGCACGTGCAACTTGCCGTTAAATTTTTAGGTTACCCCTAGAGGACGAGTTCTGTCTCGTGAGGGTTTTCAGTGGATTACACCTACAAAATCCATAAAGAAAGAAAAATAAAGTGTTAGTATTTTTGCAAACGAATTTTGAAGAGAAAAAATATATGAAGTATTAATGTAAAAATTCAGATAATCTATAAGTCATAGGATTATCAATTTTTAGTCATTCCTAAACTTAGTCTCTATTCAAAAACTTATTTTCAATCAAGATAAGGATTAGGCGAGGCTATGCCTTGGTCTTCTCAGGGCTAGCTGGCCTGGCCATATAGGCGAGGCTATGTCTTGGCCTTTCTGAGGTGAGGCTAGCTTTGCCGTATAGGCGAGGCTATGCTTTGGCGTTTTTTAAGGCCTGGTTGGCCTTGCCATATAGGCGAAGTTATGCCTTGGCCTTTCTGAGGCAAGGCTAAGACTTGATCTTTCTAAGGCATGAGTGCCTTATAAGCTCCCACATGAACTAACCTTTTAGGGTTTTAGCATCTTGCCTCTGTGTAGCGCGAAGTCTAACCTCAAACCGAAGTTAATTTTGTTTGCGAAACGAGGTTAGATCTGCATCAGTCTCACTTAGGGTTACCCAATGCTAACATATTTATTTTTCCTTATTTTGCAGCGCATTGTGTTCTCGATCCATTGAGCAATCTCTTCGACTTGGCGACAAAGGTGGACGGGAGTATGCATCTCCATTTTCGACTCTAGGCTTTACTTATCAGCAGGAGCGGCTGGCGCTAATTCTAGGAGGGGACCAACGTAGATTCACACCAGGCATCAGCCAACAGTTGCCTATTCAAGATGACCCATTTAGTTGTAGATTTGTGCTACTAAGCTCCACGTATATGGGTAACTGCATTATCGCTTTCGCCAATATCTCACCTTGTTGTGTCTCTGCACAAGATATTTGAAGGTCACAAGAAAGAGGACGTCACCAGTAAGGTCTCATATCCTCCCTTCACCAATCTTATTCAAACAAGTGATAGCGACAAAGAACTCATGCTAATTGGATGACTTTCTAGTGGCAAAATATTTCATTAAGCGAATGATTATGGCCTCAGGAGGGGGAGGCCTTTCGTGTCCAATTGGTCTGGTGGAATCGGAGTGACCCGTCACATTTTGACTTCGAAAACTGCCATTATCCTTAAGAGCAAAAGTAGATCTACTGTACTAGATGTAGAGCAACAAGTCGCCGACTTTTTAAGTAAAGATTAAATTACATAAGAGAAAATCTTAATATAGCATCAATGTATCTTCCTTTTCAAATTAATAAAATTTTTACTTTTTACTCATTTGCTCTTCTCCATGTTTTTCACTGTGTTTGCTCATATAATTACCCATAGGTAATATAAATCTCCTGTAAAGGAGGATGTGGTAAGCAAGTTCTTTTGAAAGAACTAAAAAGGGTGAAAATTCACCAAGTTGAATTTCTGAAGAAATTACAAATGTGACTGAAATTATTCAGAGATTAAGAACATGATAAAGTCAGTCAAATATATGAATTTATTGGGGATTAAAAGAGGATAGATTTAGGAATCCGTTAGGAATCACTAAATTTAAAAAAGATTAAGTCTGGTGATCCGTCAGTTTAGAGGTGATAAACTGGACATAACTGATTAGAGATCGTCAAATATGAAATTTTGTCATTCAGAGGTGACAAACTGGACAAAACGACAAAGAAGGGTAAATTTTGGACAATCATCAGTTCAGGGGTGACGAACTGGACATAACCGATAAATTATCAAATAAGAAATATTTACTGTTCAAAGGTGGCGAACTGGACATAACAGTAAATGAAAAGGTAAGACTTGGCTATCTGTCTGTAGACTGTCTAAAAATAACTGAGGATAAGTCATCAGAGAACAGAGTCTATACTCCAGACGCAAGGCTAATCAGAGCCACTCGTACAATGTCAAAACAAGAGGTTCGATGCCCGCGTCCCTAACTTCACTGCAATGCCAAGACGTAGAGCTCGAAGGCCGCATCTCAACGTCCCCGCAGTGTCAAAACGCGGGCTCGAAGCCCGCGTCCCAGCATCACTGCAAAGCTAAGAAAAAGAGTTCGCAGCCCACGTCTCGCAAAGCTCGAAGCCAGCATTTTCAACGGCTAAACGCCAAAACATGGGACTCAAAGCTCACATCTCAACATCACTATAATACCAAGACACAGGGTTCGAAGTCTGTGTCCCAGCCATCTATGCAATGCCAAGACGCAGAGCTCGAAGCCCGCATCTCAACATCATTGTAATACTAAGACGCAGAGCTCGAAGCCCGCGTCTCAGCATCATTGCAATACCAAGACGCAGAGCTTGAAGCCCACATCTTAGCATCATTGTAGTGCCAAGATGCAAGGTTCAAAGTTCGCGTCTCAACATCACTGCAATGTCAAGACGCAAGGTTCAAAGCCCGCGTCTAGCAAAGCTCAAAGGTTAAAACGCAGAGCTCGAAGCCCGCATTTTAACTGCAGAAGAGCCCTTTGTTTCAGTTATAACTGCCTTCATTATCTGGTCAATTACTGCCCACGTAATGAGGGGAGTTAACCCGCATCGTAGAGGGTTTTTAGGGGACCGTTTTACCCTAAAACCCTATAAATATCTCAGTTTGCTATTAAAGGGGGATTCTGGGTTGGATTTTTGGTCGATCGTGGCATCGGAGAATTTTCGGTCGGAATTTTGGTCAGTCGAACTAAGGGGAAGGAAGAGAGAATTTTAGATCGAATTTGATCAAGATTTTCAGCTTAGGAGTGAAAAAGAGTCAAACTCTTTTACTAACTTACCGAGTAAAAGTTTTGCCAAAGTCTCTTTAAGATTCCATTTGGATAGTGTTGGCACAGAGGCCCATCACTCTAGTTTTGATAATAATTAACTCATGTAGTTATAGTTTACTAATAATCTTATGTTTAAATTGTTTCAATAATTGACTAAGATATTAGTAGGTGATTAGCTTCAACAAAGGAGTTTTGGAGCTTTCACGGTTGATTCAAGAGCTCGAGCCTTAAGATCGCATCTAGTACTCGGTTGGAGTCAAGCTCGTTGGATCGCGTTTGGATCGAGTCGACTTGGTGAAGGAGTTCTACAAGAAGACCTCGGTTTGTTTAGTTTAGTATGTTTAGATCTTGTGTAAAGGTAGATAGTATTGATATGCTCAAGTTCACATACACATACAAGTTTAAAGTTTATTGGTTTTGATTTTCGGTTTAACCGGTTTTGGATTTCATATCAAAAACATAGATATATATCTTTCATGTATAATGGATTCTATCCATATACAATATGATTCAAATTGCTTAAATATCATGTTTTGTATTTACATGAGTTTTGGACAAAACGGTTTTCATTTCAAAAATTCAAGTTTTGAAAAATACGGATTTTGTGTTTAAGGCAAATTTCAATATCACAAAATGGTTCAAATAGTTTGTAATTTGTGTTGATTTTTAGTCACACATGTTGGGTATTCAAAGATCTAATAAGAACTTATTTTTGTGAAATTTATGTGATTTTATAGGATTTAATTGAAATTAAAAAGACAAGTTTTTAATACCCAAAATCCTAGCAAGACTGCACTGGCGGTCGACCGGACACGGTCGACTGATGTGCACGGGACGTGCACAAAGGCCAGCCATTCGGCCGATCGACCGCACGGTCGACCGACTGAAAGCACCCCACTCTCGGGTGGGGGTCGGTCGACTGGACGGTCGGCCGATGGCTTTGGCCCGGTCGACCGGGCGGTCGGCCGGAGGCACAACGGTCATAAAAATGACCGTTGGCCGGTCGACCGAGCGGTCGACCGGAAGGGCATTTCTGCCCTTTCCTGGCTGCCAACGGGCAGATTTTTGAGAGGCTATATACATGCCTTCTCTTGAGTTATTTTTAACAAGTTTTTAGAAGAGAAAATTTTTCATCTTTACAAGTGTTTAACAACAAGTTTTTAAATGAGTTTTAATCTAAAAGAATTTATCTTTATTTGTTTTAAAGGATTGAAAAATTCAAAGAAAAATAGAGTATTTGGGATTTTGGTTTAGATCTTCATTTCTATCTTATTCTAGTTATTTTCCCAAGTATTTCTTTTTGTGATTTGATTTTCAAACACCTTGATTTCTCACACTTGAGCTATCTATCTATTCAATCTATTAGGATCTTGTTTCGTGAGAAAAATTGGTTTGTGATTTTTGAGATCACCAAGAGTTGTAACCTTCTTTTATTTGTGGGCATCCCTCTTGTGTAGAGGTGCTTGTGGAGGTTGTGTTTGGTTTGGTTGGCTTCCCTCTAAGTGTAGAGGTGATTGTTGGAGTGTTGGCTTTGAGCCTTATCCCTCTAGTATGAGGTGATTGTTGTTTGGCTAAGTGCCCATCCGTCTAAGTGTAAAGGTGATTGTTGTTGTCCCTTGCCTCTTGTGTAGAGGTTGTGTTTGTTGGAGAGAGGAGTTGTGTACTCCCAGTTTGTATTACCCAAATCCTCAGTGGAGGTTCCCTGTGTGAGAAGTCCTGTGTGAACGTTATAGTGAAAATACTTCTGTGTGAAGGTAGGGACGTAGAGCAGTGGCTCGGACCTCAAAACATATCTTTGTGTTTGCGATTGATCCACTATCTCTAAACTCTCTCTCTTTATATCTTGTATTAATTCATATTGTTCATATCATTTATATGCTTGGTATTGTATGTGTGCCTCACTTGTGTTGAACCAAGAGAGCTTCATATATGTAACGCCCCAATCCCGTAGGTACGGAGACGTTACTGCGATGTATATACGCAGGTCAGAAATACCCTTGCGTATATACGCTAAGCATCATTACAAGCAAGAATCAGAGTACAGAAGCATTTGGTGCATTATATATTCCAACATAATAGTACAATTACAAAGTTATCACCAAATGTGACAAATATTACAATAATATTACATCACCGATAGGCGCAAATGCGAGAATACAAGGAGATGTATAAGTATAAACAGTACAAAAAGAGGCTCAGAGTCATAACAGAAAAACTCTAGAGCCGAGCAGGGGGCCTGGAAGAATGGGGCTCTGGACGGTCTACCAGAGATCCATGCTACCGTTGCGCTTCTCAGATCAGCAATTGGGAGAATCCACACGCTGCAAGCTCTGAGACCTGGACATGAGGATCCAGAGGAGTCAGAACTCTCAAACGAGTGATGATGCGAATGCCAAGTGGCTCGCATAGGTAAGCACATGTGTATCGATAAATCTGAATCATAAGCATGTCTAGAAAATTGTGTTGTGAGTACAAGCATACAGAAGCAAGTAGATATATAGCAAGTGATATCAAGCAGGGATTACTCATGTTATAATAAGATAAAAGTAGGAGACTGGTGGAATAGAATACGAGTGATAAAGCAGGGTATGAGCAGCTAATATGATAGTAATCATAAAACCAAAAATCTGATGTAAAACTGATGGAAGCAAACTCGGCAAAGCATACAACAGGTACATAGTGGCATCTTTTATTACTATTACTCGTCCGACCCATATATCTAGGTATGTGTCTTGGTGTACATCTCAATACACATACATCTATATATGAGCAAATCGAGGTTGGTTATTGAAACTGATGAAGAACTGATAGCTCATACTTATAGTAGTTCCCATCTGCCCGGGAAACAGCCATTGGGGGCCTGAAATTCCCCTAACACGCATCTTCTGGGGGCCTGAAATCCCCCTAACACGAATCATCGATTTAGTATTCTATTGCTATAAGCAAGGCATCATATCGGCATCCATCACTTCCTCCCATTCCCCGTGTAGGTTGTCCTTTTTATAGCTTATTAAACATAATTATCAGATTACGGAAATGAGTAGGAACATAACTGGTCATAACGAGAGTATATAATAGGCATAATGGGAGTCATAACAAGCATAACGGGAGTCCATAACAAGAGATCAAGTACTACATTCCCGTAATGTGATAATCATGAGTAGAGAGTTAATCATAACTGGTATCAGGTTTTAACATGCCAATGACAAGTGTTCAGGCAAGTGACAAGTGATAAATCATGTCATAACAGGGGTAAGGTGATAAGAGATAATATCACTGGAGCAGGTGTCAAGTAGTAGTATGTCGGGTGTCAGGTGATATCATATTAGTTGTAAAGTGATACAGACAAGTATTAGGTATGAGCATGTAGCTGACATGTGTCAAGTAATAGTATGTCAATTGTTAACATAATAAGAATGTACATGGCAAGCAATAAAGTAATAGCTGAGCATAATAAGCGAAACTAAGCATGCTAGAGGTATGGACAGCAAAGAGTGTTTAACACTAGAGTGCCAGGCGAGGTTACTGGGATGACTCGGTTTAAAGTGCGAGTAGAAAATCTGGCAGCATCTCGCCTAGATGAATCTAGTGGTAAAGCGCTGAGCGCTAAGCACGCCTACCAGGCGGAGTTGAAAGACCTGACGGTCTAAACGCACTTCTCTTTCGAGGTAGTGAGCGAGAGTGCCCAGAGGTTAAAGTACGCTTGGGGTCTAAGCGCACTCTCGGTAGCTACCACGAAACCCATAAGGGTACAGGCCTGAAACCATTGGGTAGCCATCCTGGCAGTGGACAGAAACCCAGAGTCGGTACAAGAGTACCTGCGATGTTAGTACCACGCAAGCATATTATATCGTGATAATAGCTAATCTACCATAGAGTAGAGAGCCCGAAGGCTGAGTAGAGAGCTCGAAAGCTGAAGGGCCCAGAGGCCAAGTATGAAGCGGGGAGACTAACGACCATGAAGGTCGACCACGCATGGTATAAAGCAGTAAAATAGCACATCACAGGCATGGTATATTTGCAAGAAGTAAACTACCCTAATACTGGCATTCGTCACAGAGATGTAAATATACAATCAAGGGCACTCAGCCACATACAAATACAGGGGCACCGCCCAATATAAAATACAAATAAATTTATAATAAAATACATGTCGATCTGACGAAGCAGGAAAACCAAATCGAGGCGAGGACACTCGCCTAAATCTTTGGAAATGCCAAAATTCTGAAATTCCAGGAACTTGCGCATGTGCCATAAAATATAATAATTATATATATATATTTAGAGAGAGAAAGAGAAGAGGAGAGAGAGAAAGAGAGAGGAGAGAGAGATGGCGGTTAGAGAGAGAAAGATGAGAGAGAATCAGGAGAAAGAGAGAGAGAGGAGAGAGAGAATCTAGAGAGAGTGGGAGGCAACAACCCCCTCTAGGCACGACCTGGTCGGAGGTTGGCCGAGGCCAGGTCGCCCGCAGTGGCGCCCAGGGTGACGCTGGTCACCGCCGGAGAAGGGGGTGGCACGCGGCCACCCCAAGGAGGGGGAGAAGGATGAGGTGTTGGTGTTTTTTCTTGGTGGTGGTGAGTGAAAATGAAGATGGTGAAGATGGTGATGTTAATTTAGGTGGAGGTGGAGAAATTAAAGGAGATAGGAGGAAGAGGAGAAGTAGGGTGTTGTAAGGGTGGAGTTGGAGTGAAGAAGATGGTGGTGGTGGTTAATTTGAAGAAGATGATGAAGAAGAAGGTGGAGTTGGTGGTGGTTTTGAGGAGGAAGGAGATGGAGATGGTTGATGTTGTTGGAGATGGAGGAGAGGGAAGGAGATGGCCAGAGTTGGGAGGTCTTCCTCACTGGCATTGGTGGCCGGAGGCGCCGGTGTGGGGCTCAATTGTTGGGTGCCGGCCAAGAGATGGAGAAGAAGAAGAAGGGAAGGGAGAAGAAGAGAAGGGAGAAGAAAGATAAGGAAAAAAGAAAAAGAAAAGGAAAAAGAAAAGGGAGAGAAAGATTGATGGAAAGGAGGGTGATGTGACCGGACCTTTGTGAAGGGGGTGCGGGTTCGGCGGTGAAGTGATGAGGGAAAAGAAAGGAAAAGAAAGAAGGAAAGAAAAGATTTCAAAAATATAATACTATAATAATGTCAGAAAATATCGACTGTACTAGAAAATTCTCCAAAAATACCTAGCGGTAGAAAACATCATCCTGAGAAATAATACAAAATCAATTTTTAGAAATAAAATCCCATTTTCAAATTAAAAATCCTGAAGTCAACCGTCGATACTAGTCTACACCGGTTCAGTCGGATTTTGATAAATTCTGAAAAATCCCAAAAATGCATTAAAGAAGAAAATATGATTCTAAGAAACAATATGAAAGCATAATTTATAAATTCAATTCCGATTGCAAACTAAAAATCCTGAAATTAACCCGCGACAGTAGCCGACACCAAATCCGGTGAAATTTTTATAAATTCAAAAAATTCTCAGAAAAAATATTTAGATAGAAAATGTGATTTTAAGAAATAATGTGAAAATCTATTTCTAGTAATTTTACTCCGTTTGTAAATTAAAAATCTGGGAATCGGTCAGCGGCACTGGTCGACACCGGTTTTGAAGATTTTCAATTTAATTCAGAAAAATCCCAAAAAATCATAGAAAATTTAAGATATTGGAAAATGATATTTGAAATAAAATTGGTCAAATCTGAATACCAGAAGACTAAATCAGCAATATCCTAGGATCGGGTCCCCAGTTCAGACTAGGGCTGACTCCGAGTCCGCGATTCCGGACTCAAGGCAAAACGATCATATAAATAATTTATAATACAAAATAAATACAGAAAGTAAATAAAAAATACGATAAAAAAATCTGAATACGCAACTAAGTACGTATTCCGTGAGCGGGGTGTTACATTCCATCCACCTTACAAAAATTGCGTCCTCACAATTTCGATAAGGAGTAAAATGAACACAAAAGGACAGGGACGAGAATTATACCAATGAAGATATGAATTATTGCAAGTAGGGCTCTCAAGTCGACTGAACAACAATTAGAATATAGATATCTTCTGCACTTCCTGCTGTATAAATTTTCAAACGATGCCAAATAATACTGACCTGATAACACAACTTCGCAATAGAATTCCCGCTGTACTGCATACTTAATAGCTCTCCGAGAATAAGCCAGAATACCAAAGATAAAGGAAAACACTGATAATACTGAGCATAATAAAGAAGACTGATATTGAAGAATTCTGAATAGCGGGCATCAATCACTCTAAAAGATATAGCCAAGAATATAGAATAACTGTAGAAAACCAGAATACCAACTTCTAAAAGATAACCCGATCGTGGATTAATCCTGAGAATACTTGAGCATCATAGAGTTGGCCAAAGAGATCACATAATAGCTTCATTCGGAACCAGTCGCTACCTCTCTAGTCTATCCATATCTTAAGTTGGTATAAAGGCTATGAAAAACCAAAACAGTGAAAAGATAGAAGGGATTAGGAATCAAAGGAAGGATGATCAAGAAAGAATAGATAACTCTATACTTGTAGTTGGACTGTATAATCAGGACTCATGTATTCCAGATGCAAATTTCTTTACCATTAATTTGTCGTCTGGACGTATTGAGGATGTAGGAGCCTAGGCTCTGATACCATCCTGTAATGCCCTGATCTCGTGGGTATGGAGACGTTACTGTGACGTATATACGCAGGTCAGAAATACCCTCATGTATATACGCTAAGCATCAGTACAGGCAAGAATCAGGGTACAGAAGCAGGTGGTGCATTATACATTCCAACATAATAGTACAATTATAAAGTTATCACCAGATGTGACAAATATTATAAGAATATTACATCACCGATAGGCGCAAATGCGAGAATACAAGGAGATGTATAAGTGTAAACAGTACAAAAAGAAGCTCAGAGTCATAACAGAAAAACTCTAGAGCCGAGCAGGGGGCCTGGAAGAATGGGCTCTGGACGGTTTGCCGGAGATCCATGCTACCGCTGCGCTTCTCAGGTCAGCAACTGGGAGAATCCACACGCTGCAAGCTCTGAGACCTGGACATGAGGATCCAGAGGAGTCAGAACTCCCCAACGAGTGGTGATGCGAATGCCAAGTGGCGTGCATGTTGGCCCAAGGTTACAATCACCCTTGTTTAGTGTATTTTGATGATTACAAAACATATTAGTTATTTGTACTAATAACAATTGTTGTTTAAGTGTGTTTCAGGTTTATTATCATACTAGAAGTACTCTCACTCAAATACAAGGCTTTTGGACTCAAGACAATTCAATTTGGGCTCAAGTTGCAATATTGAAGATCAAGTGTAGATAGCCCACCTTGAAGAATAGCTTTGAAGTCTTTTTAGAAGTTTGTAAGTTTAGTATGTTAAAGTTTGAATATAGGAAATTTGGCTCTAGGATTTGCACACACACTTGTTTTATGTATTTCCTATGTTTTGAAAATAGTTTTTGAAAATGGTTGTTTCTAAGTTTTATGCCTTAGTTTATATATACATGTACCAAAGCTTTATATCCTGAAAAACTTGTTTAAAACATGTGTATAAACTATTTTCTGCATAATACTTAGCTATATGTATTTTTAAATATTTATCAAAATTTTTCTAACTCAAAACAGCCCTGTTTTTCAGTGTCAGGCAACATCGGTCGACCGGCCCGGTCGACCGGCGCTGTGCCTGGACATGCACTGTTTGTGCATGTCCGTCGGTCGACCGGACCGGTCGACCGACAGAGAGCATTCTGCTCTCGGGAATTTTCGGTCGACCGGACCGGTCGACCGGAAGAAGGAAACTGTGTTTCCTCCTTTTGGGTCGGTCGACCGGACCGGTCGACGGGAGCCAACGGCTACTTCCAGCTGGCCTGGCGGTCGACCGGACCGGTCGACCGCCAAGCCTGCAAAATAGCAACGGCTCTTTCCTCTTTGGGATTTTCTGAAAATCTGTTTTCTTTTTCTGTTTTAACAGACTTTTGGAGAGTTGTTGGGGTGCTTTTGCAGGTTGAATTAGGTGAAAAAAAATGTTTTTAACTTATTTTCAACCCTATAAATAGAGGAGAAGTCTCTCCTTCATACTACTTAGAAAAATTCCTCAGTTTTGTTGTTTTCAAAAGAGAAAAGAAAAATAGTTTGAAGCTTTCAATTCCAACTCTTTCAAGTTTGTTTTTCAGTTGTGTTTGATTCTCTATATCACTCTACAACTGAAAGTTTTCTCACCACACTTCATAGAGCCAAAAATCCTATACTCATTCTATAGTGAAGTTGTAAATTGAAGTGAGAGTGTTTGTAAAAGATTGAGAAAAAGTGTAGTGATCAAGTTGTGATCACTTTGTTCTTGTAATTCCTTCTTGTGGAGCAACCTCTTCGGTAGAGGTCCTTTGTATTCGGTGGAGCTCGGTGCTCGGTCTTCGGTAGACCAATTGTAAAGGCATCCTCGGTGGATAGTGGAAACCCTTCACGGAGGTGAAGGCGGGGACTAGAGCAAGTGTGCTCGAACCTCGAAACAAATCATCTTGTTTGCGATTGCCTTTGCGTTATTCTTGCTTTACATTTCTCTTGCTTTATATTGTCTTGAATTATTTGCTTGAGAACTAACCCTCTACTTGTGCAATCTTGTCTTGTTTACTTTACTTGCTATACTTGTTGTGTTACATTGTGTGCATCTCATTTCTCATCATCATACTTGGCATTGATCGATCACACCTCAATACAACACGATTGCATTGCGCACCTCTAACCCATATCTAGGGAATTGGGAGGAAGGAGTTCAGAACCTCGCAAGGGGTATTCGGCTCTTAGTCGTGTTTTGAGAGATCGTTGCATCACTCATTTAATTAAAAGTTTAAAAAGATCATTAGATTAGCATTCACACCTATTCACCCCCCCTCTAGGTGTTTTTCAGTGCATAGGTAAGGACATGTGTATCATAAATCTGATTCATAAACATGTCTAGAAAATCCTGTTATGAGTACAAGCATACAGAAGCAAGTAGATATATAGCAAGTGATATTAAGCAGGGATTACTCATGTTATAATAAGATAAAAGTAGAAGACTGGTGGAATAAAATACAAGTGATAAAGTAGGGTATGAGCAGCTAATATGATTATAAGCATAAAACCAAAAATCCGATGTAAAACCGATGGAAGAAAACTCGCAAAGCATACAACGGGTACATAGTGGCATCTTTATTACTATTACTCGTCCGACCCATATATCTAGTTATGTGTCCTGGTGTACATCTCAACACACATACATCCATATATGAGCAAGTCGAGGTTGGTTATTGGAAGTTGATGAAGAACTGATAGCTCATACTTATAGTTGTTCTCGTCCGCCCGGGACACAGCCATTTGGGGCCTGAAATCTCCCTAACACACATCTTCTGGGGGCCTGAAATCCCCCTAACATGAATCGTCGGTTTAGTATTCCAATACCATAAGCCAGGCATCCTACCGGTATCCATCACT
The DNA here is from genome assembly GCA_038442645.1 of Agave tequilana. Lineage (NCBI taxonomy): Eukaryota > Viridiplantae > Streptophyta > Magnoliopsida > Asparagales > Asparagaceae > Agave > Agave tequilana. Next base: position 47,012 of record JAVJIF010032742.1, read on the forward strand.
TCCTCCCATTCCCGTGTAGGTTGTCCTTTTTATAGCTTATTAAACATAATTATCAGATTACGGGAATGAGTAGGAACATAACTGGTCATAACGGGAGTACATAACAGGCATGACGGGAGTCATAACAAGCATAACGGGAGTCCATAACAAGAGATCAAGTACTACAATCCCGTAATGTGATAATCATGAGCAGAGAGTTAATCATAACTGGTATCAGATTTTAACATGCCAATGACAAGTGTTCAGGCAAGTGACAAGTGATAAGTCATGTTATAACCGGGGGCAGTTGATAAGAGATAACATAACAGGAGCAGGTGTCAAGTAGTAGCATGTCGGGTGTCAGGTGATCATATCAGTTGTAAAGTGATACAAACAAGTGTTAGGTATGAGCATGTAGCTGACATGTGTCAAGTAATAGTATGTCAAGTGTTAACATAACAAGAATGTACATGGCAAGCGATAGAGTAATAGCTGAGCACAATCAAGCGGAGCTAGTGTGTAACACTAGAGCGCCAGGCGAGGTTACCGGGACGACTCGGCTTAAGTGCGAGTAGAAAATCCGGCAGCATCTCGCCTAGAGGAATCTAGTGGTAAAGCGCTGAGCACTAAGCACGCCTACCAGGCGGAGATGAAAGATCTGACGGTCTAAACGCACTTCTCTTTCGAGGTAGTGAGCGAGAGAGTCCGGAGGCTAAAGTACGCTTGGGGTCTAAGCGCACTCTCGGTAGCTACCACGAAACCCATAAGGGTACAGGCCTGAAACCCTTGGGTAGTCATCCTGGGAGTGGGCAGAAATCTAGAGTCGGTATAAGAGTACCTGCGATATTAGTATCACGCAAGCATGTTATATCGTGATAATAGCTAATCTATCGTAGAGTAGAGAACCCGAAGGCTGAGTAGAGAGCCCGAAGGCTAAAGGGCCCATAGGCCAAGTATGAAGCCCGGAGACTAACGACCACGAAGCGTCGACCACACATGGTGTAAAGCATTAAAAATAGCACATCACAGGTATGGTATATATGTAAGAAGTAAACTACCCTAATACAAGCATTTGTCACAGAGATGTACATGTACAATCAAGGGCACTCAGCTATATACAAATACAGGGGCACGGCCTAATACAAAATACACATAAATTTATAATAAAATACAGTCGACCCGACGAAGAGGGAAAAACCAAATGGAGGCGAGGACACTCGCCCAAATCTTTGGAAATGCCAAAAACTCTGAAATTCCAGGAACTCGCACATGCGCCATAAAATATAATAATTATATATATATTTTTAGAGAGAGAAAGAGAAAAGGAGAGAGAGAGAAGAGATAGAAAGAGAGAGAGGAGAGAGAGAATCAGAAGAGAGAGGGGGCAGCAGCCCCCTCTCTAGGCACGGCCTGGCCGGAGGTTGGCCGAGGCTTGGGCGCCCGCGGCGCCCAGGGTGGCGCTGGTCACTGCCGGAGAAGGGGGTGGCGCGCGACCACCCCAAGGAGGGGGAGAAGGATGAGGTGTTGATGTTTTTTCTTAGTGGTGGTGAGTGAAAATGAAGATGGTGAAGATGGTGATGTTAATTTGGGTGGAGGTGGAGACACTAAAAGAGATGGGAAGAAGAGGAGGAGTAGGGTGTTGTAAAGGTGGAGTTGGAGTGGAGAAGATGGTGGTGGTGGTGGTTAATTTGAAGAAAATGATGAAGAAGAAGAGGTAGAGTTGGCGGTGGTTTTAAGGAGGAAAGAGATGGAGATGGTTGATGTTATTGGAGATGAAGGAGAGGGAAAGAGATAGCCGGAGTTGGGGGGCCTTCCTCGCCGGCGTTGGTGGCCGGAGGAGCTGGTGGTGGGGCTCGATTTTTGGGCGTCGGCCGATTGCAAAATGAAAGAGCAGGGAGAATTACCGTGTATCTTCAGGCTAACGGGTCAAGTCCACGAGGAGGAATGCGATGAAAGCTTTTCGGTGTTTTGTTTAGAAAGCTAAGAATGGTGCTAGTTTTTTAGTTGAAAAAGAGATAGAGAGAAGGGAAATGATTAAAAGAAAAATTGAGAAGGCTTTGGAAAAGGTGATTTAAAAAACTTTTAAAAGTGATTTATCGTTTTTAATATACTAAGAAGATCTTGGCTCACTATCTTACTACTCAACGATATGTTCTTCTCTTGAAAATCTTAATGTCTCAACTTGATCATAGGCAAAAACTCAAGCTTTAGTTTTAAAAGTTTTAAGCAAAACACATAAGATTGTTTGGAATGGTTTAATTCTTTTTCTTAAGAAATCCTCTTGAACTGAATGTTAAATCATCAAGTTTTAATTCAAGTATGAAATAAAAGCAAGTTCAAGTGATATTTTAAAAGAAGTAGAAGTTTAGAAATCCAAACCCATCCTCATGTGCCTTCAAGAACACTTTCAAAAAGAAAGGTTTAGTTTAGGCATGCAAATGATTCCATTGGGTCTTTTACATTAAAGCCATTCAAAAACAAGAGGGATCGAAGAGAGGGACGAAAGTGAGCCCAGAAAACAAGTTTAGCTACTCATGAATAATGATTGGTAGTGAAAAGTGCATTTTTATCATTACATTTACCATCACATTTTCATATTTATTCATATAATCATGCACAATTAACTAATATTTTATTATTTATTGTGTGCAGGCCTTGAGAAATAAAAATAAAGGAATAAAGCCTCAAAAGAAGCCCAAAAGCCCATGTTTAAAGCCCAATGTAAAAGTTGCAATTAACATTGTCAAAGTTGCAAATACCAAGGGCAAAAGTTGCAAATACTAAAAGAAGAGGGAAGGATAGACTTCTATTCAACCTTAAATACTTGCAGGATGAGGATAAAAGCCAAAGAAGGATAGCAAATTCGTTGATAAAAGATTTGGGATTTAGGTAACTTGCTTCCCAAGTTATCTCGAAATCCCAAGATAAAGAGTCGGGATGCAACTTCCAGAAGCATACGCCCAGATGGACGGACCAGGGGAGGCCACGCGCCAAAGCGCGTGGCCAGCCGCTACACTTTGGCCGCGGAAACGCGGCCCAAGCCGCGTTTCCGCGGCAATCTGGATGAGTCCAGGGAACCGCTTTCGTGGAGGAGTCGTTCTGAGACTCTATTTCCTTCTGCACCTATAAATACCCCTGCAGGGCAACCGAGAAGGGCGTCCAGCGCAGTACAGGGCCAAAAGTTAGGGTTTTTAGGCTTTCTTCTAGTTTGTAGTAGGTTTCTATTTTCGTTTTCTTTTGTAATTTTTGTAAAAGAAGAGGAGAGGATGCTTTCATGGAGGAAGGAGTTCATACTTGTACTGAGGTGACATCGGTGTAAGTCTTACTTTTCCTCCATTGTTAATAAAATCTGCTCAAAGTTTGTCTTTGTCTATTCTTGTTTTATTTCTTTTATTCATGTTTATCCTTGTTTTATTTTTCTATTCTTGTTTAATTGTTTTTCTCTCTGATGACTTGCAAACCGTGAGAACTGGTCGCTTCGAGACTGCCTAGCCGAAGAAGTGTCCTTGATGGCCTATGGAGATGAACAAGCCTTCTCTTTAGTTTGTCTTTTCTTTTCATAGTATAGATCGCGAAGGTGGAAGATCCTATACGCCATACTTGAATGCCTTCCAAGACAAGGTAAGTCGTTGCAAACGGATCAAAGGTAAGAAGGGCAGAAGAGGTAGGTACGTGTTATAGTTTTCTTTCTTTTATTTCTTTAGTATAAATCACCACATCTTCTACATCTTTCCAAATTCTTTCCCTACTCATTGTAAATACCATTGTAACTAATAAAATAAATAAAAAAAGAGATAACTTACTTAAACGCTTCCATCGCTAGTCCCTCCCTGATGATCACGACCCGCATGGCCATTGCTACCGCGGATTAGAATTGAGCACCTTGCACATCTTGTTCTAAATCTAAAATTCTTTATTTTTGTGTGCAGGAAAATCTCAATCAAAATTTTGGCGCTGTTGCCGGGGAGAGACGGTAAGTTTTTCTCTAAAAAAAATTATTAACTAATTCTTTTATTCTTTCTGTTTGCAGGTTTGGAGAACAGGAAACAGCAGCAAGGACATATAACAACTCTGTGCCTCTGCCCTCGAAGGCAGAGCAGCAGAGCCTACTACCTTGCCGCGCAAACGCGGCAATAGCCGCAGATCCGCGGTAGTAGTAGAGAACTACTTACTGAATTTTCTGCAGGTTGCTGCAATCTGAAATTTGATTTGTCAGCTCTGTTATATTTGTTCTGTGATAAACCTGTATACTGCTAATTAATCAACAGTAAAATACTTGTTGAAAAAGATAAAAAATTGATTAGACGTTTGCATTTTAGGCACGTGTCTTTTCAATTCATTTATTTTTACTGTTGAAGAGTGCTGGAGCAAGGTACGTTCGCATCGCATGTAGAATAGGACTCATCTCTTGGTTGATTTTCATTGCTTGAGTGAATCTTATTTACATATCTTGTACACTTGCACAAACTTATCTTAAGGGCACTAACCCATAACAAGATAAGGTGGGGATTTAATCACCCTTCCTTGGCCCAATAATCATATTCCAAGCACTCACTAACACAAGTCTAACTAAAAATGAGTAGACGTTGGCCCTAGGGACATCTCGGATTCAATTAGGAGATTATCCTAAGGGGAACAGTGTTGAAATTTGACTCCTGCTTAATCAGTGTCTAGGAAGGGGATTAAGGGCCGAAAGCCTGAAGATTGGTGGTTATTTAATTAAGGAACGTCTTTGACGGAAAATCTCCCACCACTCTTGCCCTGACCTGGCTGATTAACTTGTGGTCAAAGTCTACACCCTACCTCCCGTGGACAGTCTAACCAGTTAGGAGTCGTCTAGGTCATAGGTCTACCCTAACTTAGGTTAGAAATTTTTCTTTTTTGTTTGCTTGTTTGTTTGTTTTGTTTTTCTTTGATTGTGTTTGTGTGATATGGCATATAATAATTTTTCCAACTTTAATCCATATTTACACACCATCTTCTTTTTCGGATATTACCAACCCGGCATATCATAATTTTGACCAATCTAGTGTGCCGGAATGGTCTTATTCGAATAAATATTACCCATACCCCCCATCTTATGACCATAATTTTCATACCACTTTCGACTCTTCACAGAGTTCATGGGGTTTCGCTTCCCCGAGTCCAATTTTCAACCAACTTGTCCTCCATATCCACCTTGTCCACAATATTCCCAAGATTCATACTCAGATCCACCCATTCAGAATAGAAAACCATCTATCCGGGAAATGATGAGTATGCAGGAGTCCAAGCAACAATCACCATCAATCTTAGACATGATGATGCGTGAGTCCACCGACTCACAACTTCATCACGATTACACTTCCTCTTTTCAAGTCCAATCACAAAATGATGCACCAATCGACTATATCGACTATGAAAAGATGCTTAAAACCATGACTCAGGCTAGATTAGCTTGTGATCATGAAATAGATATGATGGTTCAATCTTACGTTCTCACCGTTCGGCCGATTCTGCTTTCGCTGACCACTCTCTTAAGGCCGAAGAGTCACGTTGCTTTGGACAACAAGATTCTAACTCAGTACCATCATTTGAACTTGCCGAAACTCCAATTTCTGATAGTTTGGCAAGTTATTCCTTTCCTGAAATAGAACTTGAGCATGAATATGATCCTGATCTTCCACTTGGTGATTCAATTTTACTTCCTGATTCAATAATGACTCCGGTGTCTCCACCTGATTTTACTTTTCCCGAGTCAACATTGGATCCTGTGCCAATTCATCATGAAATTGAATCACCCATTCTTGATGATCATATTGAACTTGACCAACTTTGCAATTTTGAAAGTCCCATGGATAAATTGGCAAGTTCTCATGATATTGAGCTCAATGAGATATGTGACCTAGATTCTCAAATCTGTGTTCAAGTTCAAATTTCCGAATCATTATTGACTCCTGTTTTGTTACCCGACTTAGGTAATCTTTTAGAGTCAGTTTTGATTCCCACACCTATCATTCCTGAACTTTAATCACCATTATTGAGTCACATTCCATTGTGGGAAGATGATTGTGGACTTGAGTTTCAACTTCTTGATTTGGACCCACTTCCTGAACCAAGCCCGACTCCTGAACCATTACTGGATTTAAGTTTCTTTCCTGAGTCGGTATTCGTTCCCATACCTCACACGTCCAAGTCAATCATTCCATCTTTTCACACTCCATTTTGGGACAAGGCGGTTGACACAATTGACTCTAAATATAATTATGAATTATGGAAATTTGATGGGGTGAAATTGCTAAAAAATGATCATACATACATTTTAGTGGGTTATATAAGGGAAATTTCTGGTAGGTTCTTCCAATATACTACTTTATCTTGATTGGGTAGCAACGCTTGGCCCAATTAGACCACCACCGGAACCACCACCTTAAGGTAACTTCTGTCTTCCCTTCTTCTTTTCATGCATACATGCATACATGCATACATTCATACATTGAGGACAATGCATGAGATAAGTGTGGGGGGAGGCTTTACTAACATACTAACATAGTAGAAACTAACAAAAATTTGCTAATATTAAAAAAAAAGAAAAAAAAAGGGAACAATACTTTGACTTATCTTTTGAAAGAAATCTAAGTTAATCTTAAGAATTAGGAAAATCATGATTAGGATTTCTAAAAACTTGGTCAAAATAAATAAATTGTTTAATTTTTAGGTATAGGAGGAGAATTGAATAAGTAATTAGTCTTGATTTTTACCTTAATGAAATGTGCATACCTAATGCATATCTAGGATTCTAAGACAAAGACCCTTGTGCCTCATATAAAAAAAAAATTTAAATAATAAAGAGAAATTCACTGATTAAGCTGGATACATGTGCCTCAAGAAGCATAAGTATTCACGACTAAAGGTGAGTTTATAAATAAGCGTCCTTAGTTTTGGGGCCTAGTTTAGTCGAATTTGAGTCTGAGGGGTGTTTTCTCACCCGGTGCCCTAAAACCGACCGGTTTGGGAGCCACCGACTTTAAGTTCGCTACATGGGTGAATTAGAAAGCCTAAGGAAACTAAGAAAAATTATTTATATATGTACTAACACATCTAATAGTCAATTAGTTAGGTATGAGGGCCTCAAGAAGCCTTGATACTTACACAAAAGAAAATTAGATGAGTTATACATATTAAAAAAAAAAGAAGAAAAAATAAAGGGCATAAGAGTCCAAGTTAAAGAATTTCTAGTAAAAATCACAAGGATGCATATGACTTAGGGTAACGAAAAAGACTATACAAACATTCAATTTTGATCCTTACCTAAAATGAATAACAATTCACTTTATTAAGACTAAGTTTAAGAATGAATAAAAATGATAATCCTAAAACTTATAGATTACTTAGTCTCTTCAAACGTATTTCAAATATTTCCTTTTTAATGGATTTTGTGGGTGTAATCCGCTGAAAACCCTCACGAGACAACACTCGTCCTCTAGGGTAACCTAGGGGTTTAACGGCTTGTTGCACATGCTAAGTGCAATCGTGATTCCTACGAAAGTGAGTTAGCTAGTTTAGTTTTTCTTTTTCTTTTTGATTTTTACTCGAGGACGAGCAAAAAGATAAGTGTGGGGGTGTGATTGGTAGTGAAAAGTACATTTTATCGTTACATTTACCATCACATTTTCATATTTATTCAATAATCATGCACAATTAACTAATATTTTATTATTTATTGTGTGCAGGCCTTGAGAAATAAAAATAAAGGAATAAAGCCTCAAAAGAAGCCCAAAAGCCCATGTTTAAAGCCCAATGTAAAAGTTGCAATTAACAATTGTCAAAGTTGCAAATACCAAGGGCAAAAGTTGCAAATACTAAAAGAAGAGGGAAGGATAGACTTCTATTCAACCTTAAATACTTGCAGGATGAGGATAAAAGCCAAAGAAGGATAGCAAATTCGTTGATAAAAGATTTGGGATCTAGGTAACTTGCTTCCCAAGTTATCTCGAAATCCCAAGATAAAGAGTCGGGATGCAACTTCCAGAAGCATACGCCCAGATGGACGGACCAGGGGAGGCCACGCGCCAAAGCGCGTGGCCAGCCGCTACACTTTGGCCGTGGAAACGCGGCCAAAGCCGCGTTTCCGCGGCAATCTGGATGAGTCCAGGGAACCGCTTTCGTGGAGGAGTCGTTCTGGACTCTACTTCCTTCTGCACCTATAAATACCCCTGCAGTGCAACCGAGAAGAGCGTCCAGCGCAGTACAGGGCCAAAAGTTAGGGTTTTTAGGCTTTCTTCTAGTTTGTAGTAGGTTTCTATTTTCGTTTTCTTTTGTAATTTTTTGTAAAAGAAGAGGAGAGGATCCTTTCATGGAGGAAGGAGTTCATACTTGTACTGAGGTGACATCGGTGTAAGTCTTACTTTTCCTCCATTGTTAATAAAATCTGCTCAAAGTTTGTCTTTGTCTATTCTTGTTTTATTTATTTTATTCATGTTTATCCTTGTTTTATTTTTCTATTCTTGTTTAATTGTTTTTCTCTCTGATGACTTGCAAACCGTGAGAACTGGTCGCTTCGAGACTGCCTAGCCGAAGAAGTGTCCTTGATGGCCTATGGAGATGAACAAGCCTTCTCTTTAGTTTGTCTTTTCTTTCATAGTGTAGATCGCGAAGGTGGAAGATCCTATACGCCATACTTGAATGCCTTCCAAGACAAGGTAAGTCGTTGCAAACGGATCAAAGGTAAGCAGGGCAGAAGAGGTAGGTACGTGTTATAGTTTTCTTTCTTTTATTTCTTTAGTATAGATCACCACATCTTCTACATCTTTCCAAATTCTTTCCCTACTCATTGTAAATACCATTGTAACTAATAAAATAAATAAGAAAAAGAGATACTTACTTAAACGCTTCCATCGCTAGTCCCTCCCTGAGGATCACGACCCGCATAGCCATTGCTACCGCGGATTAGAATTGAGTACCTTGCACATCTTGTTCTAAATCTAAAATTCTTTATTTTTGTGTGCAGGAAAATCTCAATCAAATAATACAAAACTCGACATGAAAATAACACAAAACATACCCGTGAATTGGAGTGGAAGAGGAGAAAGCTTGATCCTTTATTGATGTCACTTCAATTTTCAGATTACAATCACTCAATTCCTCTCTCTCACTAGTATTTGGACTAAACTACAAATTAAAGAACAGAGATACAACTTCTCTACACTATCTAAAAAGAGCCTAAACCTTAAAAATGAGCAAGAAATTTAATCCTAGTCCTCGCTAAATTTTCAGTACAAAACCCTGCCTTTTATAGGCAAAAACTCAGAGGGAAGGGAGTGAGGAGATAAGGGGAACAAACGCTCTCCTTATCTCCACCAACAAGCCGCGGATCTGCGGCTTGGGCCGCGGATCCGCGGCCTGGATGTGGCCAATTGGCCACATCCAGGTGGAGCGACGGTTGGCGTGGATTTGGGCTTCCTTTTGTCTTGCTGGATTCACTATTGCAGCTCCCAGATTTGACGAAATGATCTTTGATTTGTTGGCTTCAACCGCTTGATTTGGGAAGATTCATTTCAACTGGTTTTCAACCTCTATGATTTGCCCAGATCTGCTCTGATTCCTTGATTTCGAATTTATTATAAATTAAATGGGCTTTTGGGCTCGTTTCTCTGGCCTTTAGCAATAGGCCTGCATTTTATAAAGAACAATAGGACTTATTAATATGATTTATTTAGATAACAAGTACGGAAATGTGACAATATATGCGCAATATATGTGACCGATCACACCCCCCACACTTACCTTTTGCTCGCCCTCAAGTAAAATATCAAAACTAATCTTAATCAATTATTAGACCACTTTCGCAGGTCACTCGTTTGCACTGAACATGTGCAACAAGCCGTTAAACCTCTAGGTTACCCCTAGAGGACGAGTTTTGTCTCGTGAGGGTTTTCAGTGGATTGCACCCACAAAATCCATAAAGAAAGAGAAAAAAATTAGTATTTTCGAAAAACATTTTGAAAAGAGAAAATATTTGAAGCATATTTGTGAGAATTTAAGTAATCTATATAAGTTATAGGAATATCAAAATTTTCACTCCTAAACTTAGTCTCTATTCAAAAATATGTCATCAATCAAAGTAAGGAGTCAAATTGTGTTTCTCATCTAGTCTATTACTTTACCCTGGGTCATATGCACCATCGTAACTGTGAAGTTTGACTAAGGATTCTTTAGCATTAACTCCTATGCCTTATTTATATTTATTGTTGGTGGTATTTATTCCTCAATTCCATTAGGCTTTCTAATCTGCCCATGTAACGAGCCTTTAGTCGATGACACCCAAACCGACAGTTTTAGGGCACCAGGTGAGAAAACACCCCCAAGGACTTAAACACTCGAGCAGACAAGGCCATGAAATCAAGGTTTTTATTTATAAAATGTACCCCTTTTAGGCGTGAATACTTATACTTCATGATGCACAAATACCCAGCTTAATCAGAGGATTTATATATATATATATATATATATATATATATATATATATATTATATATATATATATATTTAAACTTATCTAATTATCTTTTGCATAAATATCAAGGTTTGCTTAGGCCAAAGTACCTAGCTAATCGATAATTAGATTTGTTTATTATTTTTTTATACATATATAGTTTTTTTTTTATAAGGCATAAGAGTCTTTGCTTTTGAACCCTAAGTGTGTAAGTGTATAAAGTGTGCATATTTCATTAAGCTAAAGATCAAGACTAAATTACTTTCACAAATTTTCTTCCTAACCCTAAAAATCAAACAAGTCATCTGACTTTGACTAAGTGTAAGAAATCCTAATTATGATTTTCCTATTCCTTAAAATTGACTTAATTTCTTACAAAAAATATATCAAAATATTGTTCTTACCTTTCAAAAAGTTTTTTTATATATATTATATTTTCTTTTTCTTTTTTTATATTAGTCATGTTAGAACCCTCTCCCACACTTATCTCATGCATTGTCCCCAATGTATGAAAGAAATGTATAGATGCATGAAATGAAATATAAAAGAGGTGCATATATTATACAAAAATATGTACAACATCAAGTTTCTCCCACACCTAGAACTTTTTTCAGTCTCATCCATCTAGCTCTCTTCCCATCATTCCAATGGGTCCTCTTTATAGGGCATAGTGGGAAGGCCAATTTTTTGTCATTTTAGCTCTCTTTCTCCCCAGTCTCACCTTCTTTAGGCATTTCTTCCTCATATTACTACATTCATTATTCAAAAATTGATCTCCACCATACTTCTCAGTTGGAACTTCTTCATTATGAATGCCTAAGAATTCTAACTCAGTTTCATATATCTCCTCAAAGCTTAGGTCAACACTTTCCCCTGGAGATGTGTAATTAACCAAAATATCCCTAGTTGGTCCATCCAAACACATGAGTTCTTCTTCGAAGAGGTTTTAAAAGAGTATGTCAATCGGAGGTTCTTGAATTATATTCTCATGCGATATATTATTGGTTGGCTCATCGAAAGTGAAGATATTCAAATCAAATTTGTCTTTTTTAAAGGGTACTCTAACATTAGGTTCTCTGACATATGCCTTCTCATCAAGATAATCACATTCATTTTTAAATAATTCATTAAGAAACAGCGACTCATTCTCTATACCTTCACTCTCTTCATCACAATTGTTTTCAACAAAGTTTACCTCAAATGTTTGGTCTCTTATCTTACGAGGTTGTTTTTCTAGGTTGAAGGCATTGACTTCTCTAGTCATGTCTCCAAAGGTTAATCTCATAGACCCATTTCTACAATTGATAATAGCATTAGCAGTAGTAAGGAATGGGCGCCCTACGATAATAGGAGTTTGAGCCCTAGAATTGGACCAGGTGGTGTCTCAAGAACTATGAAATCAACTGGATAGATAAACTCTCCGACCAGGATAAGGACATCATTAATTTTTTTCCCTTTGGAACTTTCAAAGAACGGTCAGCCAGTTGGATAGTGACTCGAGTTGGACTAAGATTGCCCAACCCGAGTTGTTGATAAACTAAGAATGGAAGCAGGTTGATACTTGCTCCCAAATCAAGAAGTGCATGACTAATCTCAGCTTGTCCTATAGTGCAAGCAATGGTGGGACAACCCGGATCCTTGTACTTGACAGGGATCGGACCCGATAGTAGCTCACTAATGTTAGTGGCTAAGAAGACTTTCTTGGACACATTAGTCTTTCTCTTCTTGGTGCACATGTCCTTAAGAAATTTTGCATAGGATGGGATTTGTTGGATGGCATCAAGGAGTGGCACATTTATCTTAACTTGATTAAATATCTCAATTATCTTATATATGTGTGGATTTTTCTTCTTGTTCTTTAGCCTATTAGGAAATGGTACTATAGGCTTGTACACCTGACTGGTTGACTTATCTGTTTCAGATTCGTCAGATTTGGAAGGCTTGAGACTAGATGAGGTGGATGCTGGAGTGTGATTGTGGCAACTGGGATTGGGTGGTGTTGACACTTGGTTATTAACTTTCTTTTCCGACCTCAATGTATGAACAACATTACATTGATTCAATGATTGATCCTCAACCAAATGAGCTTGTTGTGAATTCCTAGAATTTATAATTAGTTGACTGGGTAAGGTACCTTTTTGCCTCTCATGTTGTGGATTGGCTAAGTGGCTCATTTGACCCTCTAACCTCTGCATTGTTTGCATGAGGGAATCTTAATTCTTCATGTACCTTTCCATATTTCTCTTAAAGTCAGTCATTCTCCTTTCAAGCTGAGGATTCTGAAAGGAGAGTTGTGGAGCTTGGTTGGGAAAATTTTATTGATAATGTGAAAAATTGTTGGAAGAATTGTGAGGGTGATTTGGAAAGTTGGGTTGATGATTGAAAGAATTATTGGAATGATGGAAGTGGTTTGCATGGTTTGACCGTGGGTGGTCATTATTTTGTTGGCTCCATGAGAAATTTGGGTGATTTCTCCAGCCAGGATTGTACGTTGGAGCGTAAGGATCATTGTTCGGCCTTGAAAAGGCCGCATTCATCGGTTCAGAAAGGAGTTGTTGAGCTTGAAATACAGGACACTCCTCAAACACATGATTCATGGCCTGAAAGTAAGTACAACCCGAAGTTGAAAATTAGTTCGGGCTGACTTGATTGACTGGACTTGGTTCCTTAGTTTCTAAAGCTTTCAGTCTTCTCGCTAGGTTAGCTAACTTAGCCTCGTTAGTTATGGATGATTCAATTGAATAGAGACCTCCATTTGAAGAGATAAAGTTTAGATTCCTAGAGGTTTCACTACCCATTGGATGATCTTTTCAGCTAGGTTTTCATATAAATCCCATCCTTAATTTTCATCCTTCTGCAAGAATCCCCTTGGCACATGCTTTCTAAGAGGGTTTTGGTAGAATAGTCTAAATCGTCATAAAGAATTTGACATTGTCTCCATTTCTCTATTCCATGAAGAGGGCATTGGACAAGGAGGTTTTTAAAACGTTCAAAGTATCTCCAAAACAGTTCACTAGGTTCTTACTTGAATTGCATGATATTTTTTCCTAACGAGAGCGGTCTTATGAATTGGATTGAATTTCTTCAAGAAGACCTTGATGAAACTATCCCAGAATGTGATAGAGCCAGCCGCTAAGCTGTAGAGCCTTTTCTTGGCTAAGTCCTTAAGAGCAAATGTGATAAATCTCAACCTAATAGCATCATCTGCAAGGTATAGGATTTTCATCATTAAGCATATTTCCTCAAATTCTCTTATGAAGAAATAAGCATCTTCGGATTCTAAGCCATGGAACTTAGGGAGTATGTTGATGAACTGTGACTTAAGCTCAAAGTTGTATTCACCAACCGATGGAAGTTGGATGCAGGATGGAAGTGAGGTTCTAATAGGATAGAACCTATCCTGCAAAGATGTCGGTTGGGCTATAACTGAATCTGGTCTTGGTTCGAACTTGAGTGATGATGTGTTTCTAGTTAACCTAGATGAATTCGGGTCTCTTGACCACACTTGCATACACAAACACAATCACAAAAAAGTTTACCAATAGTCAACAAAAGTAAACAACCAAGCCTAGTCTAAGGTAACCTTGACCTAGACAACTCCTAATTGGTTGATTGTCCACAGGAGGTATAATGCAGACTTTGACCACAAGCTAATCAGCCAGGTCAGGGTAAGATTGGTGGGAGATATCCGCGCAAAAGCGACGGGCCTAATTAAGCCAAACCACCAGCCTTCAGGGTTTCGACCCTCAATCCCTTTCCTAGACACTGATTTGGCAGAGTCAAATTCTAACACCTTTCCCCTTAGGATAATCTCCTAGTGAGTTCGAGATGTCTCTAAGGCCAACGTCTATCAGATTTTACTTAGGCTTAGATTGTGCGTCCTTGGAGATGGTTTGTGAGCTAAGGAAGGGTAATGACTTCCCCACCTTATCTTGATTTGGGTTTTGCCTTAGAGTTAATTGTGCAAAGTGTGCAAGATATAGAAAAGTAGCATTCAAAAGCAAATATCACCCAAGAATGTTTCCTAAACTATATGCTATGCATACGTACCTTATCTCCAGCTATCTTCAACAGTAATTGTAAAGTAAACGTAATTAGACAAATGCCTAGAATGCAAGTCTAAACGTTTTTTAAGCAATTAACAATCACTCAGATACTGTTGGTTTAAAACAGGGATTGTGAATAGCAGATATAGCAAGAATTATAGCACACAAAAACTTTATTTTTGCAACCAATATGTCCTGCAAAAAAAGTTTTAGTAGTCCAACAAAAATTTCAAACTTGCGCTACAATTTCTTGAAATTTCTGTTTTCTACTTTCGAGAGTAGGGGCACAGAATAGCAAGTCTTCTCCTGCAAAGCTTGAATACTAGATCTGAATCGTGACGTCCCTGAAACAAGACAACAAACTTGTTACTAAACAAATACACCGTTCCCTCCATGGCAACGGCGCCAAAAATTGATTGCAAAATGAAAGAGCAGGGAGAATTACCGTGTAGCTTCGGGCTAACAGGTCGTGTCCACGAGGAGGAATGCGATGAAAGCTTTTCAGTATTTTGTTTAGAAAGCTAAGAATGGTGCTAGTTTTTTAGTTGAAAAAGAGAATGGAGAGAAGGGAAATGATTAAAAGAAAAATTGTAAACTTGGAGAAGGCTTTGGGAAAGGTGATTTAAAAAACTTTTAAAAGTGATTTGTTGTTTTTAATATACTAAGAAAATTTGGGCTCACTATCTTACTACTCAACGATATGTTCTTCTCTTGAAAATCTTAATGCCTCAACTTGATCATAGGCAAAAACTCAAGCTTTTGTTTCAAAAGTTTTAAGCAAAACACATAAGATTGTTTGGAATAGTTTAATTCTTTTTCTTAAGAAATCCTCTTGAACTGAATGTTAAATCATCAAGTGTTAATTCAAGTATGAAATAAAAGCAAGTTCAAGTGAAATTTTAAAAGAAGTAGAAGTTTAGAAATCCAAACCCATCCTCATGTGCCTTCAAGAACACTTTCAAAAGAAAGGCTTAGTTTAGGCATGCAAATGATTCCATTGGGTCTTTTACATCAAAGCCATTCAAAAACAAGAGGGATCGAAGAGAGGGATGAAAGTGAGCCCAGAAAACAAGTTTAGCTACTCATGAATAATACAAAACTAGACATGAAAATAACACAAAACATACCCGTGAATTGGAGTGGAAGAGGAGAAAGCTTGATCCTTTATTAATGTCACTTCAATTTTCAGATTACAATCACTCAATTCCTCTCTCTCATTGGTATTTGGACTAAACTACTATTTTCCATAGATTTTGCAAAGGGGAAAACTTACAAAAAAGGGGTTGAGGAGCTAAATTACAAGTATTCTAAAAAGATTACAAGTATTCTAAAAGATTACAAGTAGATCTCCTCTGAGATTCTGGAGAAGTGTGCCGATAGGAGTCTGGTTAGCGCGCGACCACTTTGTCCCTTTGACGATGCGATTGATGCGATTCCCTTCTCGCCTGGTTCGGGGAATCAGAGAACAGAAGATTGGTAGAACCCTCTTTTTACTTCTCAAACTTCCTCCACTTAGGAATTCCTTCTTGCCTGGTTTCAGAGATTTCTTGAGAGGAAGATCTTAGGGTATCAGCACCCTGATTAGAGAAGCAGTTCTCTGAATTATCTGAATTCTTGAAAGTAAGAGAATAGATCTCTATTTAGCCGTCTTTCTCTGTGCGCGTGTGTTCTCTCTTGTGCCAATGGTGGGCTATTTATAGGGAGAGCAAGGGTATAATTATCCTTTGAAAATCTGAAAACAGATTGAGTCAATCTGTTTAAATCTGGAAAGCAGCCTTGCTGCGAGTCTAGAATCAGCTTCTGCGAAGCTAAGAATAGCAGGTAGCGTCAATCTCCTGATCTGTTTTGATTCTTTTTAAATAATTGAAAGATCTCCCCTGATCTTCTTACTTGTTTTAAGAGAGTTAAGAGATTATGGCAAGCAACTACCAAATTTGATCTCAGATTTGATCTTGATTAGATTTGATCTTGAAAATTTGATCTCATCTGGAGATTTGATTGGTCAAAGGTTAACCATAACAGACCCGCAGCGGAGCTGCCGCGTCGAGCTCGCAACGGAGCTGGAATGAGCCTCTGGCGAAGTCAGAAGAAAGCTCTTCAGCGGAGCTGGATAAACATCTGTGGCAAAGCTACCGACCATCCTTCTACGCGGTCGCGTGTGGCTTCGAGCGAAGGTAACTCTCTGCGGAGTTAACTGAGCACTTCAGGCGAAGCTGTAAGTTAGCTCACTGATAGAGCTTTGAACAGCTTCATGACGAAGTTGGGCAAACTTAGCCTCTCAGGCGAGGCTATCCCCTCGGAGATGGGTACAGAACTGGTCGTCAGCTTACCTATCACTTGTCTTTTGTAAATGTCAAAAAGTTTAGACATTGTTCAGGCTAGTAAGAATCTTGTCTTTTTTAAAGTGTCAACAAGATCCCCTTCAAAGTTTTTGAAAGTCTGCAATGGAATGGTTCAGCCTTCGAAATACTTTGAATTGCTTTGATTAGTGGTATGTGAAGTACGAACGTCACTATGGTGGTTGAGTTCAGCTTCGCTTTCAATCCTGCTTCTGGATTGAAATAAGTTCGCTGAGGAATTATGTAGATTCGTGATTCTGAGTAGCTTCACATTTGGATAGCTCCGCGTTCGAGCCTCCCGGAGTAGATTCGCTTCAAATTGGTCTTGGAATGTCGTTCCTTTCTCAAGACCAACTGCCTTTTGGCTAGTTTCAAGAAGGACTGCCCCTTCTTCGAGGAAAATCATTGCTTCTGCGCGCATTTTCGAGGGAGACTATTCCCTTTCTCAAGGCTCAATAAATGCCTTAAATTCGCTCGCGCTTCTAAGCTTGAAGCAGCGGCGGTGCGACCAGGCCATGAGGCTATAAATAGGACACTTGAGGTTCTCTGCAGAGAAGCAGTCTGCTCATGACTTCTCCTGGTTGTTCAGAGAAATATACTCAGATCTCTGAAATTGTGGGGGTGCCCACTCTGGTCATTAACCAGCCAAGAACTGGTGAGTCTCGGTCATCCAGAGACTTTACCAATGAACTAATGACTTTAAGGAGTTTATCTCCCTTAATTTAGCTTTATCAGCTGCCTCAGGGATTGATTTCCCTTGTTCCTCATTTTGTATCTGACTGATCTGCAGAGCAGGGTTTCAGCCCTATTTCCCAGCTTCCCGGCAAAGCTATCATTTTTACTTGATCAAAGAAAGATCATTGCATGCTTGCCCGCTAAGTTCGTCACATAGGTAAGAATTGGGGACTTAGTCTCTTCAAGGTTGAGCCAGTTTTTGTCATATAGGTGGGGTCAAGACTGCGTCCCTCTGGATCAGTCTGGCTTAGCCATATAGGCGAGGCTAGGACTTAGCTCTTTTTGATGCTCCTTTAGTATAACTGTCTTAGGTGGCGCTAAGACTTGGCTTATGCTGAGCTAGCCCATCATCCCTGCCCAAGCGAGGCTATCCTCGGCTTAACTGACATCCATCCTTAAAGTGCAACTAGATCGGATATAAATTGCTTCGCCTAAAGAATTTTACTTAGCGTATCATGCTTGCATTTTTTCTTTGCTTTACTGCTAACCTGCTTCCCATCTTGCATTACAGTGAATTGTGTTTGCCAGTCTTTCATCTTAATGAAAGAGACCAGAAACTTGTCTCTTGATTTTTCAGTTGAAATTTTAATCCTAAGTAAGAGGAACAAACTGGGGCAGCTGATGCATCTTCCCAGAAGAGGTTGGCAGTCGCTTATCCGAGATGATCAACTTCGAGAAGGGGCTGGTAGTCGCTTATCCGAGATGATCCACTTCGGGAAAGCGGACGTCACCTGTAAGGTCTCAGATCCTTCCTCTAGCAATTTTCATCAAAGAAGATCCGGCTTTCTGGTGGCAACCGGTCCTTTGCCAATTTTCATTAAAGAAGATCCAGCTTCTTGATGGCAAATTCTGCCATTATGCGAAGGATTACAGCCTTGTGCAGGAGGAAGGCCTTTCGTGTCCAGTTAGTTTGGCTTGGAAGTAGATAGGACCACTTGTATCCCTTTGAAGCAAATGATTCTGTTGTAAGAAACACAACCTTGATATAGCAGTATCAATGTATCTTTCCTTTTGAATCAATAAAAGTTTATTTTGTGCTGTTCTGCTTTGTTTTTTCTCCTTTTTGACTCGAGAACACCTGAAGTGGACCAGCTTTAGTAAGTCCTTTCCTTAGAAAGAATTAGGAGCTCTCAGCGGAGCTAAATTTCTGGCGAAGTTGGAGACCGATTTCCAAATAAGTCAGGAACCAGCTTCTGGCGAAGCTAGCACGGAATTTTCGCGAAGCTAAAGATGTACTTTTAGCGGAGCTAAAGCATGTTTCTCAGCGAAGTTATTCGAGCGTCGCGCTAAGTCAACACTGGACTCTCGGCGGAGTTAGCCCTTAGTGGGACTGAAATAACGCTTCTTGGGAAGGCGCTTTAGGAGCCGCTTCAAATTAATTTGAAATGACTGCCTGCGCTCCTTTCGAGGAGGCGACATTTAGGCAATCATCAGCCTATAAAAGCCTGATCGGGCTGAAAGAGAAGGCACCACTTCTCTTTGAAATTTTAGAGAACTCTGACTCTCCTCTTCTTCTTCCTCCTTCGTTTGAGAATTTAAGAACTTTAGTTCTCCAGTGGCTCCTAAAAGACGAGCAGGAAAAGAGGTAGCAACCTCTACGATGGAGGGTCCTTCTCCTCCTCCGGTCATCGAACGACCTATCGCGGGTAAGGATCTTTCCCTTTCAATCAGAGATTTTCATCTCTCTTTTAAAGCCTATTTCTGGCTATCTTCCGAGGAATCCAGAGCGATCAATCATGATCTGGTGATCTTAGAGAGTTTAATTCCCTGAATTTCCCTCGATTTCTTGATTGGGAATTTTTTTTTTAAGAACTGAAGAGTTTCTTCTCCAAGCTTCCAGGCGAAGCTATCCCTTAGGCGGTTCACATCCTATTGAATGATAGGGTGCGAAGCTAAGCTTTGGAGTGTAACTGAAAAAGAACTTAATGCCCTTAAAACAAATTTTAGGCAATAGTATCCTTCTGACGAAGTTAGCCCCTAGGGCTTCATCGCGTTCCGTTATTCGAGGTCAAGCTTCCAGAGCGAAGCTAACACTTGGATATTTTCCTGCCTCCTGCCTTCGTGTGGGGACTGATGCAGCCATCAAGACGATTGAGGCGACATCATCTTTTGGTAGTGTTTTGACCTTTTGACACCTGCTATTTATTATGCCTTACTTAAACAAAGTCTTGCTGTAGGTGTTCCACCTCTGGGTGCATCGACTTCAAGAGAGCCGATCCGTCTTCCTGAGGGAACCAGGGGTGAAATAAGTGCTTCGACCGCGACGGATGCTGCTGAGTTGGATACCTTGTATCACGGGTTGCCCTCTTATCAGCCTGTACCAGCTAGAGGAAATGAAATTGAGGGAACGGTAGTCACGGATCCAACCTTACTTCCAACTATATCGGTGAGTGAGATGCCATCGATTTTGCCAGTGTCGCCTATCTTGCCAAGCGCGGAGCTGAAGGTGATTACCAGTCCTACTTCTCTAACATTGGTGGTTGAGCCCGCCCTCCCAGAAATAGTCACTAGTCCTACCTCAGTTGTGGCTGGTGTACTGGTCTCGATGAGGACTCCTCCGAGATCACCGACGACCCCTCGTGTTGCTCCAGCCAGTGCTTCTACTATTCCTTCCACAGTAGTGTCAATAAAGCCAGTGGAAACTCTGTCTTCAGGGGCTGCTCGTTTGTCAGGAGAAATTAAGGCCGAGAACGAATTCGTGGCTGAGTTAGTCGACAGCTTTTATAAGAGCTTGAAGCGATCCATTGCTTTGGTCTTGAAGGGCTCGACTACCTCATTCTCTGCTTTAAAGGTGGTCCTCTCCCGAAGCATTGATAGCATTCGAGACTTTGGAGGTGATGACTAGGCCGCCACGTTGGAGCTTCTGGTGGACAGACTTGAGAGGGATGTGGACGAATGGCGCCGTCTTAGCCATTTAAATCTGGAGTCTTCAATTGGCGAACAGCTTGCGCATCTTGTTGCTTAGATGCATGAAGCTCATCTCGCCGCTCAAGAAGCTGCTAAGGCAATTTCTTCTGATTTGAAATCCTTGGAGATAAGGAAAGTAGAGCTCGGGGATGCCATAGACGCTTCTAGCAGTGCTCTTCTTGACGCTGAGGATAAAATTGAAAAGGCCAGAAAAATGATCAGGAAGGCTAATCTCCTTTTGTCCAAGGCTGAACCAGTGCGTCTTGAAGAGACTGCCCGGCTTAAGCAGCTTAAGGCCCAGAATGACGAAGTCTTGCAGCAGGAGCTAGCACAGAGGGCAACCTTGGTTGAAATTGAAGCTCGCTTGGCCCAGACGGCAAGCTTTAATGAGGCCGAGTTGAGGTCGCAGGCGCTTATCAGGGCTACTGAAGAGAGGAAGACTAGGCTGGTCACTCTTGAAGAACGGATCAAGTCCTATGAAGCACCGTCATAGCTTGTAATATGTGCATTCATGTATCCCTCTTTTGGAATCAATAAAAAACATGATTTTATATTGACTCCCCTGTTGTATTTTCAACTCGTTTTATCTTCTGAACTCTTGCTTTCGAGTTGTATTGCAACCATTTGCGAAAATAGTCCTTACTGGACTAAAGGATGTGACCTGGCTATCTGCGGGTTCAGAGGTCGCAATCATGTAACCGATTAAGATGCCACCAAGCTTAAAATTTTGTCATATGATGACAAAGAAATAGGCCTTGCCGGACTGAAAGATGAGACTTGGCTATCTGCCGGTTTAGAAGTCGCAATGACGTAACCGATTGAGAAGCTACCAAGCTCAAAATTTTGTCATATGATGACAAAGAAATAGTCCTTGCCGGACTGAAAGACGAGACTTGGCTATCTGCCAGTTCAGAGGTCGCAATGACGTAACCGATTGAGAAGCCACCAAGCTCAAAATTTTGTTATATGATGACAAAGAAAAAGTCCTTGCCGGACTGAAAGACGAGACTTGGCTATCTGCCGGTTCAGAGGTCGCAATGATGTAACCGATTGAGAAGCCACCAAGCTTAAAATTTTGTCATATGATGACAAAGAAATAGTCCTTACCGGACTGAAAGACGAGACTTGGCTATCTGCCGGTTCAGAGGTCGCAATGACGTAACCGATTGAGAAGCCACCAAGCTCAAAATTTTGTCATATGATGACAAAGAAATAGTCCTTGTCAGACTGAAAAACGAGACTTGGCTATCTGCCTGTTCAGAGGTCACAATGACGTAACCGTTTGAGAAGCCACCAAGCTCAAAATTTTGTCATATGATGACAAAGAAATAGTCCTTCCCGGACTGAAAGTGAGACTTGGCTATCTGCCAGCTCAGAGGTCGCAATGACGTAACCGATTGAGAAGCCATCAAGCTCAAAATTTTGTCATATGATGACAAAGAAATAGTCCTTGCCGGACTGAAAGATGAGACTTGGTTATATGTCGGTTCAGAGGTCGCAATGACGTAACTGATTGAGAAGCCACCAAGCTCAAAATTTTGTCATATGATGACAAAGAAATAGCCCTTGTCGGACAGAAAGACGAGACTTGGCTATCTGCCGGTTCAGAGGTCACAATGACGTAACCGATTGAGAAGCGACCAAGCTCAAAATTTTATCGTATGATGATAAAGAAATAGCCCTTGCCGGACTAAAAAATGAGACTTGGCTATCTGCCAGTTCAGAGGTCGCAATGACGTAACCAACTGAGAAGCCACTAAGCTAAAAATTTTGTCATATGATGACAAAGAAATAGTCCTTACCGGACTGAAAGACGAGACTTGGCTATCTGCCGGTTCAGAGGTCGCAATGACGTAACCGATTGAGAAGCCACCAAGCTCAAAATTTTATCATATGATGACAAAGAAATAGTCCTTGTCAGACTGAAAGACGAGACTTGGCTATCTGCCTGTTCAGAGGTCATAATGACGTAACCGTTTGAGAAGCCACCAAGCTCAAAATTTTGTCATATGATGATAAAGAAATAGTCCTTGCCGGACTGAAAGATGAGACTTGGCTATCTGCCGGTTCAGAGGTCGCAATGACGTAACCGATTGAGAAGCCATCAAGCTCAAAATTTTGTCATATGATGACAAAGAAATAGTCCTTGCCGGACTGAAAGATGAGACTTGGTTATATGCCGGTTCAGAGGTCGCAATGACGTAACCGATTGAGAAGCCACCAAGCTCAAAATTTTGTCATATGATGATAAAGAAATAGTCCTTACTGGACTGAGAGACGAGACTTGGCTATCTGTCGGTTCAGAGGTCGCAATGACGTAACCGATTGAGAAGCCACCAAGCTCAAAATTTTGATAGGATTTGGAAGGAAATGTCAGAGGTATATTGTTAATGTGACAACCCGAAAAGTCCACCAAAAAAAACTTAGTGGGACTCAGGAATTTGCTGGGGAGCTAGGAAATGAATTCCATAGAAGATCATATGTCAGAGGTGTAATGTTAACGTGACAAAAAGAACTTCGTAGGAATTCGGAAAGTGATTTGTCAGAGGTGTAATGTTAACTTGACAAAAAGATATGCCAAAGGTATAATGTTAAACAAGGCATGGAAAGGTCTCGTTCTCACTGAGGAAAATAAGGAGATCACTGTCATAGGTTTAATGTTAACTTAACAGCGAAATGGATGCCAGAGGTGTAGTGTTAAACATAGCATGAAAAGGTCTCGTTCTTATTGAGAGAAACGAGGAGATCACTATCATAGGTTTAATGTTAACTTAACAGCGAAATGGATGCCAGAGGTGTAGTGTTAAACATAACATAAAAAGGTCTCGTTCTTATTGAGAGAAACGAGGAGATTACTGTCATAGGTTTAATGTTAACTTAACAGCGAAATGGATGCCAGAGGTGTAGTGTTAAACATAACATGAAAAGGTCTCGTTCTTATTGAGAGAAACGAGGAGATCACTGTCATAGGTTTAATGTTAACTTAACAGCGAAATGGATGGAAAGATCTTTATATGTGGTCTTACCATTCCATGGATGAGAATTGGTAAGTGATTTTGGAGAGGGAATCAAATAGGAACGGTCCCTTAGGATTTTTAGCAAATCCTCAGCTGTCAACGGGTTTGATATGCCTTTACCAACTACCGTTTGAGTCGGTCTAGCCATGCTATTCCCCTCAGCATGATGAGTTGTCGAGGACTTATGTTGGGCTTAAAGGCCAACATTTTCCTCTATCCTTAACCGTTAAAGGTGTTGGATCATTTGGTTAGTACATGTGTAACCTTGATTCTTCTTTGAGACAACCAGTGTATGATCAGCTTCCTACTGGTTTACGGTTGTATGATCTCGTTTAGAGGAAGAGAGGGGCGCTCCTTCTGCATATCTTGGATTTGGAGGTCTTGATCAGAGGTGTAATGTTAACTTGATCATGAGAAGGATCCTTAATTAAGGATAATACTTCTTTAAAAACTTGCCATTGGTCGGCATCATGAGTAAATCACCATCTGAAGTCATAAGACGATATGCTCCGTTTGAATAGACTGTTTCTATTACAAACGGTCCCTCCCATTTGGGCTGAAATTTGCCTTTGGTTTTGTGAGTCATGATCATTGGTCGTCTGACGGCTAAAATCAAATCTCCTTTCTGGAAGACTCTTTGTTTGACCTTCTTATTGAAGGCTTTTGAGATCCGAGCTGGATACAACTCAATATGCTGCTGAGCTTATAACCGCTTCTCATCTAGGGCTTCGAGTTCTTGCAGACGCAACCGATCATTGTCCTCTAATGTGATCTTAGTCATTAAAGCGACGCGCAATGACGGCATCTGGATTTCTAACGGTATGACTGCTTCACACCCGTATATCAGGGAAAAAGGCGTACTACCTGTCGGGGTCCGAACCGTGGTTTGGTAGGCTGATTAGTCGCTAATGTTGCATATTAAATATCATATTTCCATACTTATTTTAGAATAAAAGCCTGCATTGTCCTAATTAAATGCTAATTTTATTTGCAGGCCCATTCTTCAAGGAGATGAAGAGAAATGAGCCCAAAGCCCACCAAAATTTTGACTTAAATCAGAATTAATTCACACACACTGAATCAGGGCAAAATCAAGAGGTTGAAAACTGGTTGAGAAGAATCCTCTCAGAATTGATCGGTTAAAGCAAAGATCAAGCAAGTTTGATTCAGATTCTGACTGGATACATTTTAGTATTCGAATCATAACTTTTGCTACAAAATATCAATTCTGATGATTCAAGATGATCTAGAAAGCAGACTGACAGAGCTACAACTCTTATGTTGATCATTATTTTTAATTCTGTCATTTGATAAGTGATATTCAGCAATCAACAGGCCAACAAACTACAGATCAGAACTGAATATCTACCTCAAATCAAGTTTGAAGATAAGGGGAGTTCAAAAATTGCCAGATTTACTTATCTTCATACTCCTCTACCCTCTCCATTTTCTCCTATAAATACCTGCACTCAAAGGCAAAAGGGACGACCATGCAGATTAGGATTTTAGACTAGTTTTTCCATTTCTTAGTTTAGGTTTTTGTTTTTCTTTTTCATGTAATTGTAATTTTCATTTATGTAAATAAGAGGAGATCAGACTTTCATCGAAGAACAAGAATGAAGCTAGAGCTGGAGTGACACCGGTGTAAGATGAATTTCTTTTCTTTGATTGTTATGAGATCGAATCAATGTTTTCTCTTTGTATGTAGTTTCTTTTTAGTCTTCTTCCTCTTCTTTCTATTTTACCTTTCTTTTTGGTACAACTGTCTTCCAAGTGAGTCTAAAAGCATCGAAAGAGCCTTGCCTTTGCGAGTGCCACCGATAGCTCATGACGATGGAATTGTGAGTCTCTCTGTATCATTTCATGCTTGCGTATCTTGATGATGTAATGTGGAAGAGACCAACATTCGACTCTTCTGGGCTATGCGCTGCTTGCCTCCAATTCAAGGTAACATCGAAGCTAAAAACTCAAGGTAAGCTTTTGGTGAAAAGAAGGTAAGTAACTCTTTTATTTCTTTCTTTCATTTTTGTAAATTAAATCACCATCTCTTCAAAATCACTCTTTTTCCTCCACTTCATTTGTACATATTCGCTTCATTATTTTCTGATTTTTTCCACCTTCTTCATCTTTTACTTTCTTCTAACTTTAATATAACTTTTTTTTTTCATTTTCATAACTAAAAACAGAGAAGAACCTTCGTTTTATTTTCTTAAAAGATTTCAATAAAGAACTGTAACGCTTCCATCGCAAACCCTCCTTGTGGATTACGACCCGCATAGCCACTTGCTATAGCGGAAGAATTGAGCACTTGCACATTTATATTCTTAAGTTCTAAAATTTCGTATTCTTTGTGCAGGTTTGGCCTCAATCAAATTTTGGCGCCGTTGCCGGGGAGGGTAACATGTTTTTTATTGAAATCTGAATTTTTATTGAAAATTTTTTAGAACTAAACGAATTTTCTTCTCTGTTGCAGGTTACAGGGTAATCAAAGCAAGAAATTAATATTGCAGTGACATACAAGTGGCCTTGGGCCTCTGCTCTAAAAAGCAGAGACCAAGGGCCCTCTGAATTGCCGCGTTTCCACGGCAAAAGTCGCGGATCCGCGGCAAGGAAGAGTTGACTACTAACAGCTTTTTGCAGGGCTGCTTAGTTTAAAAAAATTCTAGTTTGCTGCAACTTTAATTTTTCTTATATGCCATAACATAAGCCTGCTAATAATCAACAGTAAAATATTTGTTGAAAAGATAAAAAATTGATTAGACATTTGCATTTTAGGCACGTGTCTTTTTAATTCCTTTATTTTTTACTGTTGAAGAGTGCTGGAGCAAGGTACGTATGCATTGCATTTAGCATAGGACTCACTTCTTGGTTGATTTATATCGCTTTGAGTGAATCTTACATGTCTTGTACACTTGCACAAAAATTATTTTAAGGGCACTAACCCATAACAAGATAAGGTGGGGATTTAATCACCCTTCCTTAGCCCAAAAATCACATTCCAAGCACTCACTAACCCAAGCCTAACTAAAATTGAGTAGACGTTGGCCCTAGGGACATCTCGGACTCAATTAGGAGATTATCCTAAGGGGGAAAAATGTTGGAATCTGACTCCTGCAAAATCAGTGTCTAGGAAAGGGATTGAGGGCCGAAAGCCCGAAGGTTGGTGGTTATTTAATTAAGGAACGTCTTTGACGGAAAACCTCCCACCAACCTTGCCCTGACCTGGCTGATAGCTTGTGGTCAAAGTCTACATTAGACCTCCCGTGGACAGTCTAATCAGTTAGGAGTCGTCTAGGTCATAGGTCTACCCTAACCTAGTTAGAATTTTATTTTTCTTTTATTTGTTTGCTTATTTGTTTGTTTTTGTTTGTATTGTGTGATATGGCTTATAATAATAATTTTTCTAACTTCAATAATAATCCATATTACACACCGAGTTCATTTTCGGATATTACCAACCCGGCATATAATGACTTTAACCAACCAGTGTGCCGGATTGGTCTTATCCGAATCAATATAATCAATATAACCCATGTCCCCCATCTAATAACTATAATTTCCATAACGATTTCCACTCTTCACAGAGTCAGTGGGGATTCACCTCCCCCGAGCATAATTATCAACCAAATTATCCCCCTTCTCCACCTAGTCCACAATATTTCCAAGAGTCATACTCAGTTCCACCAGTCCAAATAGAAGACCATCAATTTTGGAAATGAGTATGCGTGAGTCCAAACACAAATCCCAAAATCTGATGGACTCACAATTTCACTACCACTTCCAAGACAACTCTTCATCTTTTCATCAAAACAATGAACCCATCAATTATGAAAAGATGCTTGAAGCCATGACTCATGCTCAAAATGCTAGAAATCGTGACATAGATATGATGGTCGAATCTCTACGTTCTCACCGTTTGACCAGTTCTGATGTCACTAACCATCCTGTTAGAGTCGAAGAGTCATGTAGTTTTAGAAATCAAGATTCCATTTCAAAACAACCATTTGAACTTGCCCAAACTCTAAATTTTGAAAAAGATATTGACAGTTTAGCAAGTTTTCCTTTTCCTGAAATAGAACTTGAAAATGAATATGATCATGAGCCCCAACTTAGTGATTCAATTCTACTTCCTGATTCGATTATGACTCCGGTATCTTCACCTGATTTCGATCTTTTCCCCGAGTCAACGTTGGATCTGTGCCTATTCATCATGAAATTGAATCCCCCGTCTTTGAGGATCATATTGAACTTGACCAATTATACAATTTTGAAGATCTTATTGACAAATTGGCAAGTTCTCCATTTTTTGATATTGAACTCAATGAGATATGTGACCTAGATTCTCACATCTGTGATCCAGTTCAACTTTCTTAATCAATATTGACTCCTGTTTTGTTACCAAACTTGAGTACTATTTTAGAGTCAGTTTTGATTCCTCCACCTATCATTCCTGAACTGGAATTACCCATATTAGGTCACATTCCATTGTTGGAAAATACATGTGGACTGGAGTTTCAACTTCTTGACTTGGACCCAATTCCTGAACCCATTTCGACTCCTGAACCTTTACTTGACTTAAGTCACCTTCCTGAGTCGGTATTAGTTCCTGTCCTTCCTGAGTCCAAGTCAACCGTTCTATCATTTCATACTCCATTCTGGGACGAGGTGGTTGACAAATTTGACTCCGAAATTAGTTATGGAATATGGAAATTAGATGGGGTTAAATATTTAATAAAGATCCTTTATGGATACATCTTTTTAATGGGTTATATTAGAGAAATTTCTGGTGGGTTCCTCCGAGACCCAAGAAAAGTTGATTGGGCCGCGTTTCATGGACCAATCAGACCACCACCGGAACCACCACCTTAAGGTAACCACTTTCCTTCCCTGTCGTCTTTTTCATGCATCTATGCATTAATTCATACATTGAGGACAATGCATGAGATAGGTGTGGGGGAGGGTCTAACATAACTTTTCTTTTTCTTTAAAATAAAAAAAATTAACATTATTCTTTACTTTTAAAAAACTTTTTGAAAAATAGAAACAATATTTTGACTTATTTTTGTAAGAAATTAAGTTAATTTTAAGGAATAGGAAATCTAAATTCGGATTTCTTATACTTGGTCAAAATAAGATTATTTATTTGATTTTTAGGGTTAGGAAGATAACTTGTCAAAGTAAATTGGTCTTGATCTTTACCTTGATGAAATATGCATACTTCATATACTTACACACTTAGGGTTCAAAAACAAAGATTCTTATGCCTTATAAAAAAAAAAAGATAAACAAATCTAATTATTGATTAGCTAGGTGCTTTGGCCTAAGCAAGCCTTAGTATTTACGCGAAAGATGATTAGATAAGTTTGAAAAGAAAAAAATATATAAATAAAAATCCTTTGATTAAGCTGGGTATTTGTGCCTAATAAAGAATAAGTATTCACGCCTAAAAGAGGTTCATATAATAAAATCCTTAGTTTTGTGGCCTTGTTTGCTCGAGTCCTTAAGTCTGAGGGGTGTTTTCTCACCCGGTGCCCTAAGACCGTCTGGTTTGGGAGTCATCGATTAAAGGCTCATTACATGGGCAGATTAGAAAGCCTAAACTAAGGAATATTATCACCAAAAATATATATATATAAATAAATGAGGCATAAGAGTTAGAGTTAATGAACCCTTAGTCAAAATTTTCACAGTCACAAGTGCATATGACTTAGGGTAAAGTAATAGACTAGATGAGAAGTACAATTTGACTCCTTACTTTAATTTGATAACAAATTTTTGAATAGAGACTAAGTTTAGGAATGAAAAATTAAGTTTTCCTATAACTTATAGATTGCTTAGATCTTACAATTATATGCCAAATATTTTTCTCTTTCAAATGCTTTTCAAAAATACTAACTCTTTGTTTCTCTTTCTTTATGGATTTTGTGGGTGTAATCCGCTGAAAACCCTCACGAGACAAAACTCGTCCTCTAGGGGAAACCTAGAGGTTTAACGGCTTGTTGCACATGCTCAGTGCAATCGCGCGACCTGCGAAAGTGGTATAATAATCCTTAGTATAGTTTAGTTGTTTTGCTCGAGGACGAGCAAAAGATAGGTATGGGGGTGTGATTAGTCGCTAATGTTGCATATTAAATATCATATTTCCATACTTATTTAGAATAAAAGCCTGCATTGTCCTAATTAAATGCTAATTTTATTTGCAGGCCCATTCTTCAAGAGATGAAGAGAAATGAGCCCAAAGCCCACCAAAATTCTGCATTAAATCAGAATTAATTCACACACACTGAATCAGGGCAAAATCAAGAGGTTGAAAACTGGTTGAGAAGAATCCTCTCAGAATTGATCGGTTAAAGCAAAGATCAAGCAAGTTTGATTCAGATTCTAATTGGATACATTTTAGTATTCGAATCATAACTTTTGCTACAAAATCTCAATTCTGATGATTCAAGATGATCCAGAAAGCAAACTGACAGAGCTACAACTCTTATGTTGATCATTATTTTTAATTCTGTCATTTGATAAGTGATATTCAGCAATCAACAGGCCAACAACTACAGATCAGAACTGAATATCTACCTCAAATCAAGTTTGAAGATAAGGGGAGTTCAAAAATTGCCAGATTTACTTATCTTCATACTCCTCTACCCTCTCCATTTTCTCCTATAAATACCTGCACTCAAAGGCAAAAGGGACGACCATGCAGATTAGGATTTTAGACTAGTTTTTTCATTTCTTAGTTTAGGTTTTTGTTTTCTTTTTCATGTAATTGTAATTTTTATTTATGTAAATAAGAGGAGATCAGACTTTCATCGAAGAACAAGAATGAAGCTAGAGCTGGAGTGACACCGGTGTAAGATGAATTTCTTTTCTTTGATTGTTATGAGATCGAATCAATGTTTTCTCTTTATATGTAGTTTCTTTTTAGTCTTCTTCCTCTTCTTTTCTATTTTACCTTTCTTTTTGGTACAACTGTCTTCCAAGTGAGTCTAAAAGCATCGAAAGAGCCTTGCCTTTGCGAGTGCCACCGATAGCTCATGACGATGGAATTGTGAGTCTCTCTGTATCATTTCATGCTTGCGTATCTTGATGATGTAATGTGGAAGAGACCAACATTCGACTCTTATGGGCTATGCGCTGCTTGCCTCCAATTCAAGGTAACATCGAAGCTAAAAACTCAAGGTAAGCTTTTGGTGAAAAGAAGGTAAGTAACTCTTTTATTTCTTTCTTTCATTTTTGTAAATTAAATCACCATCTCTTCAAAATCACTCTTTTTCCTCCACTTCATTTGTACATATTCGCTTCATTATTTTCTGATTTTTTCCACCTTCTTCATCTTTTACTTTCTTCTAACTTTAATATAACTTTTTTTTTCATTTTCATAACTAAAAACAGAGAAGAACCTTCATTTTATTTTCTTAAAAGATTTCAATAAAGAACTGTAACGCTTCCATCACAAACCCTCCTTGTGGATCACGACCCGCATAGCCACTTGCTATAGCGGAAGAATTGAGCACTTGCACATTTATATTCTTAAGTTCTAAAATTTCGTATTCTTTGTGCAGGTTTGGCCTCAATCATAGGCCCAAAGACATTCACCAAGCTTTTCATTCCAATCTCGCTTATTCGAGGAGACGAACTTTTTGAGTAACTTGATGATCGTCTTGTTGAATGCTTCCGCCAAGCCATTAGCGACGGGATTATAGGCAGTTGAAGCCACATTCTGAATTTGGTATTTGTCGCTGAATCTGTAGAATACCTGGCTTATGAATTGGGGACCATTATCATAGATGACCCGCCTAGGGACACCAAATCGATGGATGACATGGTGTTTGATGAAATTAACCACGTTAGAGGTTTTGACTTCAACCAGTGGTATGGCTTCCGCCCACTTTGAAAAGTAATCGGTTATTGCCAGGATAAACTGGTATCCTTTTGTCGAAGAGGGGCTGATTGGCTCACGACATCGATTCCCCATGCTTTAAATGGCCATGAAGCAGTAGTTGGGTGGAGCAACTCTGAAGGCTGGTGTATGAAGTCTGCATAAATTTGGAATGCTTTACACCTTCGCGCATATTGGATGGCGTCGGCTATCATGGTTGGCCAATAATATCCAAGCCTGTGTAATCGATCTTTAAGTTTTGGACCTGACTGATGGGCTCCGCATATGCCGTCGTGTGCTTCTTTAAGCACTTCTGCACCTCTGAATTAGAAAGGCAACGAAGGAGAACACCTTCATATGAACGAAGGTAAAGTGTCTTCAGAGTCGGATTATAGTAAAAACGGAGAGATCTTCGTCTGATATATGCCGCTTCTTTAGGATTGTCTGGCAGCAGACCGTGTAGAGCATAGTCGATGAAAGAAAATCGCCAATCTCTCGGCTCAAGATCTGTCGAGATATTATAAACCTCTCTGATTCTCAACATATGTTTAGAGCAGACAAGGTGTCGAGTCGCCACTGTAAGGTGATACTCGGTGTCGACTGGCAAGGCTAGCGTTGTTGCTAATGCAGCAAGAGCATCCGCCTTAGTATTTTGAAATCAAGATACGTGCCCGATGTAAAAGCCATCAAACAGATTAGCCAATTCGATGACTGTGTGATAATAAGGCACTAAATCCTCGTGACGGACCTCATATTCGCCTTTAACCTGATTGATAATCAGTTTTAAATCACCGTAAGCTTCAAGGTAGCGTACCCCCATTCCGTGGGCGAGCTGAAGACCAATGAGTAGAGCATTATATTTTGCTACATTGTTGGAGCATGATTCCGTCAGAGAAAATGTCTAGGAAGGACATGATTTTGTGGAGAGATAAACACAATATGCCGGCAATGATCCTACCTTTAGGGCCTATTCGTGATGCTCCATCGAAGAATATCTGCCATACTTCGTCTTCTGAAGTTATATTAGATTCAAAGACTTCATCTGGAATGTCTTCATGAAGTTTTGAGTATTCCGGAACTGGATGAGCAGCCAAGAACTCTGCGAGGGTTGACCTTTAACCGCCTTTTGAGGGATAAAGAGCATGTCGTATTGAGACAAAAAAGCGCCCATTTAGCTAATCTTGAGTTCAATATCCTGGCTTCGTCATGAGAAGACGCAAAAGATTCACTCTGAAAATGACATGTATGGTTTGGCCGAACAAATAATGTCATGTCTTCTGAATGGCAAAGACAAGAGCTAAGCACTCCTTCTCAATAGGATTATAGGGAGATTCCGCCCCTATCAGAGTCCTGCTCAGATAATAAATAGCCTGTTCATGACCATTGTCGTCCTTTTGAGCAAGCAGGGCACCAAGAGAATGGTCCATAGCTTTCACATAAAGCAAGAATGGTTTCCCTGATGTGGGAGCTACCAAGACTGGAGGTTTTGTGAAATATCTCTTGATATCCTCATAAGCTTCCTGACAAGCTTGATCCCATACAAAGGAAACACCCTTTTTCATGAGTCGGGTGAACGGTTGACAGCGGCCTGAGAGATTTGCGATGAATCTTCTAATATAAGCCAGTCTACCTTGCAAGCCTCTAAGCTCTTTGAGATTCCGAGGTGGATGCATGTTCTGAATGGCTTTTACTTTGTCTGGGTCAAGATGAATTCCTTTTGATGTAACAATAAACCCAAGGAACTTACCACTCGAAACCCCCAAGAAAGATTTTGTCAGATTCATCTTCAGTTGGTGAGCCCGCATTATGTCGAACATCATTCTCAAGTCACGAAGTTGTCATTCTTATTGCAGCTTTTGATAGCA
This sequence comes from Agave tequilana, assembly GCA_038442645.1. NCBI lineage: Eukaryota > Viridiplantae > Streptophyta > Magnoliopsida > Asparagales > Asparagaceae > Agave > Agave tequilana. Next base: position 80,252 of record JAVJIF010032742.1, read on the forward strand.
ATGTCGTCGACATAACATTCTACCATTTTTTGGAGATGATCGCGGAAAATTGTGTTCATTACCCGTTGATAGGTTGCTCCGGCGTTCTTCAGTTCGAAGGGCATCACAGTGTAGCAGTATACCCTCAATGTTGTTCGGAACGAAGTATACTTCTCGTCGTCGGGATACATCTTAATCTGATTGTACCCTGAAAAGCCATCCATGAAATACATTATTTCGAATCCATAGGTATTGTCAATCATGACATCGATGATGGGCAGTGGGAATTCGTCTTTAGGACAAGCCGTATTGAGATCACGGTAGTCGATGCAGATCCATATTTTACCATTTTTCTTAAGAACGGGAATGATATTAGCAACCCAATCGGGATGCTGTTCCTCCCGTATGAAGCCACATGCAATGAGCTTATGAACTTCGACTTCAATAGCCTCCATAATGTTCGGACGAAACTGACGTTGTTGTTGCTTGACTGGCTTGGCGTCAGATTTGATATTCAGACGATGCATGGCTACTTGTGGATCAACTCCGGGCATGTCTTTGTAGTTCCATGCAAAAACATCTATATACTCCTTTACGAGTATTATTAATTCTTCCTTTTTCATAACTGATAAGCTCTCACTTATAAAGATGGGTTTAGGGTGATCTTGACTACCCAAGTTGACCTGAATCACCTTGTCTTCAGTAGGTGGTTCGCGCAGTTCGAATCGCTTTTTCCATTGGAGATCTAATTGCTGAGCCCATGGTTCCTCATCAGTAGCTTCTGCAGGCTCCAATTGACTGCTTGAAGTCATGTTAATGGTGAGATTCCCGAACATCACTCCCACACTGACATCTGAGTCCCACTCGGAGGAAGAGGCAAAATGTGATGGAATCGGTTCGTCATCCTTAAATTGAACCGTTGCCAGTGGTGTGAGTGTAACGTATCCCAACCCCCTGCGTGTGTTATCATAGTAATTCGCAGGTTTCCCTCTCGGTACAAAGTTGCACAGCAAACTACGTCTTCCTTTTCCGAAATTCAGGCCCTCTCCATGATTTAGGTTGTACCCCATTTTCTTCATCATATGGCGCGCTGGTCGCGCATAATGGAAAAATTGTGGGATGTCTGAGTCTGAACTTGAATCTGTATCTGTGGACCCTCGTGGCTGGGCTTTACCGAATATTATTGGTAACTTACTTTCTTTGGATGAAGGGATCACTAAAACGGCCCCTTCTACAGATTCCATGGGTGTGCCGGATGCACTTGGTCTATGTAAAGGTATGTGCAGAGAGCTATCCGTAATGGATTCAAACAACCCAATACTCACAGGATAATCAAAGGAAATATTATCATTAATTACCCATTCGCCCTCATCTTCAGAAGGAGCGTTACATTGGGGATTATTCAGACATGCTATAATTGGTTCATCAATCAAAATGGCTGGCATGTCTGCTTTAGATTCTGAATCCGCTTCATTAACACTATCATCATCGTCCGGCAATGATTCTTTCGATGTTTCACTGGTCTCTTGATACAGGAGAGCGTCAGTAAAGTAATTTTCTACTCCTTTGAATGGTTACTTTTCAGCAAAGACAGTTCATACTGTTGCATCATCTTCAACATATTTGAAGCACTGGTGCAGAGTGGAGGGAACGATCCAGTTGGCGTGGATTCACGGTCGTCCTAGTAGCAAGTTGTATGACGTGTCAGCGTCAATGACATAGCACATCACTTCTGACTTCAAGCTCCCGATTCGGCAACAGAGTCGAATTTTCCCAAGTGGATGACTACTCCCGGCACTAAAACCGTATATTGTTGTAGTGATTGCGGACAACCTATATAGTGGTATACCGAGGAAGTAGAGGAGCCTTTTGGGGATGATGCTGAGTGCAGACCCCAGATCAACCTGTACCCTTTCAATGCATGTTGAACTGATGTATCCGGTGTAGTACAGAGGTCGATCGTGCTTGTTATCCTTGAGAAGCATATCTTCCACTGGGAAGGTAATAGCAGGTACCTTCGATTGTACATGATGGCATTCAGGGCAAGAAGACGGAGCGTCATCTTTAGGGATTTCTGGCATGTACGTCAGGAATGATTCCGAATTAGCCAGTGCATCTCTGAGTGCTTCTCTTGTCTCTTTTGAGAGACGAAGGAGCTCGTGTATAGTAATATGAGCAGGGATATTAGCCAACTGGGCCAATATGTCAAAACGAAAGGGCATGTCAAGCCCTAGGCCTGAAGGCTTCTTCAGGGCATGGTCGAACCGGACTTCCCTTGGCTTCTCCTTTTCCTTGGTTGGAACTGAAGCGGGTGCTAGTATTTATGCTGACGTCGTCTGCTATTGTGTCTCGTCAGTAGCTTTCTCATACTGTTTTAAGTATGATTTTCCGGATCGAGTACCTGTTGGCTGAGGTACATCAGCTCGCGTTGTGCAAACGTGCTTTTCTCCTTCAGAATCACTGAGAGAAGCTGCTGTAAGATTGTCATCGTCTGACAGGATGGAGATGACATTGCAAGATTTGCCCTTCGACTTGGACTTCTTTGAACCCCATTGTTTGTCGTGGACAAGGTCTGGGTGTATCCACATGATTTCCCCTGTCTCCAGTGTCAAGGGAACAAGACCCTTATTATCTTGAGTTTTAGCTGCAGGATGTTTGACTTCCGGCCGTAGTGCAGGGATTGGATAAGTCCCGTCAAGAACTGTGACCTTTGGGGTTTTGCCGAACTCGAGGGTCACCATGTTTGCAGTGACTTTCTTTTACTCTGACTTCAGTGTCAGGACTCCAGCGTCGACTAGAGCTTGAATTCTGTCCTTGAGGACAAAGCACTTGTCCGTAGGATAGTGAATCATCCTGTGAAAGAGACAGTATTTGGGATCGTTCGTGCGTCCTATCTCATTAGGACGTCGAGCATCCGGCAGCTTCAATTTATTCCCTTTGTGGAGTAAATGGAATATTGTGACCACCTGATCGTCTTTGAAGGAGTACTGTTTCGGAGGAAACTTAGACTCCTAATTATTGAAGCCGCTCTTCTTGGCCTTCGACTGAGCATCCCCTGATAATTCTACGGATATAGTCTCTTTCCCTTTGGCTTAAGAAGACTGTGCCATGTCGTCACATCCTTTATTATTCATACCCCATTTGCCTTTAGGGGTGGATGGTTCGAACTTTTTAGCCGACTTTTCGGCTATCTCAGCTTGCTCGACCAGTTCTTTCCAAGTATGGGCTTTGACAGCCCCATGCGAATTTCTACTTGGTCTAAGAAGTTGTGCCTGCACGTCTGTAAGAACATGAGCAATGGCATCCCAGCTGGGCACATCAGAGATAAGTTTCTGAACCGCTCAATGTAGTCACGGACAGATTCGCCCTTCTTCTATATGGTGGAGAGGAGTTTGTCCATGGTTACCTCGGTATCATCCTCATAGAAACGATAAAGAAATCAGGTTTCCAGGTCGATCCATGAATTGACAGAGCCCAGAGGGAGACTTCGGTACTAGTCAAATGCTACCCCCTTTAAGGTGCCAATGAACAGTCTAGCCATAATAGCATCATTGTCTATAACATTACCGGTCTAAGACCGGAAATAGTAGATGTGCTGGTTTGGCGAGCTCTTACCATCGTACGTATGTAACGTTGGTGGTTTGAACTTTGATGGGTATGGTGTAAAATCACCTAGAGGGGGGGTGAATAGGTGATGGCTAATCTAATGGTCACTTAATGCGGAATTAAAACTTATTATGCAAATTAAAACTTTTTAAACTAAACACCACGTATAACACAAGAGTGAAGCCGAATTCCCCGTGAAGGGCTCTGGACTAACTCCTCAAGATTCCTCTAAATAAGAGTTGAGGTGCCGCGTTGGCTCTCTTGGTTGAATACAAGTGTTAGCAAACAATCCACAAGCATATAACAATTAAGCACACAGTATATCAAGCATGTAAAGATAAAGACAATAATAGCATGCAAGATATAAAGACAAGAAGAGATAGAGAGTGAGCAATCGCAAACACGGGAGATTTGTTTCGAGGTTCGAGCACACTTGCTCTACGTCCCCGCCTTCAACACTATGAAGGATTTCCACTAGAATCGATCCCACCGGATCACTCGGTGCCGCAACACCTACAAGACGAGTTCACACTTGAACTCCTTGGACTCTCTAGTCCCGTACACACCGCAAGCCCATAAGCTCGCCGAGGCCGCACCTCAAACACGGAGTTCACACACGAACTCGAAACACCGCGAACCCGCAAGTCTGCCTCCTCAAAGTACAGGAAAGAAGTTTTTGGTGATCACAACACTTTGATCACCTAAAAACAATCTCACAAGAACACTCCTATAGGATGAATATGTCAATGGGTTGCTCAAGTGTTTGTGAGAAAAATAAGGATGGAAGTGGTGGAGGAAAACTCAACAAAATCACTTTCAAAACACTCTTGATAAACTTCCCTTTTGATTGGAAATATTTGCTCTCAAATAAGTGGAGAAAACTTCTTAATGGAGTTGGAAAAACTAGCTCAAAACCCACATCAAAATCTTATGGAAAACAGCCCCCAAAAGCCCCAATTTATAGAGCTAGAAAAACTAGCCGTTGGAGCCAGGTTGGCCTGACGGTCGACCGCCCGGTCGACCGCCAACGGTCAGATTTTTGACCGTTGGGGCAGCGGTCGACCGGCCGATCGACCGAGACCCTGGAACAGAGAGCAGATCTCTCTGCCGGTCGACCGGCCCGGTCGACCGGGGCTTTCCAGAGAGCAGAGCTCTCTGGCGGTCGACCGTCCCGGTCGACCGGCCCTCCAGCAAAGGCTGGCGTGCACGTCGGTCGACCGGCCCGGTCGACCGACTTCAAGCTTCGGTCGACCGGCCCGGTCGACCGGCTGAAGCCAGGACAGGAATTCTGGGATTAAAAACTTGGTTATTTTTGACTCAATAAAATCCCATAAAATCATAAAAAATCTACAAAAATAGTTTTAACATTATATTTTGAAAAACAAACATGCTTGAACAAAATCAAGACATGTTACAAATAATTTGAACTATTTTTGTAACTTAGAAAATTTGGTTCAAAACAAAAACTGTATTTTTCCAAATTTGGTTTTTTCAAAACTTATCCAAATACAAAAATAAGATATTTAAACACTTTGAAAGCATAGGGTGTATAGATATGATCCATTACACATACATGGTGAAATATCTATGTTTTTGACAATAAGATCTAAACATAGTTTTGATTAAAGACATGTATATAAGAAATTCCAAAAACCAAACCGGTATTTTTCAAAAAGAAAATTCTTTTCTAAAATGAAATCTCTTTTATGAAAACTCATCTAAAACAAGAGTGTGTGTGCCTATGGTATACTTGAGCAATCCACCAACTATTCTATCCTTTACATTTAATCTAAAAAAAAACAAACCTAGACACAAGCCTTGATCTTAAAGTCTTCACTTGAAGTCTTCTCATCTTCTTGACTTTGTCCAAACACGATCCAATGAGCTAGACTCCTCTTGAGTACTTGATGTGGTCTTGATGCACAAGCTCTTGAATCAAACCGTGTTAGCTCCAAAACTTGACTTTAAATCCTTTGTTGAAGCTACACATCTACTAAGATCTTGATCACAAATCTGAAACTAAATAAACATAAGATCATTAGTACCATAACTACATGAGTTGATCATCATCAAAACTAGAGTGATAGGCCTTTGGGCCAACATATGGTACTGAATCCCACTCCAGCGGGTAAGGACGGACTACCCCTACTTTCTTTAATTCATCCCTCTGAGTTAGGGATGCGATTTGAGCTTGGATGCCTTTGAGGACTTCAGCGTCCAAAGAAGAACCCTCCTTTGACTTCTCCGTCTTTGGTTGTTCATTGCTAAGATGTTCTTCCTCATCATGGTTACTTCCGGTATCGTTGTTATTCCGGTTATTGAGGAGTTGAGCGAGCATCTGTTGAATGTTGTCCAAAGCTTCTTGCTGGGTGCTGAAAGTTTGCTTCTGAGCTTCCAATCGTCGACAAAAGTCATTATTATCGTTATCAGCTATACTCACTGATACTCTATCCGTTCGCACCGAGCTGACTATTGCCGAAGAGGCATACCCACTGTCTTCGTCCTCTTCATCAGACCATTGGACTAATCCTTTCATTGGTTCTGGTGAGGTTACTGCAGTTGAGGAAGATGGTTGTGCATAACTATAGGGTATTGCAACCCTAGATCTGGTGTTCCGGAAGACACCTTCTTCATGTACCAAGACTTCGCCGAGCTCGCAGCGACGCTGGAATGAGCCTCTGGCGAAGTCAGAAGAAAGCTCTTTAGCGGAGCTGGATAAACATCTGTGGCGAAGCTACCGACCATCCATCTGTGCGGTCGCGTGTGGCTTCGAGTGAAGGTAACTCTCTGCGGAGTTAACAGAGCACTTCAGGCGAAGCTATAAGTTAGCTCACTGATAGAGCTTTGAACGGCTTCATGGCGAAGTTGAGCAAACTTAGCCTCTCAGGCGAGGCTATCCCCTTGGAGATGGGTACAGAACTGGTCGTCAGCTTATTTGTCACTTATCTTTTGTAAATGTCAACAAGTTTAGACATTGTTCAGGCCAGTAAGAATCTTGTCTTTTTTAAAGTGTCAACAACTACAAATTAAAAAACAGAGATACAACTTCTCTACACTATCTAACAAAGAGCCTAAACTTTAAAGATAAGCAAGAAATTTGATCCTAGTCCTCGCTAAATTTTCAGTACAAAACCCTACTTTTTATAGGCAAAAACCCAGAGGGAAGGGAGTGAGGAGATAAGGGGAGCAAACACTCCTCTTATCTCCACCAACAAGCCGCGGATCCGTGGCTTGGGCCGCGAATCCGCCGCTTGGATGTGGCCAATTGGCCACATCCAGTGGAGCGACGGTTGGCGTGGATTTGGGCTTCCTTTTGTCTTGCTGGATTCACTGTTGCAGCTCCCAGATTTGACGAAACGATTTTTTATTTGTTGGATTCAACCACTTGATTTGAGAAGATTAATTTCAACTGGTTTTCAACCTCTATGATTTGCCCAGATCTGCCCTGATTCCCTGATTTCGAATTTATTCTGAATTAAATGGGTTTTTGGGCTCGTTTCTCTGGCCTATCCTTTAGCAATGGGCCTGCATTTTATAAAGAACAATAGGACTTATTAATATGATTTATTTAGATAACAAGTATGAAAATGTGACAATATATATACAATATATGTGACCGATCGTCGGCCAAGAGATGGAGAAGAAGAAGAAGGGAAGGGAGAAGAAGGGAAGGGAGAAGAAGAGAAGGGAGAAGAAAGATAAGGAAAAAAGAAAAAGAAAAGGAAAAAGAAAAGGAGGAGAGAGATTGATGGAAAGGAGGGGTGATGGGACCGGACCCATGTGGAGGGGGTGTGGGATTGGCGGTGAAATGATGTGGGAAAAGAAAGGAAAAGAAAGAAAGAAAGGAAAGATTTCAAAAAATATAATATTATAATAAGGTCGGAAAATATCGACTGTTTCAGAAAATTCTCCAAAAATACCTAGTGTTAAAAAACATCATCCTGATAAATAATACGAAATCAATTTTTAGAAATAAAATCCCAATTTTAAATTAGTAATCCTGAAGTCAACTGTCGATACCAGTCTACACCGGTTCGGCAGGATTTTGATAAATTCTGAAAAATCCCTGAAAATGTATTAAAGAAGAAAATACGATTCTAAGAAACAATGTGAAAGCATAATTTAGAAATTCAATTCCGATTGTAAACTAAAAATCCTGAAATCAACCAGCAATACTGGCCGACACCAAATCTGTTGGAATTTTGATAAATTTAGAAAATTCTCAAAAAAAGTATTTAGATAGAAAATGTGATTTTAAGAAATAATGTAAAAAGAAATTTCTAGTAATTTCACTCCATTTGTAAATTAAAAATATGAGAATCAGTCAGCGGTACTGGTCGACACCGGTTTTGAAGATTTTCAATTTAATTCACAAATATTCCAGAAAATCGTAGAAAATCTTAAATATTGAAAAATGATATTTGAAACTGAAATCGGTCAAATCTGAATACCAAAAAGATCAAATTGAGAAATACCCTAGGATCTGGTCCCCAGTTCAGACTAGGGCTGACTCCGAGTCCGTGAATCCGGACTCAAGGCAAAATGATCATATAAATAATTTATAATACAAAATAAATACAGAAAGTAAATGAAAAATATGATCAAAAAATATGAATATGCAACTAATTACATATTCCGGGAGTGGGGTGTTACAATATAGCACCTCAACTCTTATTTAGAGGAATATAGAGGAGATAGTCTAGAGCCCTTCACTGAAAATTTAGCTACACTATTTGGTTACACTAAATGTGTTGCAATTTATTTTTAATTCCGCATCATTTATCATTAGATTAGCCATACACCTATTCACCCCCCCTCTAGGTGTACTTTCAATTGTATCAGAGCCTACGCTCCTGATATTAGGTTTAACCACCTAGGAGTGAGATCTTGGTTAGCTAATCTATATTTGCATTTGCACATATATAATTTATACACTAATAGATTTCATGACCCCTCCTATGTTTGATGTTTCTCATCGATGTATGAAAGCTTAAAATGAGTATGTGCCTAAAAACCTAGGAATGCATGTCTACCTTGCCGCTATCAAGAAATCATGCATATAGAGGCTAATGCACAAGCTCTAGAGGCACTTAGATGCACTCTAAGCAAAGAATATTTATGTATAGTTTCTCATTGCAATTCCACTTTTGCAATGTGGAACACATTGACCTCTCCCGTCCTTCAAACGATAAAATATGTGGAGGAGAAATCTAATGGAGATGAGTCCGACCAACCTTGCTACATGGTCCAAGGGAATGATTTCCTTGAGGTAAACTCGGACACCCATCTAGATGATAGTGCTAGTTCTTCAAGTGATGATTATGTTGATGCCGATGCTTTGAATGAAGAACTATCTATCGTGTATGAAAATTTCCTTGAAAAATACCAACTCTTGAAAAAGAAAACTTTTAAAATAAAAGAATAATAAGGATTTATTTTCTAAACTTGATATGGCTTTGCAAGAAAGGGACGAGATTTCAAATGAAAGGGACTCATTGAAATCCCAACTTGATCTTGCCTTAAATGAAAACAAAATTTTAAAAAGTAAAAATGATTATGATGATGTTTTGGAGAAAAATGAGATTTTATCTTCAAAACTTAAAATTGTTTTAAAAGAGAATGATTCCTTGAAAAATAAAATTGCTTTAATTTCAAAGGAATTGGATTTGGTTTCAAAGATAAATACTTCCTTGAAAAATGATTTAGATTGTCATGTTCCTATTGCTTCTTCTTCTATTGATAAATATATCAGTTGCTCTGCTTCTTCTTCTATTGAAAGTGACATGTGTGCTTTGAAGAAGAGTGTTGATTGTTTAGGCTCCATTTTGAGCCATTGTACCATGAACCACTCACGATTGGAATCCATGTTTCACAAGAAACAAGTTTCACATATACATGCACATCATACATAGCATACACATGCTCATCATGCTCACACACATGATTCAATGTATGCTCATGTGTATACATGTACACATTGTGGACGTAAAGGCCACCTTGCAAAATTTTGTTATGATAGATTAAATACTTCAAATTTTACAATAAATTTGTTTGGGTTAGAAAAGGTGCTAACCCTCAAGGACCCAATAGAGTATGGGTACTAAAATCTACCCCTATTGTATTTGATGTAGTTGTGGGCTTTCGCTTGATGTGAGAGTGTTGGTGCCTTGATGGTGGATGCGTTCCGAGCTAAATGGTGTCACTTTTGGATGCATCACTTTCAAGGAGTTTTTGGTGGGAGGACCACCATAGTTTGAAGACTTAGAGATAAGCCCTATTAGTTTTGATAACTATCTCTAACTCCCATTTAGCTTACATGTTTTCATTGATTGATTTTTAGTATGTTTTGATTTTTCATGATTAGTATGTTAAATACCATGTTAATTAGACTATTGATATGTATATGTAGTCTTTGAGATACACCCATATTTATATGGATTATTATTTTTATATTCTCACTTTAGTTTACCTATTGTGTACATCATAGCTCTAAACACGTGTATTTACCTTAATGATCATGTCTGTTTATGATTTTACACTTCATGGTTTTGATTAGATGTTTAGATTAGTTTTCATTAAAACTTGTGCATATGCTTGTACAACTAATGAGCCACAAATTGATTATTATATGTTTGTACTTAATTACTCATTTGTACCCATTAGATGTACTAGTATAACCTAGTTTTGATGATTCGTACATTTTGACTTGTATTCCCTATTTTTTATACATGTTTTTCATAATAATGTGCTTAGTTTCATGTATATGTTAATTTTGTTTAAAACTTTTGATATACATGTATACCCTTGAGTCACTTGGTTTTCATGCAAATTCTTTTATGGGCTCATTTATATTTGAGATATGTATGTATAATTTTAATTTTAACTAAACATACATATACCTTGAAGTATATTTAATTTTGATGATTTTCATGTTTTTGAAAAAGAAATTTTCATTGAGCTTAAACGCCTTACTCCATGATTTTGCTGATTACATGACTTTTTACACTCTATTTTTGATATTTACTCATGATTTGTTTTCATGAGATCATATGAATTTTATTGCTATTTGAGTGTCGATCATAGTGTAATCTTCATATTTTTCATGAATATATTCTTATTTTATTCCTTACTTGAAGGATTTCGTACTAATTTTTAAGATTATCATAAGACTAGTTCGCATTCTTCATGTTGGTAGAGTTTTCAAACATGTTAAAATTATTTTCCAATCCTATTTTTTGAAAACCCCTTCAATCAAAGGGCAGTTGGATGGGCGACCATGCCTATTTGAAAATCTATTTAAACATGTGCATGAAAAGGGAGGTAATTATGGGTTGTACATTTAATCCTCATTATATTTTCAATTGGTATCACAATTGATATTTTTATGTTTGTATACTCATATTTTGTTTTCTATATATGTATGCTTCAAACTTCAAATAGTATCAATTTCGATTGGTATTTACATTTTCATACATACATACATACATACATATATATGATTTGATTGTGCTTACGTTATCTTTACATCTTAAAGCACAAATTATGTTTATGCTAAGCTTGATTTAGTCCTTAATGTCAATTACTTTTCTATTAGTATCTTATGCAAGCTTATGCATCATTTTTATTAGTATTTCAAAAGGGGGAGAAAATATGTGTTTTATTTTTCAATCAGTTTTATTTTCAATTGGTATCTTACTCTCACTCTTTATGATGAAAAAGACTTTGTTTTGGATTATGCTAACATTTTCAATATTGGTATCATGTTTCATTTTAAATTGGTATCTATATTGATATGAGTTATGTTTACCTAAAATAATTTGATTTTTACTTTCAATTGGTATCAAGATTTTCAACATATATATATTTCAATTGGTATCAAAACATACAATGTTTCATTTTCTATTGATATCAAATTTATAAGACATTTTAAATTGATATCAAGATATTTTAAATTGATATAAAGATATTTTGGTATCTTTTAGTGTCTTAAAATTTTGTTTACTTTCAATTGGTATCTCAAAAATGTTTTGTTTATTTTCAATTAGTATCATAAATTGGTATCATAATGTTTTGATGTATACCTTATCATAAATTGATAAATTTTTCAATTGGTATCATAGTGTTTTGATGTGTATTGCTTATATGCAAGGGAAGCTTCACATCTTCTTTATATATAGATTCATGTTGAGTGTATTTCATATTGAAGTGATTGACCTCTCTTTGGTATATAGTACACGTGTGTAGAGGGAGCTTCACATCTTCTTTTATACATTATATATTATGCGTTATGCGATTAGGATTTAGTCATCTCTCTCATATAATGCATGTATGCAGGGGGAGTTAACTTTACGTCTCTCCTCTTCATGAATGTATATCGCATATACATCCTTCTTGTTTGATTTGAGAAAAATGGAGAAAATTATTTTTGAGTTTATTTATGCCCCTTTGTTGATGATTTGACAAAAAGGGGGAAAGAAATTTAGAGTTTTATATATGTATATTTATGCCATTTATATATGTATGTTTATTTTTCAATTAGTATCAGAGTATATATGTTGTGTTTATGCAAAAGGGGAGAAGTATTCTTTATTTATGCATATATGTGCTATTTGATTTATGCATTCATTGAATATCTCTATTTTTTATTGATATGCATGAGTTAAGGGGGAGTTTCTATGAAGCTTAACTTTAATCCATGCATATATAACTCCATAAGTTTTGTCATCATCAGAAAGGGGGAGATTGTTGGCCCAGAGGCCCATCACTCTAGTTTTGATGATGATTAACTCATGTAATTATAGTTTACTAATAATCTTGTGTTTAAATAGTTTTAGTAATTGACCAAGATATTAGTAGGTGAATAACTTCAATAAAGGAGCACGTGTTGATTCAAGAGCTCGAGCGTCAAGATCGCATCTAGTACTCGGTTGGAGTCAAGCTCGTTGGATCGCATTTGGATCGAGTTGACTTGGAGAAGGAGTTCTATAAGAAGACCTCAGTTTGTTGAGTTTAGTATATTTAGATCTCGTGTAAAGGTAGATAGTATTGATATGCTCAAGTTCACATACACACAAGTTTAAAAGTTTATTGGTTTTAGTTTTCAGTTTAACCGGTTTTGGATTTCATGTCAAAAACATAGATATATATCTTTCATGTATATTGGATTCTATCCATATACAATATGCTTCAATTTTTTTCAATATTATGCTTTTGTATTTACATGAGTTTTGGAGAAAACAGTTTTTCATTTCAAAAATTCAAGTTTTGAAAAATACGGATTTTGTATTTAAGGCAAATTTCAATATCACAAAAATGGTTCAAATAGTTTATAATTTGTGTTGATTTTTAGTCACACATGTTTGGTATTCAAAGCTAATGAGAACTTATTTTTGTTGAATTTATGTGATTTTATGGGATTTAATTGAAATTAAAAAGACAAGTTTTCAATACTCAAAATCATTGCCAGACTGCACTGGCGGTCGACTGGACCAGTGGTCAGTCGACCGTTATGGTCGACCGATATGCACGAGACGTGCACAAAGGCCAGCCATTCGGCCGGTCGACCGCACGATCGACCGACTGAAAGCACCCCACTCTCGGGTGGGGACCGGTCGACCGAGGCACAACGGTCATAAAAATGACCGTGGGCCGGTCGATCGGGCGGTCGCCCGGAAGGGAATTTCTGCCCTTTCCTGGCTACCAACGGGCAGATTTTTGAGAGGCTATATACATGCCTTCTCTTGAGTTGTTTTTAATAAGTTTTTAGAAGAGAAAATTTCTCATCTTTACAAGTGTTTAATAGTAAGTTTTTAAAAGAGTTTTTGAGTTAAAAGATTTTATCTTTATTTGTTTTAAAGGGTTGAAAAATTCAAAGAAAAATAGAGTATTTGGGATTTTTGTTAGATCTTCATTTCTATCTTATTCTAGTTATTTTCTCAAGTATTTCTCTTTGTGATTTGATTTTCAAACACCTTGATTTCTCACACTTGAGCTATCTATCTATCCTATTTATTAGGATCTTATTTTGTGAGGAAAATTGGTTTGTGGTCTTTGAGATCACCAAGAGTTGTAACCATCTTTTATCTGTGGATATCCCTCTTGTGTAGAGGTGATTGTGGAGGTTATGTTTGGTTTGATTGGTTTTCCTCTAAGTGTAGAGGTGATTGTTGGAGTGTTGGCTTTGAGCCTTATCCCTCTAGTGTGAGGTGATTATTGTTTGGCTAAGTGCCGATCCCTCTAACTGTAGAGGTGATTGTTATTATTCCTTGCCTCTTGTGTAGAGATTGTGTTTGTTGGAGAGAGGAGTTGTGTACTCCCAATTTGTATTACCCAAATCCTCAGTGGAGATTCCATGTGTGGGAAGTCATGTGTGGACGTTATAGTGGAAATCCTTCTGTGTGAAGGCGGGGACATAGAGCAGTGGCTCGAACCTCTAAACATATCTTTGTGTTTGCGATTGATCCACTATCTCTAAACTCTCTCTTTATATCTTGCATTAATTCATATTATTCATATCATTTATATGCTTAGTATTGTTTGTCTGCCTCAATTGTGTTGAACCAAGAGAGCTTCATATAGAACCTCAACTATTATTTAAAGGAATATAGAGGAGATAGTCCAGAGCCCTTCACCGGGAATTCGGCTACACTCTTTGGTTACACTAAGTGTGTTGCAATTTATTTTTAATTCCACATCATTTGTCATTAGATTATCCATACACCTATTTACCCTCCGTCTAGGTGTACTTTCAGATAGGAGCTTCGCTACTCCATTCGTGATCCAAAGAGAAGATTTCCCAAAGAGCATTAATGTTCACCTGGTCATCGAAAAACAAGATTCACTTTCTATCACTACGCAAAGAACCCAGCCTTAAACAAAGAGAAGATTTGAGCTTGAATATCTTAACTCTCTTGTAATTTGAATTTTTTAGATTGTTGTAATCTTTCATTGATTCAAGAAAATTTTATGATTCTCCTCTCCAATTTTTCTCGAGAAACAAGAGATGGCGACTCCACTGAGGATAACTTTCTCTACTGATGAGCAAGTTGCGACGCAAGGTGATATCACCTTCATGGGAAAAATGGTCGAGTCACTTATCATGGAATTCGACCAAGCAAAGTATGAAGAGTTCCTCTCTCTTCGGAAGTCCACTCTCAAGTCCCTTCGGAGACTTCTCCGAAGGTGGCCTGGGTGAAGAGCGTTATTTCTGGCTGCATCTCGCTCAAGGGTCGTGTCAATGTCTCCCACGAGACCCGTAAGGCCAATGTCATTGGAGGCCAATTTAGCCACGCCCTTCTTCTTTTTCAACTCTAGATTACCTGGGTCAACCAGTGAAGCGTAACTGGAATGCCGAACGTCAACAAAGGTGACGTGCACGTCGACAATAGGTGTAAGAAGTTAGAAAAACTATCTGTCTAGCAGATACAGAACGCAAGGCTGATGCCTGCGTCTATGCTGAGTTACATCAGACGCGCGAAGTCTGCGTTTGGAGACCAAAATGCAGAGCTCAAGAGGCTCGCGTTTCTGAGGCTTCACCTCCCAAACACAATGTTTAGCAATGCGAGGTCCATGCCTCTTCTGAGAGACACGAGACCCGCATCTCTACAACAGAACGCAGGGCTCAAAAAGTCTACGTTTCCCAAATGTGGCTAGCCGAACGTGATAATCAACAGCGTGAGGTCCGCGTCTCTTCTCAGCAGAGGCATGAGACCCGCGTTTCTAAGCCAAAACTCAAGAGCCGCATCTGTTCTATAGAACATGAGCTCCGCGTCTCTGAACCCTGCGTTGCGGAGTCGTGACGCAAGGTTAACGTTCGAGGGCTGAAAAGTCCTTGTCCCTAGAGACTCGAGTTGGCCTCTTCGATCCCCTTCCGACGGATCTAAGGGATTATTTGATGAAGAAGAGGAGTGTTCACCAAATCACTCCATCATGTTGCTGTGAATGGATCATTACAGAGATGCTCTCTGATTGCTACTAAAGCTCGCATGTAAGCAAGCAGTCGGTATTCAGACGGTTAACATCTACGTCAGTCTCGTGATCAGCCAAAAGGCATCGTTCCCGCACAAGAAGAACCTTCTTTGACACGGAGTATCCTGAAGTCACTGCAAACATGGTGGGTCTAACCACTACACCAACCAGAAGTAAGGGGAAACAGCCAATAGTCAGCTCTGACCAGTGTGACACTGAACCAGAAGGAGTGTACTGGCATACTCGTACTCAAACTGGCGTGATAGCCCCAGTTGACTACAGTACCCTAATCCGGGGCAGTGAAGTAAGTGAATCACACTCAGCCATTGCGGAATCACAGGTCTCGACCTCTTCTGTAGAGAAGGAAGCCTTCACATATATGATAAGTACTCCTGAAGAAATGGCCAGGCGTTTTGAACAACAAGCCCAGGCCAAGAGGGAACAACTCGATATGATTCACGCCCAACAAGAATCTATTGACACTCTCAAATAGATGCTTTCACAATTGCTTGAAGGCAAGAAGAAGCTGAAGCCCAAGATTCCTTCTAATAAGTCCAAGTGTAAACAGAAGGAAGGGAAAAGCTCGTCTTATGCACATACCGAGGGAAAAAATAGTCCAACTCCGAGTCGTCCGAGCCTCCATCCGAAGAAGGAGGCGATTCAGAGAATGGGAGCACTCTTTCTAAAAGGATGAATAAACTGGAATAGCGTCTTGAAACCCTCGCTAATCAGAAAGGCCTACAAGAAGCAGGAGTGGTACGACCATACCCGGCTGAGTGGGATCTTGTCCCCTACCCTCCTAAGTTCAAAGCTTTGACTCTACAGGCCTTCGATGGCAAAGGGTTACCGAACCAACACATGTACTACTTCAAGTCTTAGACAGGGAATATAGTAGCAAATGATGCCATTCTGGCACGTTTATTCATCGACACCCCAAAGGGACTCGCTTTTTGAATAGTTCATGAAGCTCCCAGAAGGTTCTATAAAGAACTGGCAGATCTGGAGAAGCTTTTCCTTACACGCTGACTCGGAGATTACCATGCTAACTCTCCTGGAAATAAGGCAACAAAAAAGAGAGCCAGTTAAAGCATTTGTACAAAGGTTTCAGAATATGGCACTCCGATGTCCTAGAGGTATGACCCAGGCCACCCTGGTGGAAACATGTCATCACAATTTGCAAACCTCACTCCTAATTCAGATAGGAGTTGCTGAAAGCCGTACCTAGAAATAGTTAGTCCAGCAAGGCGAACTAGTAGAAGAGATTGTCGCCAAGGTTAGGGCAGAAGAAAACAAGCCTAAACCCGAAAAGTCGACAAGGCGCATGCCGGAAGTATCTTTCCAATTAAAAAGGAAGGACACATTGGCGATAAAGACTAAATCTCCCATTAAACCTCAGCCGACTAGAGAGGGTAGTTCTTCAAGTCAGCCACGCGTCAACAAACAGTACTTCTTCAAGGACGAGCATGTCGATTCGTTGTTCAAGTTACTCAACAAAAGCAATAGATTGAACTTTCTGAAGCTAGACGCCCTAAGGAGGTCGGCGAGACCGACAATCCCAACTACTGTTTGTACCACAGGATGCTGGGGACCCTACCAAGAGCTGTTACATCTTCAAATAGATCCTCTAAGTTTTGATTGATGCGGAAGTGCTTAAACTCCGCCCAGAGCAGAAGAAAGTGACAGCTAACATGACGTCATTTCTTCAATTCGGGGTATGATTAGTCTCTAATTTTGCAAAATTTTCATCACATTCTCATATTTATTTGATGTAAAATTCTGCTAATAAAGCTTTGCTTGCTTAATCCTAAGTCCATGGTGTCCAAATGAAGAAGAAGACCCTAAACCACCATTTAATGGGTGATTAAAGGCCTACCAAGTAACCATTGACTTTAGAGAGGAGATTTTTGAAATCACCTAGAGGGGGGGTGAATAGGTGACTAGCTAATCTAATGGTCAATTAATGCGGAATTAAAACCATTAATGCAAACTAAAGCTTCTTAAGCTAAACACTAAGTATAACACAGGAGTATAGCCGAATTTCCCGTGAAGGGCTCTGGACTAACTCCTCAAGATTCCTCTAGATAAGAGTTGAGGAACCGCTTTGGCTCTCTTGGTTGAATACAAGTGTTAGCAAACAATCCCCAAGCATATAACAATTAAGCACAAATATATATCAAGCATATAAAGATGAAAGCAATATAAGCATGCAAGATATAAAGATAAGTAAGAGATAGAGGCAAACACGGGAGAATTGTTTTGAGGTTCGAGCACACCTGCTCTACGTCCCCGCCTTCAACACTATGAAGGGTTTCCACTATAATCGATCCCACCGGATCACTCGGTGCTGCAACACCTACAAGGATTTCCCACTAGAACTCTTAGACTCTCTAGTCCCTCTCTTGTTCCTGTAAGAACAACACACCGCAAGCACGCAAGCTTGCCGAGGCCACACCTCTACAATGAGCTCTTACTAGAGCTCGAAACACAGCAAACACACAAGTCCGCTTTCCCAAAGCAAAGAAAGATCTCTTGGTGATCTAAACACTTGATCACCTAAAAACAATCTCACAACAACTCTCCTATAGGTTTAGATATAGCAATGGAAAGCTCAAGTATGTGTGAGAAAAACTAGGATTGAAGTTGTGGTGGAAAACACAAGAAAATTGATTGGTATCCAATGTTGCATATTTTACCTCATAATTCCCATGCATTTAATAAATAAATACATGATTTTTATTCATCTTCTCTATATATTTGCAGGTACACACTCTAATGGAGAGAAAGCCATTAATCACTTTAATTAGCAATAATTAAAGGATTAAATACAAGATCAAGATTAAAGTCCAAATTTGAATTCAAGATCCAGAGAGATCCGCGCGCCCAATGAAGAATCCAGAAGGACACGTGGCTAACCACCTAACTACCAGATCCCAACAGAAAATCTGGGCTCAACGGCCCAGATTCTGCCGCCAGATCTGGGATCTTGCCGCGCCCTGGCGGCAGTTACAGGTGGTTAGGATCTCGGATTTTGCGCCAACAAACTAGGTTCTGGATCCTTCACCTGGGGCCTATATATACTTCACTTGGACCTGCGAGAAAAGACTGAATGGAGAAGAGAGGAAAATTAGTATGTTGTTGTAATTGTGTATTTTCTCTCTAGGTTTTAGTTCTTTAGATCCCTCTTCTTCTTCCCTAGATACTTTGTAAAAGAGAGAGATTGTGAGAGAGAGATCTTGTGTAATCAAGGTGTGACAACTTGAAGCAACAAGGATTCATCGATTCTCCTTCCTCTACTTGAGCTTGGTTCTAGTTTACTTGCTTTCTTTAATTGCTTTCTTTACTTGCTTGCTTTAATTCCTTGCAATTTTATTCATGCTTTGTTTTACTTTTCTCATGGCTTGTAGCTAATTCTTTCTCCATGTACTACCTAACCACTAGCCTTGCCATCTTCACTAACTCATGGGTGATTGCTTTATTTCATCTTGCAAGTTGGATGGTCTTCTCTTCTCCGATGGGTTAAACCACCCTTCATGCAATGGGAAAGTAATTAGATCAACACGCAAGACGAAACCTACGCCTATGGAGTGACAACATGAGGCAAGCCTTCACTATCACGGAGTTTAGTAAGTATTGGCAAGATAGTAAGGTAAGCTAGTCATGGTTTGTATTCTTCAAGTTTCCTTTTCTTTCTAGTGTGAATACCAAAGCCAATCTTGATTTCTTTCCACTTTCCATCATGAACATATTCATCCATTCTTTCACTCCTTTTTCCATGATTGTTTTATTCTTTTAAAGAACAAAGAAGACACTTCGTTTACATTTCTTCACTACGATTCGTAACGCTTCTATCGCTAGCTCTCCCTGAGAATCGACTCGGTATAGCCTTATGCTATAGCGGAGATAGGAAAGGATACATCAAACACATTTACATACACCTTTCTCGTCTTAATCAAAAATGGCGCCGTTGCCGGGGAGAGCAACGGATTTTCTTTAAAGTGAAGAACTAAACGAATCTTCTTCTCTGTTACAGGTTACAGGAGAAGAAAATAGGAAAATTTGCATTGCAGTATACATATAAGTGGACCTGGGCCTCTGCTCTCGAAAGCAGAGACCAGGATCCCTCAGTTTTGCCGCAGATTCGGGAATTTTGCCGCAGATCTGCGGCAATACTGAGCTCACTGCTGACCTAATTTCTGCAGGGCTTGCTTCTCTGCAAAATACATCTGCTGCTATACTTGAAATCCTGTATTTTTCACCTATTACCTGCTAATTTAATCAACAGTAAAAAATTGGTTGAAATTGTTAAAATTGTTTAGACATTTGCATTTTTAGGCACGTGTCTTTCAATTCTTTAATTTTACTGTTGAAGAGTGCTGGAGGCAAGGTACGTTTTGCATTGCATGTAGACTAGGAATCATCTCTTGCTTGATTTTCATGCTTTGAGTGAATTCTAGTTATATTTTTTGTACACTTGCACAAATCAATTTTAAGGGCATAACCCGTAAATAAGATAAGGTGGGGAGTTCATTACCCTTTCCTTAGCCCGAAAATCATTTTCCCAAGCACTCACTAACCCAAGCCTAATTTTAATAAAAAAAGTAGACGTTGGCCCTAGGGACATCTCGGACTCATTTAGGAGATTATCCTAAGGGGGAAAAATGTTGGAATTTAACTCTTGCAAAATCAGTGTCTAGGAAAGGGGTTGAGGGCCGAAAGCCCGAAGGTTGCTGGTTACTTAATTAAGGAACGTCTTCGGACGGAAAACCTCCCACCAACCTTACCCTTCCCTGGCTGATTAGCTTGTGGTTAGAGTCTACACTAAACCTCCCGTGGACAGTCTATCAGTTAGGAGTCGTCTAGGTCCTAAGTGTACACTAACTTAGGTTAGAATTTTTTTTCTTTTGTTTGTTTGTTTGTTTGTTTGTTTGTTTTTGTTTGTATTGTGTGATATGGCTTACAATTACAATTCTTTCCATCCTAATAATAATCCATATTTCACACCATCTCCATATTCGGATAATTCCAACCCGGTGTTTTATAATATGCACCAACCAAATACACCGGGTTGGCCTTATCCGAATCAATATGACCCATACCCCCCATCTGATAACTATAATTTCCAAGATAATTTCAACTCTTCACCGAGTAATTGGGGATTCATGTACCCCGAGTCAAATTCTCAAATTCCTTGTCCACCATATTCACCTTGTCCACAGTATTCATTTTCCGATTCCGCTTCATATACTCCTTTTTCTGAACCACCATTTGAAGAAAAATCTGAGTTACTAAGGAGTTTAGAAGCCAATTTACAGAGAGCTGAGCAGACACTTCCAGAACCATTTGCCTCTCCAATTTCACAGTATTTTCAAGAATCTTACTCAGTTCCACCTCTTCATAATGAACAACCATTTATGAGTAATGATTTCTTGTGTGAGTCCACTCTTCCATCACCACACATTTTTGACTCACAATTTCACCATCACTTCCAAGACAATACTTCATCTTTTCATCCAATAATGAAATCCTCAATTATGGAAAGATGCTTGAAGACATGACTCATGCTCAAAATGCTAGAAATCGTGACTTAGATTTGATGATCCAAACTCTTCATTCTCATCCTATTTCTAATGTCACTAGCCACTCTGTTAAATCCAAAGAGTCATGTAGTCTTGGAAGTCCAGATTCTATTTCAGCACACTCACATGAACTTGTCCAACCTTCAGATCCCATAGACATTTTGGCAAGTTTTCCTTTTACTGAAATTGAACTTGAACATGAACATGATCCTGAACTTCCACTTGATGATTCAATTTTCCTTTCTGATTCAATTATGACTCCGGTGTCTTCACATGATTTCACTTCATTTCCCGAGTCAGTATTGGATCCAGTGCCAGTCCATTTTGAAATTGAATCACCAATCATTTATGATGATCATATTGAACTTGACCAATTTCATACTTTTGAAAGTCCCATAGATAAATTGGCAAGTTCACATTTTTTTGGAATTGAATTCCATGAGGAATGTGATCTTGAACCCCAACTTAGTGATTCAATTCTTTTTCCTGAGTTAGTAATGACTCCGGTATCTTTACCTCACTTCAATCTTTTCCCGGAGTCGACATTGGATCCTTTCCCAATTCACAATGAAGTTGAATCACCCATCTTTAAGGATCATGTCGAACTTGACCAATTATACACTTTTGAAGATCCCATTGACAAATTGACAAGTTCTCATTTTTGTGGAATTGAACTCAATGCGGAATGTGACTTTGACCCTCAAGTTTGTGATTTAGTTCAAATACCTGAATCATTATTGACTCTTGTTTTGTTACCCAATTTGAGTAACATTTTAGAGTCAGTTTTGATTCCCAACCCTCCTGAACTTGAATCACTAATCTTAGATAGTCACATTCCATCATGGGGTCATGATTGTGGACTTGAGTTTCATTTTCTTGACTTGGACCAAATTCCTGAACTCACTTCGACTCCTGAACCTTTACTTGACTTCATTCACTTCCATGAGTCGGTAGTAATTCCTGTCCTTCCTGAGTCCAAGTCAACCATTCTATCATTTCATATTCCATTTTGGGACAAGGATCATGATGAAAATGACTCAGAAATTATTTTGAAAATTTGAAAATTAGATGGGGTCATGTACATAATAAAAATCATTCATGCATACATCATTCTTGTGGGTCATATTCTTGAGATTTCTGGTGGGTTCCTGAAAACCCAACATAAAGTTGATTGGCCCATGTTTCGTGGACCAATCCGACCACCACCGGAACCACCACCTTGTGGTAATTTTTCTCCTTCTTTACTAACTTAGAGTTTTTAGACTTTCTTTCTTTTACACTTCTTTTAGAAAATAATAAAAAATAAATAAATAAAAATAAAAATAAAGGAGGGATTTTTATGCTTAAAGGAGTTTCTACACTTTCCAAATTCAAAATCTTTCTAAATTCCTAGGTTTCCTCAAAATCCTTCTTTCAAGAATTCCAAATTTCTAGGTCATTCCAAATTCCCAAGAGTCAAACTTCCCTTTTCAAAGCTACAACTTCCAATGTGGTAAAAATCCTTTTGACCTAGGGATAGAAGTGGAAACCTCTTAATTCTTCCCTCCTATAAATATCTCTCCACCCTACACTTCTCCTTCACAAGCGAAAATTTCCTCAGATCCCCAACTTCCTATCAAAAGCGCTGCACTCTGAACCTTTTCTCCTCCCCAGATCTCACTGTTCTGCCGCCAGTCTGCGACTCCAACCAGGAATCTGCGGCAAAGTCAAAGTCTCCTGCGCCCAGAAAAATTCTGCTCCGATCGATTTCACGTTCTTGTTGGTGATCTGGTGCTATATTCTTATTCAGAGACTCCTGAATCCACTGCAGAGTTCGAAATTCTTCCCCCCACGAATTCCGGGGGTGGTTCGACTTCTCATCTTTTCTTTTTACCGCTTTGATCTTAAATTCATAGTATGGCACCTTCAATTTTGTTGAGAAAGATTTTGGGCAGATTTTAAGTAATGCAAATGGTTATGGACATGTGTTTTTAGAGAGAATTAGGGCTTGGAATTGGTACACATTAGTATATGACAACTCTGAGACTGATGCTTTTTATTGTCCCGACTTGGTGACAATGTTTTACACACACATAGACCAAGCATCAATTGATCCACACATGTACCAGTTCACTGTACACATGCCCACTGGAGACTTGTTTATCACGCTTCCTCTTCTTGAGGAAATCACTTCTGTCCCAACCATCACACACCACACCGAGCCTCTCCCGTTGATTGAGTATATGACTATTATGGGGGCTCGTTGTACTGAGCAGGATCGTGGGCTCAAAGCCAGTACGACCTTTCGAAATATTCACTGCGTTGGACGTTGGATCCAACGAAACATTTTAGGGCTAGACCACACCTCCTCTTTCAACAGACCAGTGTTGCAGATTATACATGATTTAATGACTCGTCAACACTCGGTTTGTTTGAATAAGGTCATCTTCCATGCACTTATAGCCAACTCTTCACGCACACGAGGTGCCAAATACTCCCACCCCATCTTGATTACACGTCTGTGTAGGACTTTCCTACCAGACGATGTTTTTGATTCATTCGACAGAGTATTTGTTGCACCGGAGAGACCTACAAGTTCTTATAATTATTGTTTGCACGCAGTCTGGACTCCTACTGTACAGACCGAGCATGTAGAGTTCTCCTCTGAGGAGAGTCTTGAGGATGAAGATGAACCTGAGTTTTGGAGGCAGGATCCCCCAGTAGAGTCACGAGCTTTCATGTCTTCCATCTGGAAGGGCATGAAGAAAATATTTAGGGGTCAAGTGAGGCTGAGGAAGAAGGTGGAGGAGCAATCTTCCAGGTTATCCTCCAGGTTAGATGATATTGAGGCGACGCTGAGGAGATCACAGTCAGCTGGACCCAGCACCACCGAGGGTCCAAAGCGACGAAGGGAGTGACTTTTTACTGTACCTATTTCATGCATCATTTCATCTTGCATACATTGAGGACAATGCATGAGATAGGTATGGGGGGTATGTACTAACATAGGACTTTTTATTTTCTTTATAGGATTTTTATTTTTTAGGATTTTCATTTTTAGGTCTTCCATTTTATTTTTAGATTTTATCTTTTTTCTAGATTTTCCCCTTTCTTTTTAGATTTTACCTTTTCTTTTAGAAAATTAAAAAAATAAAAATAAAAAATAAAAACTTTTTGAAATAAGAGACAAAGTTTTGATCTATTTTTAAGAAAATTAAGATGTATCTTAGGAATTAAGAAAGCCTTAATTATGACATCTTAAACCTAGTTGAAATAATAGATCTTGTTTAAGATTATAGGCTAAGTAAGTAAAATTGGTGAGATATTTTTATCTTGAATTTTTTGCCTTAGATAATATGCACTTTACACTTACACATTTCTTGGGATGGAGACAAAGACCAAAATGCCATAAAAATTAAAAAAAAAAGAAAAATAAAGATATAAATAAAACATCACTTATTAAGTTGGATAATTGTGCCTCAAGAAGCATGATTATTCACGCCTAACGGTGGTAAAAGAAATAAATAATCCCCCTTAGTTATGTGGCCTTTTTTACTCGAGACCTTAAACACAAGCAAATATGATATGATATGAATATGATGCTTTGCACAAATATAAGAGAGAGAGTTAGAGAGATAATGGATCAAAACGCAAACACCAAGATTTGTTTCGAGGTTCGAGCACCTTGCTCTACATCCCCGCCTACACCACCGTGTAGGATTTCCACTATCTCAACTCCCACCGAGGGAACCTCTACCAAAGAGGATTTCTTACAACACTAGGAGTACCAAACTCCTCTCTCAACAACAACCTCCTCACAACCGAGGGGTTAGGCCCGTAGCCAATACAACAACCAATCCACACACCTCTACCGAAGAGGCTCACAACCAAACTCAATCACCTCTACCTAAGAGGGATCCAAACAAACAACCCAATACAACACTCTCCACCTCTACCCAAGAGGGAGCAACTCAAGAAATCAAGGGTTTACAACAAGTGGTATATCTCAACCACAAACCTCTTTCCTTTTTCTTTTTCCACAAAAACAAGATCCTAAATAGATTAGGATAGGTGATAGCTCAAGTGTGGAATCAAAGTGTTTTTGGAAACAAGCAACAAAGAAAAACTACTTGGGAAATCTCTTGTATAAGATAGAAAATGAAATACCAAATCAAAATCCCAAAACCTAGTTTTCTTTGATTTTCCAAAAACCCAAAACAAATAAAGATGAGAAGTTTTTGCACTTAAAACTCTTTTGAAAACTCTTTTAAACACTTCAGAAAACTGAGAATTTTTCTCTTAAAAAACTTGGCCAAAATCCCCAAAGAGATGGGGTTTATATAGCCCCTATACAAAACTAGCCGTTAGGCTGAGCTAGCAGTCTGACAGACTGCCGGTCGACCGGTCCGGTCGACCGGTCCGGTCGAAAATGTGACCGTTGGGCAATAGCGGTCGACCGGCCCGGTCGACCGAAACATCCTGAGAGCAGAACTCTCATCTCGGTCGACCGGCCTGGTCGACCGTCCCAGAGACTCCAAAACGTGCACAACTTGTGCACGTCGGTCGACCGTCCCGGTCGACCGGCCTATGGTGCGGTCGACCGGTCCGGTCGACCGACTTGGCCTGTCAGCCAGTCCTCAGTTCTGCACAGATACGGGATTTGAAAATAGGTCTTTTCACTCAATAAAAAATCCCATAAATTCACAGTAAATCTAAAAAATAGTTTTAATCACAATAAAAATTGTTTTTCTAAAAATATGTTTTTCTAAAACTTGTTTTATCATTTTACTTTGATAACCAAATTTGTGATAAAAATTTCAAGACATATATCAATCATATCAATTCATTTTGTGTCTTGCCAATTTTATCAAAAACAAAACTTGTATTTTATCAAACTAGAATTTTCCAAAACATGAATAGGATAGTCAAAATAAGTTTCTCTAGCAAGTTTAAAGCATGTATGTATATCTAGAACATATCTAATATACATAGGTATAAGGTAAACTTGTTTTGATCTATTATTCATGAAAACCAAAAACCAAATCATGAAACGTGTGTGTTTTGTGCACTTGAGCATATCAACTAAACTAAGCTTTACAAATGGATCTAAAACTCTATCTAAACTAGGATACCTAAGTCTTCTTGACGATCTTCATCTTCAAGTAGACTTGCTCCAAACTCCGTGATTCTCCAAGTGCAAAGGTATGATCTTTAAGCTTTGGCACCGGAATCATCATGAATAGCTTCTAATCATCTTGTTGAAGCTAATCACCAACCTAATATCCTGTTAATGATCTGAAACTTAGAAACACAAGAATATTAGTAAACATAACTACATGAGTGTTGATCATCATCAAAACTAGAGTGGAAGGCCATTGGGCCAACAGTTACAAATATTTTGAACTATTTTTGTAACTTAAAAATTTTGGCATAAAACAAAATCTGTATTTTTCCAAATAGATTTTTACAAAACTTCTCCAAATACAAAAACAAGATATTTTAAACACTTTTAAGCATAGTGTGTATGGATATGATCCACTACACATAAATGATGAAATATCTATGTTTTTGACAATAAGCAATAAAAATGGTTTTGGTTAAAACACATGTATATATGAAACTCCAAAAATCAAAACGATATTTTTCCAAAATGAAAATTCTTTTATAAAAACACAAATAAATCTTGAGTGTGTGTATATGTACTTGAGCAATCCACCAACTATTCTATCATTTACATTTTATCTAAAAATAAAATCTTAACAAAAACAAACCTAGACACAAGTCTTCTCTTGAAGGGCTTCACTTGAAGTCTTCTTCTCCTTCTTAACTTGGTCCAAACCTTGATCCAAAGAGCTAGACTCCTCTTGAGTATTTGATGTGATCTTGATGCATAAGCTCTTGAATCAAACCATGCTAGCTTCAAAACTTGACCTAAATCCTTTGTTGAAGCTAAACACCTACTAAGATCTTGATCACAAATCTGATACTAATTAAACACAAGATCATTAGTACTATAACTACATGAGTTAATCATCAGCAAAACTAGAGTGATGGGCCTTTGGGCCAACAATCTCTCCCTTTTTGATGATGACAAAACTCATGAAGTTATATATGCATGGATTAAAGTAAAGCTTGAAAGAAGCTCCCCCTTAACTCATGCATAACAGTAAACAAATATATATTCAATTAAAGCTTGTAAACATAAACAAAACATGTATACAAACATAAGGAGATACACATGCCAATCAAGCATAAAACTCATCAAATTCTTCTCTCCCTTTTTGCAAAACAAAACAATATGCATAGACAAAAATTCTTCTCTCCCTTTATGTATAAAGCAAGGAAAAAAACATGCATATATACTAAAATACTTCTCCTCCTTTTTGTCAATCATCAACAAAGTGGTTAAAGTAACCACAAAACAATGTTCTCCCCCTTTTTGTCCGAAACAAAATCAACAAAGGGGTGAAATCAAATCAACCGATAAAGAGATATATGCGATATACATTCATGAAGAGGAAGAGGCTAAGTTAACTTCCCTACATACATGAGGGATGACAAGCCCTAACTCACATACCGTATATTATGTAATGCAGAAGAGGAGATATGAAGCTCCCCCTACACACGTGTATCGCTTAAAGAAGAGTTGTCAAGCTCCTCAATATAAGATACACTCAACATGAATCTATATGTAGAAGAGATGTTAAGCTCCCCTTGCATATAAGTAATACATAATAAAATATTTTTAAACAAAATTTTTTTAATAATACTAAAACAAATTTTATGATATCATTTGTACATAAACAAAATTTTATGATACCAATTGTAAACAACACAAATTTTGAATTCTTCTTAATCAACAAATTAATTTGATATAATACAAGAATTTTAATACCATATGAAATAGGAAATGTGTGATACCAAATTGAAATTGAAACATTTTTACATTTTGATATCAATGAAAGAAAATATTTTATATTTGATACCACTTTAAATTTACATTAAAATTTGATATCAATGAAAGAAAATATTTTATATTTGATACCACTTTAAATTTACATTAAATTTTGATATCGATAGAAATACATGATAAATCTTGATACCAAGTAGGTAAAACATATTGATACCAAATGAAATTTAAACCCAATTGGAAATTGAAATATATAGATACCAATTGAAATATATAGATACCAATTGAAATAAATATATACCAATTGAAGTAATTGAAATATATTGTAAATTATGATATCAATAAAAAATACCAATTGAAAATAATGCATAAGCTTATAAAAAGTACCAATTGAGAAATCAATTGAAATCAAGATTTAATTCAAGCTTAGCATAAACATACTTTGTGCTTTAATTATGTAAATATCTTGTAGCTCAAGCACAAACAAATCATATATATGTATGAAAAGAGAATACCAATAGAAATTGATATTATTTGAAATGAGAAGGCATACATATATAGAAAATAAAATATGAGTATATACAAAAAATATCAATTGAGATACCAATTGAAAATATGATGTAAATATATAACTCATTAAAAATCACCCTTTTTATGCACAAGATAAAAGATTTTTAATAAGGCATACAAGGCATGGTCGCCCATCCGTCCGCTCTCAAACGGGGTTGGTAGGGGTTTTCAAAAACTAGAGTTTGAAAATATTTTTATTGTGAAAACACTACCAAATGAAGAATAAATAACTATTTAAATTAATTTTTAAAAAACTAGTTAAAGATCTTTCAAAACATGAAACCAAATCATATGTTTATCATGAAACATACTAAATACATAAAGGTTGACACTCGAAATCTATTAGGCTCAAAAATAATCATGAAACAAAGTCATGAATAAACAAATAAAGTGTGAGTGTACAAGAATCATGTAATTAGCATTTTTCATGAAGATAATCAATGAAGCTCAAAAACAAATATCACTTAATCAAACAAGTGAAAAACATGAAAATTCATTTTTCATATAAAAACAAACTTCTAGGTATATGTATGTTTTTATCCAAAACTAATAATATGCATACATATCCCAAACATAAAAGAGTCCATAATATAAATTGCATGAAGGCAAATGACTCAAGGAGTATACATGTATATTTATTAGATTTGAATAAAAATTGCATATACATGAAGCAAACCATACACAAAAATAGGCAAAACAAGTATAAATGAGGGAATCATCAAAACTAGGCTATACATGTGCAGGTAGTGAGTACAAATGAACAATGAAGTGCAAACGTATATGAATCAAATGTTGCTCACTACATGTACACGTATATACACAAGTTTTGACAAAAACTACATCTAAACAAGTGTTTACCATATGAAATACAAAGCATGATTATTTAAACATAAGACTAAAGCATGCTAAAGATTCATCAAATGTAAAGGCATGTAAAACTAAAATGGGAATTTAGAGATAGTTACCAAATAAAAGAACTATGCTCCAAATCTCCAAAACTTGGTAGTTGTCCCGCAAAACCTCCTTGATAGCGGTGCATTAAATATATGTCCATCAAATCCATGTGCATCCACCACCAAGGCACCAAATGTCTCACGTCATGTGAGAGCCCGCACCTACATCAAATACAAAAGGTGGGGACTTTGGTACCCATTTTCTTTTGGGTCCATGAGGGTTAGCATTGTAAGGAACCCAAACATTCTTGTTAGCAAAATTTGAAAAATTTATTCTATCATAACAAAATTTTGCTAAATGGCCTTTGCGGCCGCAATGTGTACACTTGTACACTCTATGATGCATATGTGTGTGAGTATGATCATGACGTGCAAAATGTGCATATGCATGATGTGGGTGATGTGCATGAACATGGGGAACTTTTTTCTTTTAAAATAAGGATTCTAATCTTTTATGGTTAAATGCACAATTACTCAAAGTTGAGCTTAAACAATCAATTTTATTTTTCAGAAATTTAACTTCATTTTCATCATAATAGCATGTAAAGAATGGTGAGAATGAGAATAATTATTCTTTTTCTTTTTAGAGACATTTTCTTTTCTTTTAAAATAACTTTTCTTTTAAAGAGTTGTTTTCTTGCAAAGCAATTTCCTTTGTTTTTCAACCAAAACAATTTTATTTTTCAATGAAGTATTTTCTTCACAAGATCATTTAATTTAGAAAGCAAGGAAATATTTTCATTTTTCAACATTTCATTTTCTTTTGAAACATTTTCAAATTTAGTTTGAAAAGAATCTTTTTCTTTTAACATGCAATCAAATTTATTTTTCATTTTCTTTTTATCCTTTTTAAGCATGTCATATTTTTCTAGAAGTTGTTGACAAAATGAAGCAAGTTTATTGTAAGACATATCAACATCCTCTTCTAGCTTGGATTAAGTATTTACCTCAAGGGGTTATCCCCTTCGACCATGTAGCATACGTTGGAAGCTTCACTTCCAACATCCGAGTCGCTCCTCGCATAGTTTTGTTCTTGTTCACCAAGGGAGATGATGGTGTTCCAAACTACAAAAGTCGAGTCAAGATTAGCAACCCTACACAAGTAATCATTATTTAGGGTACTCTTCAAAGCATGGATGGCTTTTGAGTTAGCCTCAATATATTTGCTATTATTAACATACGAATCTTTAATAGTAGCAAGATAAACATGAATGCCTAGGCCTTTGAGGTACATAGACATCTTAACCTTCCAAGTTTGGATGTTAAGAATGTCAAAGGTAGGAGGTGACTGCTGGCCCGGAGGCCTTCCTCTCTAGTTTTGATGATGATTAACTCATGTAGTTATGTTTACTATTAATCTTGTGATTTTAGTTACAGATCATTGATCAAGATATTAGTTAGTGATAGCTTCAAAATAGGAGTTTGGAAGCTTTCACTTGGTGATTCCAGAGCCCGAGCATCAAGATCATTCATAGCCATGCTCGTTGGATCACGGAGTCTGGATCGGGTCGACTTGAAGATGAAGATCGTCAAGAAGACTTAGGTATCCATAGTTTAGTGTGTTTTAGATCCATGTGTAAAGATAAGAATAGTTGATATGCTCAAGTGCACAACACACACGTTTTATGTTTGGATATTGGTTTTTCGGTTTTGGTTTAACCAATATTTGTTTTCATGAATAGTAGATCAAAACAAGTTTAATTGGTTTATGTATAGTAGTTTCATTCTATACATGCATGCTTAAACTTCTTAGACAAACTTATTTTGACTATCCTATTCATGTATTGAAAAATCAAAATTTTAGAAAATACAAGTTTTGATTTTTGATAAAAATGATAAAACACAAAAATAGTTCAAATTGCTTGATATTTGAGTTGAAAATTTTATCACATGTTTATATATCAATGCAAAATGAAAAAACTATTTTTGGGGATTTTTAGAAGAGATAAAAGATTTTTAAAAATATTTTTAACATGTTTTTCTGACCCAGAACAGTGGCTGACAGGCCAGATCGGCCGACCGCACGGTCGACCGCACCAAGGGCCGGTCGACCGTCGGTCGACCGTACGGTCGACCGACGTGCACAGAGCTGTGCACGTCTGGCAGCACTGTGGGCCGGTCGACGGGCGGTCGACCGGACTAGAGAGCTCTGCTCTCTGTATCTGGGCGGTCGACCGGCGGTCGACCGGATTGCTCCAACGGTCATATTTTTGACCGTTGGCGGTCGACCGACCGGTCGACCGCCAGCCTGTCAGGCTGACAGATCAGCCTAACGGCTAGTTTTCTTTTGGGCCTATAAATACCCCATCTCTTTAGGGTTTTTGACAAGATTTTAAGAGCCAAAATTTCTCTCATATACAAGTGTTTTAAACAAGTTTTCAAAAGTGTTTTTGTGCCAAAAAGGATTCATCTTGTTTGTTTTAGAGTTTTTGGAAAAATCAAAGAAAATAGAAAAATTGGGAGATTTGTATTGTTCTTCATTTCTATCTTTTACAAGAGTTTTTCCAAGTATTTTTCTTTGAGTTTTTGTTTTCCAAACTCTATTTTTTTTCACACTTGAGCTATCATTCTATCCTAATCTATTTAGGATCTTTGTTTTATGGAAAAGAGATTGTTTGAGGTTGATTGAGCCTCCAAGTTGAAAACCCTCCTTTACTTGTTGTATCCCTCTTTGATAGAGGTTGATCGGAGTGGTGTTTGCTCCCTCTATTGTGAGGTGGAGATTGGTTGTAACCCTCTTCGGTAGAGGCGTTGGTTGTTCTTTGGCTACGGACCTACCCCTCGGTTGTGAGGCGGTGTTTGAGAGAGGAGTTCGGTACTCCCTTGTTTGTAAAAATCCTCCTCGGTGGAGGTTCCCTCGGTGGGAGTCCTCAGTGGACAAGTGATTGAGATTTTCCCTGCACACAAAATAAATAATATTAGATTTAGAACAAGTTGTGCAAGTTTCTCAATTCGAATCCGCGGTAGCAGTGGCTATGCGGGTCGTGATCCTCAGGGAGGGACTAGCGATAGAAGCGTTTGAGTAAGTTCTCTAAAAATTTATCTTTTTTAGTTATTAAAAAGAAAATAAGAAAATATTAGTTAAAGTTAGTTTAGATGAAAAAGTGATAATTACAATGAGATGGGAAAGAAAGAATTTGAAGGAGAGGTGTTGGTGACTTAATCTAAAACAAGAAAATAGAATAAACACTTACCTTCATATGGTCAATGAATTACGTGAAAACCTAACACGTTCTACCTTGCTTCGGAGGCATTGAACGCATAAACCATAGGATCGATCTCAGTCCCCTGTTCGCATTATATCATCAAGCTGGGCAAGAATGAAGTGATACGTACCTTGAGGACGAAACATCTCCATGAAGTATAGTTGGCACCACCAAGATTTGTTATACTTGTGCTTTGGAAATCACTTGCATGCTCATCAAAGACCAACAGAAATAAAATAGAAAAGGAAAAGAAAACAAAAAGGAAAATAAAGCAATGACACAAAAATAAATATTACCTTTATTACTTGATACAATGGAAGAGAAGAGGAGCATACATCGGTGTCACTCTCAACATAGCCCTCTCCCTCACTTACATAAAAATTACAAAAAGCAAAGAAAACCTAAACTACAAGCCTAAGAAAACCCTAGATTTGGCCCTCTACTTTTCTGGACGCTCTTCTCGGTTGCACTGCAGGGGGTATTTATAGGTGCAGAAGGAGGTAGAGTCCCAACACAACTCTCCCACGAAAACGGGTCCCAGGATAAGGCAGGATTGCCGCAGAAACGCGGCTTGGGCCGCGTTTTCGCGGCCTGGTGGTGGCGGCTGGCCACGCGCTTTCGCGCGTGGCTTCTCCTGGTCCGTCCATCTGGGCTTTTGCTTCTGGAAGTTTGATCCTGGCTCTTTATCTTGGGATTTAGATATAACTTGGGAAGCAAGTTACCTAGATCCCAAATCTTTTCCACGAATTTCCTTCTCTTCTTTTAGCTTTTATCCTCATCCCGCAAGTGTTTAGGGTTGAATAGAAGTCTATCCTTCCCTCTTCTTTGTATTTGCAACTTTTGCCCTTGTGTATTTGCACTTTTTACATTTTATAATTGCACTTTTGCACTTGGGCTTGGATTTGGGCTTTTGGGCTTCTTTTTAGGCTTTATTTCTTTATTTTAATATTTCGAGGCCTGCACACAATAAATCACAAAATATTAGTAAATGTGCAGAATTATAGGAATAAATATGAAAATGGGATAGTAAATATAATGATAAAAATGCACTTTTCACTACTCATCAACAAGATAGTGGATTAGAAATCCTTCTCGGTGAAGGCGGGGACGTAGAGCTAGGGGCTCGAACCTCGAAACATATCTTAGTGTTTGCGTTTGATCCATTGTCTCTTTACCCTCTCTCTTTATTTGTGTTGTGCAAAGCATCATTCTTTCATTCATATCATATTTGCTTGTGTTGTGCCTTGCATCTTTCATATTGCTATATATCCATTATATGCTTGGCTTGCTTGTGTGTGTGCCTCACTTGTACTTAACCACAAGAGCTTCATATAGCACCTCAACCCTTATTTAGGGGAATCAAGAGGAGTTAGTCCAGAGCCCTTCACAGGGAATTCGGCTACACTTGTTGGTTGTATTAAGTGTGATTGTAAAATTATTTTAGCTTCCGCATTTAGTTTCTAGATTAGCATTATCACCTATTCACCCCCCCTCTAGGTGATTTACAATTGGTATCAGAGCCTACGCCCCTGATACTTAGGCTTAACATCCTAGGAGTGAGATCCTTTGTTTGCTAATCTATCATTTGCATTTGCTTGTTTGCACACATATAGCTTGGACCCATGGACTTCATGACCCCACCTATGTTTGACCCTTCCAACATCATTGTTTGGAAGACTAGGATGTCCGTTTATTTACTAACCCTAGGATATAAGGTTCACCTTGTCATTACCAAGGAATCCTTCCTTAGTGATAGCAAGCATATAGGGGCCAATGCACAAGCCCTTGAGGCCATTAGAAGCACGCTACCTAAAGAATATCTTTTGCATGTTTTCAATCTTGATTCCGCCTTTGCAGTGTGGAACAAGTTGACAACCACCACCACCTCCGAGCTTCAAATGCCAATCCAACAAGAAGAGGAATCTAGTGGAGATGAATCCGAGCCACAACAATGCTATACGGTCCAAGGGATGACTCCCTTGAGGTACACTCGGAAACCCACTTAGATGATAATGATGATGCTAGTTCTTCAAATGATTATGTTGATGCCCATCCTTTGAATGAAGAACTATCTATTGTGTGTGAAAATTACTTGAAAAATATAAGATTTTGAAAAAGAAAAGTCTAGGAATTGAAAAAGAAAATAAAAGTTTGCATTCTAGACTTGACAAGATTTTGCAAGAGAAGGTTGAGGTCTATAATGAAAGGGATTCATTGAGATCTCAACTAAATCTTGCATTAAATGAAAATAAATTTTTGAAAAATAAAAATGATTGTGAACAATTTTGAAGAAAAATGAAAACTTGTCTTCAAAAATTGATTTTGTTTTAAAAGAGAATGTTGCTTTGAAAAATAAAATAATTTCTATTTCAAATGATTTAGATGTGTGTTTAAAGAAAAATGAGTTTTTGAAAAATAAGATTGATTCCCATGTTTGCCATGCTAGGGTAGTTTCACCTAGATCACCCCTTGCATGCTCCACTTTATCTTCAAGTGTTAAAAATGATATAAATGTTTTGAAGAAGAGTATGGATTGTTTGGGCTCCACTTTGAGCCAATATGTTGTGGGCCACACACGTTTGGAATCTTTGTTTCGAAAGAAGCAAATTCCATCTTTTCATGCACACCCCCCACGGCATACACATGCTCCTCACAGACACCATCACACTATGTATGCTCATGTGTACACTTGTACACATTATGGACGTAAGGGCCACCTTGCTAAATTTTGTTTTGATCGTATACATGTTTCAAATTTAGCAAATAAATTTGTTTGGGTTAGGAATGATACTAACCCCCATGGACCCAAAAAGTTGTGGGTACCAAAGACCACCCCTCGTGTTTATGATGTAGGTGTGGGCTCTCGCATGACGTGAGAGTATCGGTACCTTGGAGTGGATGCGTTCCGAGCTTCATGGAAATCATTTGGATGCATCACTTTCAAGGGATGTTTGGTGGAGAGAACCACCATGTTTTGGAGACATGGAGAAGTTGCCTCATAGGTTTTGGTAACGGTCTCTAACTCCTAATTATTGTTTACATGCTTTTTATTTTATTATATATAGCATGTTTTGATGTTTTTAGATTATTATGTCAATGCTATGTTTATTAAATCCTTGACATGCATGTATAGCCTTTTGAGACACCCATGTTTAATATGGACCAATATTTTTGTGTTATCACCATTTGTTTAGCTATCATGTTTATCATAGGTTTAATAACATGTGAATTTTCTTAATAATCATGTTTATGTTTATAATGATGATTTATATCTTGTTTTGATGCTTCATGATTTGAATATATGTTTAAATGTTAGTTTTCATTAAGACTAGGATTTATACTTGTGCATATAGTGGGTCACAAATAAATCTATATATGTTTGTACTTGATTGCTTATTTGTTCCCATTAGATGCGCTAGTATAGTCTAGTTTTAATGATTCATGCAATTTAAACTTATATTCTCATTTTGGTTTTGTTTTATGATCATGTGTTTTCATTTCATGTATATGTCTATTTTGCCAAACTTTAAGATATACATGAATACCCCTTGAGTCATTTGCTTTTCATACAAATCTATACATATGGATCAATTGTGTTTAGGGATATGTATGTATACTTTTTGTGTTGACAAATCATACATATACCTTGAAATGAAATTTGTGTTAATGGAAATTTAGTTTTTCATGTTTCCATGTGTTTATGTTTAACTTCATGTATATGTCCATTTTATCCAAATTATTGTTATACATATACATCCTTTGAGCCACGTGCCTTCATGCATATATCTTTGTGGACTCGTGTTTTGGATATGTATGTATACTTTAGTTTGTATAAGACATACATATGCCTTGAAGATTAATAAGTTTTGATGATTTTCTTGTTTCAAAGAATATTGAGCTTATTGTCCATCTTTCATGATTATGATCTTCACATTTTATTTGTACACTCACATTTATTGTTTACTCATGTTTTATTTTCATGAGTTATATTTATGCTTAATTGGCTTAGAGTGTTGATTATCATGTGGATTTCATGTTTCATGAAAAATAATTTTGTTTTATTCCTTGCTTGAAGGATTTCGTACTAGTTTACAAATTTTCCATTTAACTAGTTGCGATATTCTTCATTTTGGTAGAGTTTTCAAACACACTTTATTTTTCAATTTTTTTTGAAAACCCCTACCATCTAAGGGCGGTTGGTTGGGAGACCATGCCTTGTGTATGCTTTACATTGAAAATCTTTTAAACATAAGCATGATTGGGAGGATAGGTTATATGAGTTATACTTTGATATTATTGTTGTTTTAATTGGTATCATTGGATTCTTTCAATTGGTATCAATATTGACATTTTTGTATACTCATATATGTTTGTATGTATGAATGTTTTTAAATTCTAATAGTATCAATTTCGATTGGTATCTACTTTTCATACATATATATGTTTTATTTGTGCTTATTATATCCCTAAGCACAAAATTTTGTTTATGCTAAAGCTTGAGTTTTAACTTTGTTTCAATTGATTCAATTTTTCAATTGGTATCTTAATTGCAGCTTACGCATTGTTTTTGTTGGTATTTCATAAGGGGGAGAAAATTTGATTTTCATATTTCAATTGGTATTTGTATCTCCACTCCCTTGCTTTATGATAGAAAATAAAATTTTAAATTGATATCATATACTTAAAAAGAAAAATACTCTCTTTTGATATCAAGATGTATATTTGAATGTTTTAAAATTGGTATCTCAAAATTTTGTTTAATAAAAAATAAAAATACAAAAGTTTTGATTTGTATTGCCTATATGCAGGACAGCTTAACATCTCTTCTACATATAGATTCATGATGAGTGTATCTTGTATTGAAGAGCTTGACAATCTCTTCTTTATGTGGTACACGTGTGTAGGGGGAGCTTCACATCTCCTCTTATGCATTGCATAGTGTACGTTATGTGAATTAGAGCTTGTCATCCCTCCTTCATGTAATGTATCTATGTAGGGAAGCTTCACATCTTCCTCTTCATGAATGTATATCGCATATACCATTTATTTATTGATCTATGTTTACTTTCAATTGGTATCAAGATACTACTTTGACATATTTTCAATTGATACCTTAATTGATTGTCACCCCTATTTGGTTTTGTTTTTGTTTTAGACAAAAAGGGGGAGAACATTGTCTTTATTTACCACTTATTGATGATTGTTTCTTTGTATTAAAAAGGGGAGAAGATTTTGTTTTGTTTTGGTTTTTACCCCTTTATTGATGATTGACAAAAAGGGGGAGAAAGATTTTGAGTTTTATATATGCATATTTATGTTTTACATATATTAAGTTTAATTTAGTTTAATTTTAACTGGTATCTAGAGCATGTTGTGTTTTTGAACATTTCATTAGTATTTAGAGCCTTTTATTGTTTATGCATGATTATACATTGTCATTCATTGCATATTTATTGTTTATTTATTTTATGCATGAGTTAAGGGGGAGCTTCTTTGAAGCTTAACTTTAATCTATGCATATATAACTCCATGAGTTTTGTCATCATCAAAAAGGGGGAGATTGTTGGCCCGGAGGCCTTCCTCTTTAGTTTTGATGATGATTAACTCATGTAGTTATGTTTACTAATAATCTTGTGATTTTAGTTACAGATCATTGATCAAGATATTAGTTAGTGATAGCTTCAAAAAGAGGAGTTTGGAAGCTTTCACTTGGTGATTCCAGGGCCCGAGCATCAAGATCATTCATAGCCATGCTCGTTGGATCACGGAGTTTGGATCGGGTCGACTTGAAGATGAAGATCGTCAAGAAGACTTAGGTATCCATAGTTTAGTGTGTTTTAGATCCATGTGTAAAGATAAGAATAATTGATATGCTCAAGTGCACAACACACACGTTTTATGTTTGGATATTGGTTTTTTCGGTTTTGGTTTAACCAATATTTGTTTTCATGAATAGTAGATCAAAACAAGTTTAATTGGTTTATGTATAGTAGTTTCATTCTATACATGCATGCTTAAATTTCTTAGACAAACTTATTTTGACTATCCTATTCATGTATTGAAAAATCAAAGTTTTAGAAAATACAAGTTTTGGTTTTTGATAAAAATGATAAAACACAAAAATAGTTCAAATTGCTTGATATTTGAGTTGAAAATTTTATCACATGTTTATATATCAATGCAAAATGAGAAAACTATTTTTGGGATTTTTAGAAGAAATAATAGATTTTTAAAAATATTTTTTAACATGTTTTCTGACCCAGAACAGTGGCTGACAGGCCAGGTCGGCCGACCGCACGGTCGACCGCACCAAGGGCCGGTCGACCGTACGGTCGACTGACGTGCACAGAGCTGTGCACGTCTGGCAGCACTGTGGGCCGGTCGACCGGGCGGTCGACTGGACCAGAGAGTTCTGCTCTCTGTATCTGGGCGGTCGACCGGGCGGTCGACCGGATTGATCCAACGGTCATATTTTTGACCGTTGGCGGTCGACTGGCCGGTCGACCGCCAGCCTGTCAGGCTGACAGATCAGACTAACGGCTAGTTTTCTTTTGGGCCTATAAATACCCCATCTCTTTAGGGTTTTTGACAAGATTTTAAGAGCCAAATTTCTCTCATATACAAGTGTTTTAAACAAGTTTTCAAAAGTGTTTTTGTGCCAAAAAGGATTCATCTTGTTTGTTTTAGAGTTTTTGGAAAAATCAAAGAAAATAGAAAAATTGAGAGATTTGTATTGTTCTTCATTTCTATCTTTTACAAGAGTTTTCCCAAGTATTTTTCTTTGAGTTTTTATTTTTCAAACTTTATTTTTTTTCACACTTGAGCTATCATTCTATCCTAATCTATTTAGGATCTTTGTTTTGTGAAAAGAGATTGTTTGAGGTTGATTGAGCCTCCAAGTTGAAAACCCTCCTTTACTTGTTGTATCCCTCTTTGGTAGAGGTTGATCGGAGTGGTGTTTGCTCCCTCTATTATGAGGTGGAGATTGGTTGTAACCCTCTTCGGTAGAGGCGTTGGTTGTTGTTTGGCTACGGGCCTACCCCTCGGTTGTGAGGCGGTGTTTGAGAGAGGAGTTCGGTACTCCTTGTTTGTAAAAATCCTCCTCGGTGGAGGTTCCCTCGGTGGGAGTCCTCGGTGGACAAGATAGTGGATTAGAAATCCTTCTCGGTGAAGGCGGGGACGTAGAGCTAGGGGCTCGAACCTCGAAACATATCTTAGTGTTTGCGTTTGATCCATTGTCTCTTTACCTTCTCTCTTTATTTGTGTTGTGCAAAGCATCATTCTTTCATTCATATCATATTTGCTTGTGTTGTGCCTTGCATCTTTCATATTAATATATATCCATTATATGCTTGGCTTGCTTGTGTGTGTGCCTCACTTGTACTTAACCACAAGAGCTTCATACAGCACCTCAACCCTTATCTAGGGGAATCAAGAGGAGTTAGTCCAGAGCCCTTCACGGGGAATTCGGCTACACTTGTTGGTTGTATTAAGTGTGATTGCAAAATTGTTTTAGCTTCCGCATTTAGTTTCTAGATTAGCATTATCACCTATTCACCCCCCTCTAGGTGATTTACAGTGACATGAAATCCATGTGTGTGTACAAATGTTGTGATTAGCAATAAATTAGGATCTTTAACTCAAGGTTGTTAGACCCAAATCAAGAGCACTTGGCTCTGATACCAATTGAAATCACCTAGAGGGGGTGAATAGGTGACTTGCTAATCAAATGGTCAATTAATGCGGAATTAAAACTATTAATGCAAGCTAAAGCTTCTTAAGCAAAACACTAAGTATAAAACAAGAGTGTAGCCGAATTCCCCGTGAAGGGCTCTGGACTAACTCCTCAAGATTCCTCTAGATAAGAGTTGAGGTGCCGCTTTGGCTCTCTTGGTTGAATACAAGTGTTAGCAAACAATCCCCAAGCATATAACAATTAAGCACAAGTATATATCAAGCATATAAAGATGAAAGCAATATAAGCATGCAAGATATAAAGATAGAGAGAGCAATCGCAAACATGGGAGAATTGTTTCGAGGTTCAAGCACACTTGCTTTACGTCCCCGCCTTCAACACTATGAAGGATTTTCACTATAATCGATCCCACCGGATCACTCGGTGCTGCAACACCTACAAGGAGTTCCCACTAGAACTCTTGGACTCTCTAGTTCCTCTCTTGTTCCCGCAAGAACAACACACCGCAAGCACGCAAGCTTGCCGAGGCCGCACCTCTACAATGAGCTCTCACTAGAACTCGAAACACTGCGAACACACAAGTTCGCTTCCTCAAAGCAAAGAAAGATCTCTTGGTGATCTAAACACTTGATCACCTAAAAACAATCTCACAACAACTCTCCTATAGGTTTAGATATAGCAATGGAAAGCTCAAGTATGTGTGAGAAAAACTAGTATTGAAGTTGTAGTGGAAAACACAAGAAAATCACTTTTGAAAACTCTTGATAAACTCTCCTTTTGAACGGAAGTATTTGGCTCTAAAACAAGTGGAGAAAAACTTCTTAATAGAGTAGGAAAAATTGGTGCAAAAACCCACTTGAAATCTTATTAAAAATAGTCCATGGGAGCCCCCTTTTATAGGCTAGGAAAAACTAGTCGTTAGGCAAAATAATAGCCTGGATGGCTGTCGGTCGACCGCCCGGTTGACCGGCCAACGGTCAGATTTCTGACCGTTGAGCCAGCGGTCAACCGTGGCCTGGAAACAGAGAGCAGAACTCTTTGCCGGTTGACCGCCCGGTCGACCGGGGCTTTCCAGAGAGCAGAAGCTCTCTGGCGGTCGACCGGCCCTCCAGCCAAACTAGGCGTGCACGCTTATGCACGTCGGTCGACCGGCCCGGTCGACCGACAGAAACAGGGATTATAAGGATTAAAAACTTGGCTTTTTGACTTAAATAAAATCTCATAAAATCTCTAAAATTCTAAAAAATAGGTTCAGTAAAATACTTTGATATACAAACATTTTTGAACTATTTTTGTAACTTAGAAATTTTGGCACAAAACAAAATCTGTATTTTTCCAAATAGATTTTTTCAAAACTTCTCCAAATACAAAAACAAGATATTTTAAACAATTTTAAAGCATAATGTGTATGGATATGATCCACTACATATAAAAGATAAAATATCTATGTTTTTGACATTAAGCACTAAAAATGGTTTTAGTTAAAACACATGTATATATGAAACTCCAAAAGTCAGAACGGTATTTTTCCAAAATGAAAATTCTTTTATAAAAACACAAATAAATCTTGAGTGTGTGTGTATATGTACTTGAGCAATCCACCAACTATTCTATCATTTACATTTTATCTAAAAATAAAATCTTAATAAAAACAAACCTAGACACAAGTCTTCTCTTGAAGGGCTTCACTTGAAGTCTTCTTCTCCTTCTTGACTTGGTCCAAACCTTGATCCAAAGAGCTAGACTCCTCTTGAGTACTTGATGTGATCTTGATGCATAAGCTTTTGAATCAAACCATGCTAGCTTCAAAACATGACTTTAAATCCTTTGTTGAAGCTAAACACCTACTAAGATCTTGATCACAAACCTGAGACTAATTAAATACAAGATCATTAGTACTATAACTACATGAGTTAATCATCATCAAAACTAGAGTGATGGGCCTTTGGGCCAACAATTTTGTCAGCTCAGGGCATCAAATCACGAATCCAGCAGATCAACTGGACAGGACACAGAATGGGCAGCACGCTACCTAAACCCTGGCGCGCGCCGCCCTGACATGGCCGCAGAAACGCGGCCAGGGCCGCATCTTCGCAGCCATATGGTCGCAACACGCGCCTGGCTTCGAGCCAGGGGTTGTCCCCCTAGCCCCCTTACCCCTGGTGCCTATAAATACCCCCCAGGGGTCTTCAGTTTGGAGATATCCAGAGCTTTAGCAAGTTGTTATAATCTTGTTTTTAAGATTGTAGTTGTTTTAGTTTTCTTCTTCTTCTAGTTTGAGTTTTAGCCATTAGAGTGAAATAGAGAGAGTGTGTACAAGTTGTATTTGAAGGTGACAAGCTAATACAAGTAATTAGTTCTCTTTTCTTCTTTCCATTTACTTGTGTTTTCTATTTGCTTTTACTTTCTTGTTATAGTGTAACTCCCTTTCTCTTTACCCCTTTTCTTTTGTTGTTTCTTTTACTACCATGTCTAACTAACCCCTCCATAGCATGGCTAACAACTACTAACCCACTAATCTCAAACACTTGATTGATAAACCCAAATGAGTCATTAGTTTCAAATAAGCCTTGTGCAAACGAGAGCTATGATATCTTAAGACGAGGGTTCTAACTCTAACTTACATACAAGTATTCACTTTCTTGTATTTCATACTTAACGAGTTTTTGATGATCTATGGATTATATCCTTTACTTGTTTTTGTAAGTTAGAGATTTTTCTTTTAACTTTGCCGATACCATTAGTGCACTTGTGTCTTCCCTTATTCTCACCTTCTATTGGATCTTGATAAGGGAATGTCCAAATTTTTGCCGTGTAAAGCTAAGTTAAAGGAAGGACTTTCATTCGTTCCCAACGTGAATAGTTCCCATACATAAAGATTTTACTTGCCTATGATCCATCGAGAGGCTACATTT
This sequence comes from Agave tequilana, assembly GCA_038442645.1. Lineage (NCBI taxonomy): Eukaryota > Viridiplantae > Streptophyta > Magnoliopsida > Asparagales > Asparagaceae > Agave > Agave tequilana. The sequence goes on from JAVJIF010032742.1 coordinate 123,609, forward strand.
TCAAGAAGTTAGGGATTAGTGGGAACACTTGTAGAAAGTTAGCTATGCGCTTTTACCATTAGAAAAATCCACTTTTACAAACAAGCAAACCAATTCAAAACTATTCTTGAATCAAACTTGTTTCATTTTCATATTCTTTATTCGAACAGAGAATTTTCTCTTTTCTTGAATAAAGAAGCCGCATCAAGTTTTCATCGCTCTCCCTCCTTGTGGATACGACCCTTATAGCCACTTCGCTACTACGAAAGAATCGCAAAAGTAGTAACATCGACCCATACTCTCTTTACTTATTCTTGTGCTTGCTTTATGCCGATCAAATTTTGGCGCCGTTGCTGGGGAGCGAACGACTTTATTATTCAATACTAAGATTTTTCGTTGTTCTTGTGTGCAGGAGAAGTACCAAGGAGCTTACTATCACGGGAAGCAAAAGTGGTGGCAACGACGTTGCATGAGGATTCATTTGCCCTCGAAAAATTTGTGTAAAAGCGAGTTTCTCCGATTGAAGTACTAACAAACTCGTTTGCAGGGTTATCGAAAGCCGCTAAAATTGCTTTCTAAATTTTTTTTTAGTTCCATTGAATGCTTCACCTTATACATGTGTAATAAACTTAACAGAAATCCACTTGTTGCTTAATTGAAATTTGGATTAGACTTTTGCATTTAGGGCACGTGTCTATTTCAATTCATTTCAATTTCTATTGAAGAGTGCTGGAGAAAAGGTACGTGTGCATTCATATAGAATAGGACCAATATTTAGAGTGATTTATCACTTTGAGTGTTATCTTGTTGTGAATAAACTGTACACTTGCATAATTGACATTAAGGGCAAAATCCCAAATAAACAAGATAAGGTGGGGATTTCATCACCCTTTCTTAGCCCAAAAATCATCTCCAAGTGCACTCACACTATCCCAAGCCTTAACTAAAAATTGATAGACGTTGGCCCTAGGGACATCTCGGACTCACTAAGAGATTAACCGAGGTTGAAAATTGCAAGAACTATACTCCTGCAAAATCGGCATCTAAGGAAAGTGGATTGAGAGGCAAAGCCTCAAAAGCTCCGTGGTTTGGCATAATTAAGGCCCGTAGCTCACGCCCGGATACCTCCAACCGAGTTTTGCCCTTTCCTGGCCGATTAGATTGTAGTCGAGTTCCTGTAACAACCTCCCCCGGAGAATCGACTAGTTAGGAGTCGTCTAGGTCCAGGTATCTTAGACTAAGGCCTTGTGGTTACTTTTCTTTCTTTTGTTTGTTATTTTATTCTTTTCGATTGTTTGTTGTTTTTACGTTATTTGTGGTGTGCTGCATGCAAGAGTTGGTAAGAGATCCTGTATCTGCCAGATTAGCTAGAAACACTTCTCTACCCTTGCATCCAGAACCGGTGATGGCGTCACTTCAGGACAGGTTTTACCCGATTAGAACTTTATTACCTTCTTGTATAAAACTGCCTGAGGCAAATGGAAATAATTTTGAATTAAAGCCTCAATTCATCAACACTCTCCCAAAGTTTCATGGTTTAGAATCAGAGGACGCATACTTCTTTATTAGGGAGTTTGAAGAAGTGTACCTCATGATGCGTATACCCCAGCTAGGAGACGATGCCGTTAGGTTACGTTTCATTCCCTTTTCCCTTAAGGACCTAGCGAAGAAATGGTTGTACAGTTTGGCGGTAGATTCAGTCATGACGTGGGATGATTTCATCAAGGCCTTCTTAAAGAAATTCTACCCAATCCACAAAACTGTCCTTATTAGAAAGAATATAATGCAGTTCAAACAAGAACCGTGCAAACCATTTTGGAGATACTTTGAGCGATTCAAAGACCTCCTAGCTCAGTGCCCTCATCATAGTGTGGAGAAATGGCGTCAGTGCCAGATTTGTCTACGATGGTCTAGACTATCAGACAAAAATCCTGTTAGAAACCAGGGAGGGTTCTTGCAAAAGGATGAGAAGCAGGATTGGGACTTATTTGAGGATTTAGCTGAGAAAACTCTGCAATGGGAGCCAGCCTCAGAAAATCAAGAAATTCACAATCTATAGCTTCAAGAGGAGGGCTCCTAACTCTAGAATCATTCATAGCAGCAGAAACTAAGATTGCAACCATAATGAGGAGAATAGACGCTCTAGAAACAAAAGAGCCAGCCAAGTCAACCACATCAACCTACCACCAATTCACATTCTGGGTTGTTCATACTGTCAGGCACCAAATCATGTCTTTGAAGAGTGCCCCATTTTTCATACCCAGCAAGTGCCACCTGAACACCTGAACGCGGCCTACTCACGGTTGCCGCATAATCCCTACTCACAAACATACAATCCAGGTTGGAGGAATCACCCAAATTTCTCCTGAGCCCAGAGCAATCCTCCTAGGCTTAATTTCTCCAACAATTTTCACCAACCCAGTCCTCCACCAAATTTTTCCAGTCAAGCTCCATCTTCCTCCTCTCAAATTTCACCAATAGAAAAGAAATACAGTAAGTTGGAGGAGAGCATGGAAGCTTTTATGAAGTCCTAAACCGTTTTTATGCAAAATCAGAGACAAATGCTGAACAACCATTCACAGGCTATATTGAGATTGGAAATGCAGATGAGCCAATTAGCTAGCTCCCTAGTGAAAGACCAAAGGGTACTTTACCTAGTCAGCTGCTAGTTAACCCAAAAAACTCCAATTAAGCATATGAAATTCAGGATCCATCGATCAACCAGTGCAATGTTGTTCACACACTTCGATCTGGAAAGAAGGTAGAGAACCAGGTCTACCAACAGAAAGATCCAGTCCATACTGATCCTACTCCAGCCTCCACCTCTGCTATTCCTCCCAATCTGCTCCTCAAACATCTGACGAGGATAAAGCTGCCGAACAAGTTTATAAGCCTGTAGCACCGTTTCCCAATAGGCTTAGGAACAATAATAAGAATATGCACATGAAAAAGATGCTTGAGATGTTTAACCAGGTTAAACTGAATGTTCCTCTTCTTGACGCTATCCAACAAGTCTCAGCTTTTACCAAATTTCTTAAAGATATGTGTACGAAGAAGAGAAAGACAAATGTGCCCAAGAAAGTGTTCTTGGCAACCAATATAAGCGAAATTTTGTTTGGTCCCATTCTGGTGAAATACAAGGATCCCGGATGTCCCACAATTTCCTGCACCATAGGACAAACAGAAATTAGCCGAGCACTCCTTGATCTGGGAGCAAGTATCAACTTGCTACCTCTCTAGTATACCGGCAACTTGGGTTGGGCGACCTAAGTCCAACTTGAGTCACCATTCAGCTAACTAACCGATCTGTGAAAATCCCGAAGGGGAAAATCACAGATGTCCTTATCCGGGTCGAGGATTTCATCTATCCCGTTGACTTCATTGTACTTGAGACCCAACCTATGTCTAATCTGAGCTCTCAAACTCCAATCATCTTAGGGCGCCCATTCCTTGCTACAGCCAATGCCGTAATCAACTGTAGGAACGGGTCCATGCGATTGACCTTTGGAGACATGACGAAGGAAGTCAATGTCTTCAATCTTGGAAGACAACCCAGGGATGTCAATGATCAGATGTTTGAGGTCAATTCCATTAAAAATCTGACCAGTGAGCATGAGGAAAGCATGGAGATGGACACAGAAGCAGAGTTTGATCTGGAGTCTGAGAATTTTAATCTTGACCAGATCGTGGATTCGGCAGTGGACTGGGCGTCAAGCCCAAGTGTACCTCATCATAGGATTGAAAGTCTGGAGATTTCCCCCAATGAAGAAATACCCTCCCTAGAGCTAAAAGCCTTACCTGCACACCTCAAGTGTGCCTATCTGGGCAGAAAAGAAACCCCGCCAGTCATCATAGTATCCCACCTGGCTGAGCAACAAGAGGACGGCTTAATGTCTATTCTGAAGAGACATAGGGAAGACATTAGATGGACGATGAAGGATATCAAAGGGATAAGTCCAGCCATAGTGCAACATAGTTACCATTTAACCGATGAAGCAACCCCCAGGAGAGACCCATAACGCAGCTTAACCCACTCATACAAGATGTAGTTAAAGCGGAAATTTTGAAACTACTAGACAATGGAATCATTTATCCCATTTTTGATAGCCAATGGGTTACCCCTGTTCATGCGGTCCCAAAGAAAGCTGGCTTTGTGGTGGTTGAAAATAAGCACAAATAGTTGGCACAAACAAGACTGCCTACCAAGGTTCGTGTTTGTATCGACTATAAAAAGTTGAATGCAGCCACCCGTAAAGATCACTTCCTGCTACCCTTCATCGACCAAATGCTTGAACGCTTAGCTGGACACGAGTACTATTGCTTCCTAGATGGGTACTCGGGATACAATCAAATCCCCATTGTTGCAGAAGACCAGGAAAAGACCACGTTCACCTGCCCGTTCGGAACCTTCACTTACCGACGCATGCCCTTTAGATTGTGCAATGCTCTCGCAATATTCCAACGATGCATGCTTAGTCTTTTCTCCGACATGGTCGAACGTTTCCATGAGATTTTTATGGATGACTTCTCCATCTATGGAGATTCATTTGATCAGTGTCTTCATCACCTAGAGTTAGTTCTGCAGAGATGCAAGGAGAAGAATCTAACTCTAAACTGGGAGAAATGTCACTTCATTGTGAGACGAGGGATTGTCTTAGGCCATGAGATTTCTAGGAGAGGCATTGAAGTAGACAAGGCTAAAGTAGAAGTGGTTGCTAAGCTTCCTCCACCCAAAAGCATCGAGGATATTAGATCCTTTCTAGGGCATGCTGGGTTCTACCGACAGTTCATTAAGAATTTTAGCCAAATCGCTAGGCCCTTAACCAACCTGCTCGCTAAGGACGTGCCCTTTAATTTTAACGATGAACGTTTCAAGTCATGGGGGAAGCATAAGTAAGAACTTATTTCTGCACCTATTATTTCTGCTCCTGGCCCAACTGTTTGAAATCATGTGCGATGCCTTTGATTTTGCAATTGGCGCTGTTCTAGGATAGTGCATCAACAATAGGCAGCACGTGATTTACTACTCGAGTAGGACCTTGAATGACGCCCAACAGAATTATACAACGACTGAGGAGGAATTCTTGGCCGTTGTCTTTGCGTTAGAGAAATCCTGGCCCTACTTGTTAGGTTCGAAGACGGTGATTTTTACGGATCACTCAGCACCGAAATACCTCATGACCAAGAAGGAAGCAAAAGCCCGATTAATTCGGTGGATCCTTTTGCTTCAAGAATTTGACATGAAAATTCAGGATAAACGAGGTATAGAAAATGTGGTTGCAGACATTTGTCACAAATTCCGAACGCACCGATCACACAACCTCCGATCAACGAGGATTTTCCAGACGAGTACATCCTGGCCATTCTTAAGGAACCCTGATATGTGGAGATTGTTAATTACGTGGCCACTGGACAATTACCCACTGACTGGACAAAGCAAGACCAGTGTCATTTCTTTACCCAAGTATGGTACTTCTTCTGGGAAGAGCCATATCTTTTTAAGCATTATCCCGACCAGATTATTCGACGATGCATACCAGAGGAGGAACAGAGAAGTGTGCTAAGCTTTTGCCATTAACTTGCATGCGGAGGACACTTCGACCCTCGCAAGACTGCAGAGAAGGTTCTACAAAATGAGTTTTACTAGCCCACTTTATTCAAAGACTCATACCATTTTTGCAAGTCATGCGCAAATTGTCAGAAGATTGAAAAAATTTCAAAAAGAGACATGATGCCCCTAAACCCGATCCTGGAAGTTGAAATTTTTGATGTTTGGGGTATCGACTTCATGGAACCATTCCCTAATTCCTTCTTCAACCAGTTCATTTTGGTTGTTGTAGACTATATCTCTAAATGGGTAGAAGCTATGCCTACAAAGACCAATGACAATAAAGTGGTTGTCAAATTTTTCAAAGAAAATATCTTCTCCCGATTTGGCACCCCTAGAGCAATAATTAGTGATAATGGATCACATTTCTACAATAGAGTTTTTGAAGCTCTGATGCAAAAATATTCCATCAATCATAAGCTATCCACTCCGTATCATCCCCAGACAAATGGGCAGGTAGAAGTCATCAATCGACAACTTGATTGAGATTTAGATAATTGAAATAGAGTTCAGATTTTCTTAGTCTCAATGCGAATCCGCTGTAGCAAGGGCTCGAGCGGGTCGTGATCCTCAGGGAAGGATGCGATGCAAGCTTTTGCGGCAGATTCTTCGGTATGCTTTAAGTAAACACAGAAGAGATTAGATTTGAAGAGAATATGGATTAAGAAGCATGGTTTTACTGATCTACTACCACAACCCACTATGCAAGTCTTGGATGTTGAATTTCATCTTGAGATAAATGTGATTTACCCTAGGTTATTAAGAGTGATTCAAGTAAGAAAATACGATACTAGATTATAACTAAGTTCCATTATTAAAAACTAAACAAGTTTCATCCTAACATCTAAGTACAGCTTAAGAAAAGATTAATCTTAACTTTAGGCCGTCCTAGTTCTTAAGCATGAAGTCATGATGAGTCCTTTAATTGTGCAACCTAGATTAATAGATCTAGTTATCAGTTTTATCTTCAAGAAAAACAATTATTAAACCTAGGGTTTCTGATGGATGGTCATCAATCGATTCAAATCCTACTTGCCCTAGGGTTGCTTAAGTGATCAGCAAACCATACAAAGAATTAGTTGGACATCATTTTTTTTTTTTTTCAAATTATTTATTTTTTTTTATTCTTTTTTTTTATTTTTAATTAGAAGAAAAGAAGAAGAAAGAAAACACGAGATCACAGATGAAAACCGAAGCGAATAAACACAGAGAAAATAAAATAAAATAGCAAGAATTAAATGTGCAAAAGAAAGTAACCTTTATTGCAGATGAGATCTCCAATTACAAAGCTCCTTCTTCCACAACGAGCATGAAAATAAAAATTACAACTTTGAATAAAAGTGGCTAAAGAAAACCCTAATCGTCTCTGCATGCCCCTCCCTGTTGCGACTGCACGGATATTTATAGTGCAGAAGGTCGAGGAGTCCCTGATAAACCTGCCCACGAAATTTGGGATCTGGATGAGATCAAAGTGCCGCGGATTTGCGGCGGTTCCGCGGCACTTTTGTGGCTTCTGGCCACGCGCTTTGGCGCGTGGCCTCTCCTGGTCCGTCCATGTGGGCTTTTGCTTCTGGAAGTGTGATCCTGGCTCTCCATCTTGGGATTTCGAGATAACTTAGTAATCAAATTACATTGATTTCAAATATCCCAAATCTTCTATCCACGAATTTTGGGCTTTTATCCTCATCCTGCAAGTGTTTAGGGTTGGGTAGAAGTCTATCCTTCCCTCATCTTTGATATTTGCAACTTTTAGCCCTTGTATTTGCATTTTGACTCTTTGTATTTGCGCTTTTTCACCTGGGCTTCAAACATGGGCTTGGATCTGGGCTTTTGGGCTCTTTAAGCTTTATTTATTATTAAAATAATAATTCGAGGCCTGCACACATTAAATAACAAAATATTAATAAATGTGCAGAATTAAATGAATAAATATGAAAATGTGATGGTAAATATGATGATAAAAATGCACTTTTGACTACCAATCACACCCCCACACTTATCTTTTTGCTCGTCCTCGAGTAAAAACAAAGAAAAAAAAAAGAAATGAAAAGTTAATCTAACCTAACTCACTTTCGTAGGAATCACGATTGCACTTAGCACGTGCAACAAGCCGTTAAACCCCTAGGTTACCCTAGAGGACGAGTGTTGTCTCGTGAGGGTTTTCAGCGGATTGCACCCACAAAATCCATAAAAAGGAAAATATTTGAATTATATTTGAAGAGACTAAGTAGTCTATAAGTTTTAGGATTATCATTTTTATTCATTCTTCAAACCTGGTCTTTATAAAGTCAATTGTTATTCATTTTAGGTAAGGATTAAAATTGAATTTCTAATATAGTCTTTTTCGTTACCAAAAGTCATATGCACCCTTGTGAATCTAGGAATTCCTTAACTTGGACTCTCATGCCTCTTTATTATTTTTATAACATCATCTAATTTTCTTTCGTGTAAGTATTAAGGCTTCTTGAGGCCCTCATACCTAACTAATTGACTATTAGATGTGTTAATATATATATATATATATATATATATATATATATATATATATATTTTGGCATGTATAGCTCATCTAATTTTCTTTCGTATAAGTATCAAGGCTTCTTGAGGCCCTCATACCTAACTAATTGATTATTAGATGTGTTAATACATATATTATATTTCTTAGTCTTCTTAGGCTTTCTAATCCACCCATGTAACGAACTTAAAGTCGATGACTCCCAAACCGGTTGGCTTTAGGGCACCAAGTGAGAAAACACCCCGCGGACTCAAATTCGAGTGAACTAGGCCCCAAAACTAAGGACTTTATTTTATTTACTCACCTTTAGGCATGAATACTTATGCTTCTTGAGGCACATGTATCAGCTTAATTGGTGATTTTTTTTTCTTCTTTTTTTTTTTATTTTTTTTTTATGAGGCACAAGGTCTTTGTCTTAGAATCCTAGATATGCATTTGGTATGCATACTTCATTAAGGTAAAAATCAAGACTAATTATTTATTCAATTTCTCTCCTATACCTAAAAATTTAAACAATTTATTTATTTTGACCAAGTTTTTAGAAATCCTAATCATGATTTTCCTAATCCTTAAAACTAACTTAGATTTCTTTCAAAAAATAAGTCAAAATATTTCCTTTTTATAACATTTTTTTTTTAATTTTTTTTTTTAATATATTACATACCCTTCCCCCACACTTGTTTCATGCATTGTCCCTAATGTATGAATGAAATGTATGGAATGCATGAGCTGGCAGAAAGATATAATCACCGATACAGTGGGTCAAAAAGACCCATCGCCGCATTAGCTTCCGGCACAGACTCCAAAAAGATTTTAAGACGTTGACCATTTACCTTGAATGAATTGCCATTTTTGGGATCGTAGATCTCTATGGCTCCGTGTGGAAACACCGTCTTAACAATGAATGGTCCTGTCCATCTTGACTTCAATTTGCCGGGAAAGAGATGAAGTCTAGAGTTGTAAAGTAAAACTTTTTGTCCTTGGACAAAAGTTTTTCTCGTGATGAATTTATCGTGAAAAACCTTAACTCTATCCTTCGCAATCTTCGCATTCTCGTATGCATCATTCCTCAACTCCTCTAGTTCAGAAATTTGTAATTTCCGAAACTCACCGGCTCTATCTAAATCGAAATTTAGCTGCTTAATTGCCCATAGGGCCCGGTGCTCTAGCTCGACAGGAAGGTGGCAAGCCTTTCCAAAGACTAGTCTATAGGGAGACATTCCTAGAATCGTCTTGTAGGCAGTCCTATATGCCCATAGGGCATCCACCAGTTTGATGGACCAGTCCTTCCTATTCTGATTCACAGTCTTCTCCAAATGAGCTTGACTTGTCTATTAGAAACTTCTACCTGCCCGCTAGTTTGAGGATGGTAGGGCGTAGACAACTTGTGAGTAATGGCATATTTTCGCATAAGAGCTTCAAAAGTTCTATTGCAAAAATGTGTGCCATTGTCGCTAATGATGGCTCGAGGGATTCCAAAGCGTGAGATGATATTATCTTTCAAGAATTTGACAACAACTTTGTTGTCATTTGTCTTGCAAGGGACAGCTTCTACCCACTTCGACACATAGTCTACGGCCAACAAGATGTATTGGTGCCCAAACGAATTAGGGAAGGGTCCCATAAAATCAATGCCCCATACGTCGAAAAGTTCTACTTCTAGAATGGGATTTAGGGGCATAATATTTCGTTTGGAAATTCTTCCTATCATTTGACATCTTGTGCAAGTCTTGCAATACTCAAATGCATCTCTAAACACAGTTGGCCAATAAAAGCCACTTTGCAGAATTTTCTCGGCAGTTTTGCGGGGACCAAAATGTCCACCGCAAGCGAACTCATGACAAAAAGCTAGCACGCTTCTAGTCTCCTCGTCGGGGACACATCTCCTAATGATTTGGTCGCTACAATATTTGAAAAGATAAGGATCTTCCCACATGTAATACCGAACTTGAGACAAGAATCGGTATCTATCCTGTTTGGACCAACTAGGTGGTGTTTGGTTTGTGACTAAGTAATTTACTATGTCAGCAAACCAAGGTTCCTTAGAGATGGCTAGAAGTTGCTCATCGGGAAAATTGTCATTGATGGGCAGCTCGACAGAAGGTGCGTTGGGCACACGAGAGAGATGGTCAGCTACGACATTTTCGACACCTTTTTTATCTCGAATTTCGAGATCAAATTCTTGAAGTAGAAGGATCCAACGAATGAGTCGGGCCTTCGCATCTTTCTTAAGCATAAGGTATCGCAGAGCAGAATGGTCAGTGAAGATCGTGGTCTTAGTCCCAAGTAGGTATGGACGGAATTTCTCCAAAGCGAACACTACTGCCAAGAATTCCTTCTCGGTGGTAGTATAGTTCATTTGGGCCTCATTAAGCGTCCTACTCGAATAGTAGATCACGTGCTGCTTATTGTCCTTACGCTGTCCTAAGACAGCACCTATCGCAAAATCAGAAGCGTCACACATGATCTCAAAAGGCTTGGACCAGTCCGGAGGTGAGATGATAGGGGCAGATATAAGTTCCACTTTCAATTTCTCCCAAGCACTATGGCACCTATCATCAAAGATGAAGGACACGTCCTTAGCTAGAAGGTTTGTAAGGGGTCTAGCAATTTTGCTAAAGTCCTTAATGAACCTACGATAAAATCCGGCGTGTCCTAAAAAGGATCGAATGTCCTTCACGCATCGAGGAAGTGGAAGTTTCGCAATGATTTCCACTTTGGCCTTGTCTACCTTAATCCCTTCCCTAGATATCTCATGACCTAGGACAATCCCTTGTTGCACCATGAAGTGACACTTTTCCCAATTGAGGGTCAAGTTCTTCTCGGTGCACCTACTCAGCACTAGCTCCAAATGATGGAGACACTGGTCAAATGAATTTCCATAGACTGAGAAGTCGTCCATGAAAATCTCTAGGAAACGCTCGACCATATCAGAAAACAAGCTTAACATACAACGTTGGAATGTGGCGGGGGCATTGCATAGGCCGAAAGGCATTCGACGGTAAGCAAATGTCCCAAATGGACACGTGAACGTTGTTTTCTCTTGATCCTCCGGGGCTATAGGGATTTGGTTATACCCTGAATACCCATCCAAAAAGCAGTAATACTCATGACCTGCTAATCTTTCCAACATTTGATCGATGAAAGGGAGGGGAAAATGATCTTTCCTAGTGGCTGCATTCAACTTACGGTAGTCTATGCATACTCTCACCTTGGTAGGCAATCGTGTTTGCACTAACTCATGTTTGTCGTTCTCTACCACTGTAAAGCTAGACTTCTTAGGGACCACGTGCATTGGGCTAACCCATTCGCTATCAGAAATGGAATAAATTATCCCATTATCTAACAGTTTTACTATCTCGGCTTGTACAGCCTCCTGCATAAGTGGGTTTAGTCTACGCTGTGGATCCCTTTTCGGTCTAGTCCCTTCCTCAAGATGAATACGATGCTGGGCTATCGTAGGGCTCAGTCCCTTAATATCTGCCATAGTCCAACCAATGGCTTCCCTATGTCTCCTAAGGGTTGCCAGCAGGTCCTCCTCTTGCCTATTGGTCAAATTAGATGCAACTATGACCGGTAGCGTCTCTTGTTCACCTAGGTAGGCGTACTTAAGATGTTTGGGCAAGGCTTTTAACTCCAAAGAAGGAGTTGGCTCAATGGGTGGCGGTGTGATGCTAGAATCTCCCATTTCTATAGAACTCAGATTTAATTCCCATTTGATCTCATCAAGGCTAAGATCACTTGTTTCTAACTCTTCCTCTTTCTCTGACTCAAATATGATCTCATCATTATGCTCACTCGTCATGTTCTCAATGGAGTTAACCTCAAAGGGTTGGTCGGTCACATCGTAGGGATGCTTACCTAGGTTGAAAACATTGACTTCCTTGGTCATATCCCCAAAAGTCAGTCTCATGGAACCGTTTCTACAATTTATAATTGCATTAGCGGTTGCTAGGAACGGTCTTCCTAAGATAACGGGAGTTTGGGACCTAGGATTAGACACAGGTTGTGTCTCTAAGACAATGAAATCGACCGGGTAAATGAATTCTCCAACCCGTATGAGAACGTCATTGATCTCTCCCTTTGGAACTTTGATAGAGCGGTCAGCCAACTGAATAGTAACTTGGGTCGGGTTGAGTTCACCTAATCCAAGTTGTTGATACACGGAGAAAGGGAGCAAATTGATGCTGGCTCCTAAATCGAGGAGTGCTCGATTGATTTCGGCTCGACCTATGGTGCAAGAAATGGTGGGACAACCTGGGTCCTTATACTTGATAGGGATCTGGTTGGACAGTAGCTCACTAATGTTATGGCTAGAAAAACCTTCTTAGGCACATTAGTCTTTCTTTTCTTGGTGCACATGTCCTTAATGAATTTGGCATAACTAGGGACCTGTTGGATTGCATCAAGAAGTGGAATGTTGAGCCTAACTTGATTGAACACCTCTAATAATTTCTCCATGTGTGCATTGTTGTTGCTTCTAAGCCTATTTGGAAATGGAGCTATAGGCTGGTGCAACTGATCTGCTGACTTTTCAGCTTCAGTTTCCTTAGGACTGGATGGAGAAGGAGTGGAGCTAGATGGAATGGATGGCATGGATGGATCCGATGGCATGGATACTTGATTATCAACTTGTTTCCCCGATCTGAGTGTATGGACCATATGACACTGATTTGGGTCTTGAGCCTCATTGGCTGGCCTAGGATTCCTAGGGTTAGGCAATGGTTGACTCGGTAGGGTACCCCTCTGTCTCTCTTGCTGGTTCAATTGGAGCTCTATCCTACTTAGGACTTGAGCCAGCGTGTCTTGGCTTTTGACTAGGGTATCCACCTTTCTTTCCAAATTTGAAAGTCTTGTCTCCATTTGTGAATTTTGGAAAGACGGTGGAGGATTTTGACTAGGGAAATTTTGTTGATAGGGCGGATTTTGGAAGTTGTTGGAGAATTTGGGCCTCACTTGATCATTGTTGCTTGGGCCCCATGAAAAATTGGGATGGTTTCTCCAACCGGGATTGTAGGTGGGTGCATAAGGATTGTAGGCGGGCCTTGTGAAGGCCGCACTCGTATGTTCGGGCAAGCTTTGATGCGCGATGAAGACAGGACATTCCTCGAACACATGGTTCATATCTTGACAATAAGTACAGCCCGCCGAAGATGTTGGGCTGACTTGGTTCACAGAGACTGGCTCTTTAGTTTCAAGAGCCTCTAGTCTACGCATAACAGCAGCTAACTTAGCATCGGTTGCTACGTTGGCCTCAATGGAATGGATACCTCCTTTAGAAGAAGTAGGGTCATTAGTCCTAGATTTTTCAGGAGTAGGGTCCCATTGGATGGATTTTTCAGCTAATTCCTCAAACAATGTCCATCCTTCATCTTCATTCTTTTGCAGAAATCCTCCTTGACACATGGATTCTAACAGTGTTTTAGTAGAATAATCTAATCCATCATAGAGAACTTGGCAAAGTCGCCATTTCTCTATCCCATGGTGAGGACATTGGGCAAGGAGATCCTTAAAACGCTGGAAGTATTTCCAAAAAGGTTCATTGGCTGTTTGCTTAAACTGGAGGATATTCTTCCTAATCAGTGCAGTCTTGTGAACGGGATAAAATTTCTTTAAGAAGGCCTTAATGAAATTATCCCAAGAAGATATAGAACCGGCCTCTAGACTGTAGAGCCATTTCTTTGCTAAATCCTTCAAAGCAAAGGGGATAAACCTAAGTTTGATAGCATCGTCTCCTAACTTAGGCATATTCATCATTTGACATACTTCTTCAAATTCCCTTATGAAGAAGTATGCATCCTCAGATTCAAGTCCATGAAATTTGGAAGAGTGTTGATGTATTGTGGCTTGAGTTCATATGGGTCAACACTTTCGATAGTGAGCTGGATGCAAGAAGGAAGAGAGGTTCTAATAGGATAGAACCTATCTTGGAGTGACTGTGGTTGTGCCATGTGTGAGTCAGGCTTGAGCTCGGGTGGTGAACTAGTTCTAGTTAGCCTGGATGTAAGTGGGTCTCTCGACCAAGCGGTCATGCACAATCAGCAAACAAGTTCACCCAATCAATCAAAAAAGAAAAACAATCAAAAGTCCTAGTCTAAGGTAAGCCTTGACCTAGACGACTCCTAACTTTAGACTGTCCTTAGGAGGTCTACTGTCGACGTTAACCACAAGCTAATCGGCCAGGTAGGTGGCAAGACCGGTGGGAGGTTTTTCGTCAGAGACGTTCCTTAATTAAATAACCACCGTTCTTCGGGCTTTCGGCCCTCAATCCCCTGCCTAGACACCGATTTGACAAGAGTTAATTTCGAACAATTTTCCTCCTTCGGTCAATCTCCTATTGAGTTCGAGTTAACCTAGGGCCAACGTCTAGTCAAATTTTACTTAAGGTTAGGGTTGTGAGTGTGACGGATATGATTTGTGGGCCAAGGAAGGGTGATGAAATCCCCACCTTATCTTGCTTATGGGTGATGCCCTTAAGATGAATTAGTGTACATGTAAAGCGGTAGAAAAGTAATCACTCAAGAAAGCAGTAAACAACCAAGAGTGTTTCCTAATCTATATGCTATGCAAACGTACCTTGTCGCCAGCACTCTTCAACAGAATTAAAAAAAATGTAAATAGACGCGTGCCCTAAATGCAAGAGTCTAAAATATTTTTTTATTTTTTTTCAACAAATAGGTTAATGTTAATTATTAGCAGTTGCAGAGTGATCACAGAGAGGTAACAACACAACAGAAAATAGAATTTTGCACTGCAAAGCAACCTGCAGAAATTTCTGTGAGTAGTTAACTACTCTTGCCACGTTTCTGCGGCTTTTGCCGCGGATCTACGGCAAAGGAGTAGGCCCAAGTGCTCTGCCTTCTAGGGCAGAGGCACAGGGTTGCAATATGTAATTTCTGCTGCTCTGTTTCTGTATCCTGTTCTCTGTACCTGCAACAGAAAGAAAAGAAATAGTTAGATCGAGGAAATCGTGCCGTTCCCTCCCCGGCAACGGCGCCAAAATTTTGATTGAGATTTAGATAATTGAAATAGAGTTCAGATTTTCTTAGTCTCAATGCGAATCCGCTGTAGCAAGGGCTCGAGCGGGTCGTGATCCTCAGGGAAGGATGCGATGCAAGCTTTTGCGGCAGATTCCCGGTATGCTTTGAGTAAACACAGAAGAGATTAGATTTGAAGAGAATATGGATTAAGAAGCATGGTTTTACTGATCTACTACCACAACCCACTATGCAAGTCTTGGATGTTGAATTTCATCTTGAGATAAATGTGATTTACCCTAGGTTATTAAGAGTGATTCAAGTAAGAAAATACGATACTAGATTATAACTAAGTTCCATTATTAAAAACTAAACAAGTTTCATCCTAACATCTAAGTACAGCTTAAGAAAAGATTAATCTTAACTTTAGGCCGTCCTAGTTCTTAAGCATGAAGTCATGATGAGTCCTTTAATTGTGCACCTAGATTAATAGATCTAGTTATCAGTTTTATCTTCAAGAAAAACAATTATTAAACCTAGGGTTTTCTGATGGATGGTCATCAATCGATTCAAATCCTACTTGCCCTAGGGTTGCTTAAGTGATCAGCAAACCATACAAAGAATTAGTTGGACATCATTTTTTTTTTCTTTTTCAAATTATTTATTTTTTTTTATTCTTTTTTTTTATTTTTAATTAGAAGAAAAGAAGAAGAAAGAAAACACGAGATCACAGATGAAAACCGAAGCGAATAAACACAGAGAAATAAAATAAAATAGCAAGAATTAAATGTGCAAAAGAAAGTAACCTTTATTGCAGATGAGATCTCCAATTACAAAGCTCCTTCTTCTTCCACAACGAGCATGAAAATAAAAATTACAACTTTGAATAAAAGTGGCTAAAGAAAACCCTAATCGTCTCTGCATGCCCCTCCCTGTTGCGACTGCACGGATATTTATAGTGCAGAAGGTCGAGGAGTCCCTGATAAACCTGCCCACGAAATTTGGGATCTGGATGAGATCAAAGTGCCGCGGATTTGCGGCGGTTCCGCGGCACTTTTGTGGCTTCTGGCCACGCGCTTTGGCGCGTGGCCTCTCCTGGTCCGTCCATGTGGGCTTTTGCTTCTGGAAGTGTGATCCTGGCTCTCCATCTTGGGATTTCGAGATAACTTAGTAATCAAGTTACCTTGATTTCAAATATTCCAAATCTTCTATCCACGAATTTTGGCTTTTATCCTCATCCTGCAAGTGTTTAGGGTTGGGTAGAAGTCTATCCTTCCCTCATCTTTGATATTTGCAACTTTTAGCCCTTGTATTTGCATTTTGACTCTTTGTATTTGCGCTTTTTCACCTGGGCTTCAAACATGGGCTTGGATCTGGGCTTTTGGGCTCTTTAAGCTTTATTTATTATAAAATAATAATTCGAGGCCTGCACACATTAAATAACAAAATATTAATAAATGTGCAGAATTAAATGAATAAATATGAAAATGTGATGGTAAATATGATGATAAAAATGCACTTTTGACTACCAATCACAACTCAAGCTCATTCTGGAAAAGACTGTCAGACAGAACCAAAAGGATTGGTCGGTCAAAGTCAATGAAGCATTGTGGGCTTACCGCACTGCTTTTAGGACAGTTCTGGGCATATCTCCTTATAGAATCATATTCGAAAAAGCCTGTTATCTGCCAGTAGAGTTAGAACACCATACCCTTTGGGCCATTAAGCAGCTCAATTTTGATCTAAGTAAGGCCGTGTGCTAAGAAAACTGCAGATCTCAGAATTAGAGGAGATACAGAATGACATATTAGAATGCCCGGATTACCAAAAGCAAGACAAACTTTTTCATGATCAGATCATAAACCGAAAAAACTTTGCCCCGGGAGACAAGATTCTGCTGTATAACTTTAGGCTTCATATTTTCGCGAGGAAGCTGAAGACTCGTTGGTCTGGACCGTTCATTATGCGCACCGTTTTCCCACACAGTGCTGTGATTATTGTAGACCCTAAGAACAACACGGAATTCAAAGTGAACGAGCAAAGACTGAAGCCCTTCTTGACCACTGAGCCTATGACTCCGGATGACAGTGTGCTGACTCTTTTTACCCCGTCATACACCTAACCACAACAACTATAAAAAAAAAATTGTTTATATGTTTACCCCTTCTACATTTTTTTAACATTTCTTTTGCCTATTCGTACTTGGCCGCCCGAGTCAACGACAACGGTGACACCATTTCTTCACGCTATTTATTGCATTCGCATTTACATAAACATTCATTGCGGACAATGCATTAGATAAGTGTGCGGGGGGGTGCTAACACTTTTTCCTTTTCCTTTTATTCTGTTTCTTTTTACCAAAAAAAACTCTCCAGATTGAAAAGAAATTTCATACTCTTTATAAAAACACCAAAAGGTTGTAAGAATTAAGGGAACCTTATTAATGAATTTTTATTTTTTGCCTAAATAAACAAGAAAGATTAGTTTGACTAAGATTAAGAGGGATAAGGAAAATAACTCATACCTTTTATTTAGCCTTAGTAGAATATGCATAAACCACACACATATGCTTGGATTTAGAGACAAAACTCTGGAAAAAAAACGCTGGATAATTGTGCCTCAAGAAGCATGATTACTCACGCCAAAAAAATAATAATCAATATATAATAGTATATCTTGATTTTGTGGCCTACTCTACTTGCATATTTGACCTGAGGGTGTTTTTCCACTTGGTACCCTAAAACTATCTGGTTTGGGAGTCATCGGTTTGATATGTGTTACATGAGTAAAGTAGAAAGCCTAATGAAACCAAGAATAATAGATAAATATGAATAAAATTAAATGATATTCAAAGTTGTGTTGAAAAATCTCAAGCATCACACTTACACATTATGCATATCTATTTAGAGCAAAACAACAAAATGAGTTAGAAGTATAAGATCCTTTCTAAATTTAAAGAAAAACTATAATTTCTTCTTTTATAAAGGCTAAAGTATATGAGGACTTATGAGGGTTGAACCTAATTCTTACACCATTCAGTCATTTTTACTTAGATGATTGAAGGTTCTTTTTCTTGAAAGAGGTTTGCTAACACTTAAATATTTTTTTTTACTTACTGGATTTTGTGGGTGCAATCCACTGAAAACCCTCAGGAGACAACACTCCTCCCTAAAGAAAAACTTAGAGGTTTAAAGGCTTGTTGCACATGCTGCAATCGCGTTACCTGCGAAAGTGGTGTAATAATTTTCTTATTTTTGTTTTGCTCGGGACGAGCAAAAAGATAAGTGTGGGGGTGTGATTAGTCTCTAATTTTGCATAATTTTCATCACATTCTCATATTTATTTGATGTAAAATTCTGCTAATAAAGCTTTGCTTGCTTAATCCTAGGTCCATGGTGTGCAAATGAAGAAGAAGATCTAAACCACCATTTAATGAGTGATTAAAGGACTACCAAGTAGTCATTGACTTTAGGGAGGAGATTTTGTCAGCACAGGGCATCAAATCACGAATCTAGCAGATCAAGTGGACAGGAGACAGAAGGGGCGGCACGCTGCCTAAACACTGGTGCGCGCCGCCCTGACATGGCCACGAAAACGCGGCCAGGGCCGTGTTTCTGCGGCCATATGGTCGTGGTGCGCGCCTGGCTTTGGGCCAGGGGTTGTCCCCCTGGCCCCTTACCCCTGGTGCCTATAAATACCCCCCAGGGGTCTTCAGTTTGGAGATATTTAGAGCTTTAGCAAGTTGTTGTAATCTTATTTTTAGGATTGTAGTTGTTTTAGTTTCCTTCTTCTTCTAGTTTGAGTTTTAGCCATTAGAGTGAAAGAGAGAGAGTGTGTACAAGTTGTATTTGAAGGTGACAAGCTAATACAAGTAACTACTTCTCTTTCTTCTTTCCATTTACTTGTGTTTTCTATTTGCTTTTACTTTCTTGTTGTAGTGTAATTCCCTTTCTCTTTACCCCTTTTCTTTCATTGTTTCTTTACTACCATGTCTACCTAACCCCTCCGTAGCATGGCTAACTAACTACTAACTCACTAATCTCTAACACTTGATTGATAAACCCAAATGAGTCAATAGTGTCAAATAAGCCTTGTGCAAACGAGAGCTATTTATATCTTAAGACGAGGGTTCTAACTCTAACTTACATACAAGTATTCGCTTTCTTGTATCTCATGCTTAACGAGTTTTGATGATCTTGGATTGTATCGTTTACTTGTTTTTGTAAGTTAGAGATTTTTCTTTTAACTTTGCCGATACCATTAGTGCACTTGTGTCTTCCCTTATTCTCGCCTTCTATTAGATCTTGATAAGGGAATGTCCAAGTTTTTGCCGTGTAAAGCTAAGTTAAGGAAGGACTTTCATTCGTTCCCAACGTGAATAGTTCCTATGCATAAAGATTTTACTTGCCTATGATCCATCGAGAGACTACATCTTCAAGAAGTTAGGGATTAGTGGGAGCACTTAGTAGAAAGTTAGCCATGCGCTTTTACCATTAAGAAAAATCCACTTTAACAAACAAGCAAACCAATTCAAAACTATTCTTGAATCAAACTTGTTCATTTTCACATTCTTTATTCGAACAAAGAATTTTCTCTTTTCTTGAACAAAAAAGCCGCATCAAGCTTTCATCGCTCTCCCTCCTTGTGGATACGACCCGTATAGCCACTTCGCTATTACGGAAGAATCGCAAAAGCAGTAACATCGACCCACACTCTCTTTACTTATTCTTTTGCTTGTTTTTTGCTGATCAGGGTATAACCTCCAATGCGGTCAGAGTAGTTCTCATCCTAAAAGGGGAACTAAGGGTACTCAATATAGATCCACGCCACCAACAGGAGAAAAGTCCCATACTTGTTCCTACTGCTCAGGGAGAAATTATGTGGGTTCTTTCCGACCTTGTGGAAGGCCAACAATGGACTGCTATTACAAAAAGGAAGTCCAAAGGCAAAGAAAAAGCTTCACCTTGTAATGTGGTGTCTGCTTCCTCTCGGGAAGCAAAAACTGATGTCCCCTCGCCGACTGACTCTTAGGAGGAGACAATCGTCCTTGCTGCAGAGTTGAATGCACCACTCGTGCCCGAAACTCGTTCGGGTCAGTCATACATGAAGAAATATGATGAAAGAGTGGCAAATCCACCTAAACCTCGCCCCTGAGCCAACTAAGCAATCCACGAAGCGACCCGTGGAGAAGCAAAAGAGAATTGGTATGCCAAGGTCCTCCCGAAGGACAAAGCAGAAGGATCTTCAGCACCTTACCGCTTTAATGTCTTAGCTCAACTGGCCAACATCCTAGCCAGGATCACCTTTTACGAGCTCCTAAGACTGTCAAAGTCAATAAAGAGAAGCTCTGAGAGAAGATTTAGCTGATGTTTAGGTCTTCATGGCCCGGATTCTGGCAGAAGCACAGGAGCAAAAGGAAGAAGACTGCCTCCACGCCTCTCAACATGCCAACTGCATAACCTTCAGGCCAAACAACATGTAGTTTAAAGGGAAACATGATAGGCCTCTATACTTCACAGGGTATATTGGATCGTCTGAAGTAAGCCATATTAAGGTGGATCTAGGATCCGCTTTGAGAATTATGCCCCGCCGGGTCATACAGCACTTGGGAATCCCCACTCACCGATTGAGCGCCACTCAAACTACCATTTATGGTACTCCAGTGGTACGCGCCTCATGGGAAAGATTAAACTCAAATGTCAAATTAGGGACCTAAGATCCGAGGTGACGTGCTATGTTTTTAACGTTGACACTTCGTATAATTTGCTATTGGGATGACCATGGATTCATTGCAACTCCATCATCCCTTTACTCTCCATCAAGTCATGAAGTATATTGATGGAGATGGAAAAGTCTGAACATTAATCGCCAAAAGGCATCCGTTCAAGAGGGTAGAGAACTACTTCACAGACTCCATCCTATACCAGGATTCTCTGGAGAAAGATGAGAATCCTCGGCCAGAGGAACCAGACTCTAGTAATGAAGCTGATGTTGATCCGAGGCAGAAGAAGAATGTCTTTGGGAATTGAACCCACTTGTAACGAGCATTAATAAGCTCGATGTCAATAACACCGCCAATGATGTATGCGAGTCATATATTAATGAAGAGTTAGATTTGGCTTACTTTTTATGTTCGCTTTTGATTCTGTACCATCAGATACTAGTACCGATGTAGATGATGACCCCTGCTCGGCAATAGATGCCCTGACATCGTTGCATGTACTAGTGAGGTCATCTCTCATGGTATATCAAGACATCAGTGATGCTCAAGGATCTTTATTTAAGGTCCTAGCAAGACGCAAAGACCAAAAACTAATCCTCTATGGAAGAGTCGAGTCCAAATCAATGACTTGTGAAGGCTCAGAAAGCGAATATGAACCTCCTCAGTTCTCTCATTATGAGCCAAATGTACTCAAAATGATGGCGAATATGGGGTATGACCTAACAAGTAGTCCTGGCTTGAACTTTGGCAAAGGAAGAAGAATACTTCTTGATCCTTCATTCCAAAAGGGAAAGCCCCTGATTATTATCATTGAACTCGCAAGGGGTTGGGCTATGTGTCAACTCCAATCTCATCAGCCGCTGAGTCTGAAGAGTCATTATCATGACTACTCGTCGGGCATGTCATCATGGGAGTCAGATGTCAATGTCAGCAATATCTTCAAAGAACTTTCGGTAAAAATGGTTTCAACAAGCCACTCAGAAGATGGAGATGAAGAAATAATCCAGTTGGATATAGATTCTTGGATCAAACACCTAAATACTCTCTGGTATATCTGTTTTGAACAACACAAACCACCCACAGAGGATAAGGTTACTCAGATTAATCTGGGAGATGGGGCTAATCCTAAGCCTATCTTTATAAGCGAAACTTATCACCCTTCGGGAAGGAAGATCTAAAATCTCTTGTGCAAGAGTACGTAGATGTTTTCGCTTGGAATTACGAGGATATGCCTGGGCTTGATCCTCAAGTGGCTATGCATCACCTCAACATCAATCCGAATGTGAGTCCATCAAGCAACAGCAGTGATGGTTCCGTCCAGAGATAATGGAGGTGATTCAGTCGGAAGTCAAGAAGCTTATAGACTTCGATTTTATCAGGAAGAACAACACCTTGATTGGGTAGCCAATATCGTCCCCATCATCAAGAAGAATGGGAAGATCTGGGTTTGCATTGATTTCTGTGATCTAAATGAGGCGTGTCCTAAAGATGAGTTCTCCCTTCCAATCACGGATGTCATGATAGACAACACGTGTGGGTTTGAACGGATGTCTTTCATGGACGGATTCTCTGGGTACAATCAAATTAAAATGTACCCTAACGATGAGAATCATACATATTTTAGGACAGCTTTAGGGGTGTATTGCTATATTGTCATGCCCTTCGGATTGAAGAACGTGGGGGCAACATACCAGAGAGCTATGGATGCAGTTTTCCACGAGCATATACGCAAAACAGTGGAATGCTATGTAGATGATATTGCTGTGAAAAGCCGTGCCAAAGGCAATTACATAGCAGATCTGAAGACAATATTCGATATCATACAGGCACATCAATTGAAGATGAACCCCACCAAATCCTTCCTGGGGGTAGCCAGTGGTAAATTCCTAGGGCTTGTCGTCACATCCAAAGGAATCCACCTCGACCCAGAGAAAGTCTACACCGTCCAGGAGATGCAACCTCCAAGGAATCTTAAAGAGCTTAGAGGATTACAAGAGCGATTAGCATGTATCCGGAGGATTTCAAATCTCTCAGGATGATGCCAACTCTTCACTAAATTGATGAAGAAGGGCGTTTCATTCATGTGGGACGATGCTTGCCAACAAGCATTCAAGGAAATCAATTGGCACCTCACGCATCCACTTGTCCTTACAGCTTCGGTGTCAGAAAAACCCTTCCTGATATACGTACGAGCGATAGATCATTCTTTAGGAGCTTTACTAGTCTAGAATAATGATCAAGGATACGAGAAGGCAATCTACTACTTGAGTAGAACTATGATCGGAGCTGAACATTGATACAACCCGATCGGAAAAAATGCTTGGCGTTGGTATTCGCCATCCAAAAGATGTGACACTACTTCATGGGCCAAACCATACAAGTCATATCAAAAGTCAATCCTTTAATGTTGCTTATGATGAAGCAATTATCACTGAATAGTCGATTGGCAAAATGGGACATATTGCTCTCCCAATATGAGATGCAATTCCTGCCACAAAAAAACTGTAAAGGGACAGGCGGTGACAGATTTCTTGGCTGAGCATCTAGACCCAAGGACAATCAAACTTTATAAAGATCTCCCAGATGAGGTCGCTGAAGTTTGCTTGACCCAGACATCTTTGAAGAACAGGTATGGCAACTCTTCTTTGACGGGCATCGAGAACGGGTCTATGAGGAAATATTGTAGCAGGAGTAGGAGTAGTACTTATCTCCCCATAGAACTATATAATCCCTCGTGCATTCTCATTAACTGAGCATGTTCCAACAATGTAGTGTAATACAACACTCTCTTGATCGGGATGCGAATCGCCGATGAGATTGGTGTTAAAAATCTCAAAACATATAGTGATTCAAAGCTCATCGTTTACCCAGTTCGACGAGAGTACAAAGTTAGAGATGAAGACATGGTACCCAATCATAACGCAACTATCCACATGGCAGAGAGGTTCAGAAACATCTACATCAATCATGTACCTCGCTAACAAAATACGCATGCAGATGCACTGACATCTTTTGCTACTTCCTTGGCTCTTCCAGCCGGAGCGACAGAGCAAATACTCATCTACAGCCATGACTTGTATTGTCCAAGATTCGCTTTTGAAGATAACCAAAAGCCAATAAAAGACATTCAAGTCAAAGAATCTGTAGAGACTTCAGCAAGTCCAAAGGTCAGGGATTGGCGATTCCTGTACATCGACTACGCATTGTACGACATTTTGCCTGATGACCCTAAAGAGGCGACTGCCCATTAAAAGAAAAGCCCCTAAATTCTACTACAATACGATCACAAGAACACTAAATCGCCCATCGCATAATGGAATCCTCCTCCGCTGCTTGTTACATAAAGAGGCACAGGAAACACTCAAAGAGGCTCATGACGGTATGTGTGGAGCTCACCAACCTGGACTTGGAGATCGACTCCAATGACTGGGATATTATTGGCAAAAAATGATCCCTGACGCCATCGCTTATGCTAAGCGATGCCATGCTTGTCAGATCCATGGCGACTTCATCCACCAGACACCGGGACATTTTCACCTTATAACTTCTTCCTGGCCATTTGAAATGTGGGGAATGGATGTGGTTGGTCCTATTGCCCCACCTTCATCCAAAGGACATCGGTTTATCCTAACCATAACCGATTAATTCTCTAAATGGACTGAAGCTATTCCCTTAAGGGAGGTAAAGATATCTGACATGATCAAGTTCATTAAACATCACGTGGTCTACAATTTTAGCGTGCCATGATGGATTGTCCATGATAATGGGCCTCAATTAGTCAGCCAAGCCTTTCAGAGATTCTGCAACAAGTTCAGGATCCAGAGTGTGTCTTCAATAGCATACTATACAACGACTAACGGCCTTGCAGAAGCTTTCAACAAGACCATCAGGAAACTTCTCAAGAAATTTACCTCGAAGAGCCAACGCAACTGGGATGATAAGTTAGGTGAATGCTTATGGGCTTATCGCACAACAGTGAGAACCCTGACGAAAGCTACGCCATTCTCTTTGGTATACGGGTGTGAAGTCGTACTCCCACTAGAAATTCAGATCCCATCTCTACATGTTGCCTTGACAACAGAGATGATAAATGAGGAGAAGTATCGAATGCGACTCCAAGAGCTGGAAGTTTTGAATGATAAACGCCTGCAAGCTCAACACCAAATTGAGCTCTATCAAGCTCGAATTATCAGAGCCTTCAACAAGAAAGTCAAGGAGCGGACTTTCAAGAAGGGTGACCTTGTCTTATCTATCAGAAGACCTATGGTGATGACGCATAAAGAAACATTTCAGCCCAAATAGGAAGGACAATTTGTAGTGGAGTCGGTCTACTCAAATGGAGCATCCCGCCTTATAACTCCAGACGACGATATACTCATGATGCAGATCAACGACAGATTCTTAAAGAAATACTATCCTTGATAGGATTCTTCTTATGACCAGGTTAACATTACATCTCTGATCAAAACTTTCAGAATCTAAGATGTTTGAAAGAGTGCCAAAGGAAAGCTTCTTTCTTTCTTCAATGGATCACATCACGGTCGATCATTGTCGAGCCAATCGAGTGCTGGTTACATCATGATGCATGATGTAAACATCAAAAAAGAAACAAAGTGCAAAACTTTAGTTTTAGCCTTGTTACTCTTCTCGAACTTAATAGGATTCTTCTTATGACACCTCTAATCAAAACTTGCAGAATCTAAGATGTTTGGAAGAGCGCCAAAGAAAAGCTTCTTTTTTTTCTTCAATGGATCACATCACAGTCAATCATTATCGAGCTGATCGAACGCTGGTTATATCATGATGCATGATGTAAACATCGAAGGAGAAATAAAGGGCGAAACTTTAGTTTTTGCTTTGTTACTCTTCTCTAGCTTATCTTGAACATCCAACGCCTCTGACGGCTAAGGATAGAGGAAAATGTTGGCTTTTAAGTCCAACATAAGTCCTCGAAAACTCATCATGCTGAGGGGAATAGTATAGGTAGCCCAACTCAAATGGTAGTTGGTAAAGACATACCAAATCTGTTGGTAGCTAAGGGTTTGCTAAAAATCCTAAGGGACTTGATCCTGTACACCCCTCCAAAATATCTTACCAATTCTCGCCCGCGAAATTGTAGGACCACAAGATTACCTGTGTCCGCCCCGACGAAATGAGCAGGGACTTGTCACGTTAACAGTAAACCTCTGACAAGCCAGTTTTCTCGATCTCCAGTGGAGTCAGTCAAGTTAACATTAGACCTATGACAACAAAACTCACTCAAAATCTCCGCTGTTACATTAATATTAGACCTCTAATGGCAAACCTCTCATGACCCTAGACAATCAATGTTTGTCACATTAAATGTTACACCTTTGACAATTCATTCTATTTGCCATGAAAGTGTTGGCCCGGAGGCCTTCCACTCTAGTTTTGATGATGATTAACTCATGTAGTTATGTTTACTAATAATCTTATGATGTTTAGTTTCAGATCCTTAACCAAGATATTAGCAGGTGATTAGCTTCAACAAAGGTGTTTTGGAGCTTCTCACATGGTGATTCAAGAGCCCGAGCATCAAGATCATATCTAGCACTCGTTGGAGTCAAGCTCGGTGGATCACGGTTTGGATCGAGTCGGCTTGAAGACAGAGTTCGTCAAGAAGACTTCGGTACATAGTTTAGTTTGTGTTTTTAGATTCATTTGTAAAGACTAGATAGTGTGATATGCTCAAGTTCACAATACACACACTTGTTTAAGTTTTCATGTTTATTGGTTTTCAGTTTTTGATTTAACCGATATTGGTTTTTATGAATAGATAGATTCAAAACAAGTTTACTTGGTTTTATGTATATTAGATTCATTCTATATACATGTATGCTTCATATCTTCAATAAACTTAGTTTGACATACCTATTCATGTATTTAGGTTTTGTGTTTTAACAAAATTTGTTTTTAGAATTATTGTCAAAAACTATGATATATATCTTTATTTGTATATTGGATTATATCCATATACTATATGCCTAAAAGTTGTTTCTATATCATGTTTTTGTATTTGGATGAGTTTTGGACAAAACGTATTTTCATTTGAAAAACCCAAGTTTTAGAAAATACGGATTTTGGTTTTCGGTAAAATTTCCATAACACAAAAATGGTTCAAAAAGTTTGAAATTTGTGTTGAAAATTTTCACACAAGTCTGTATTTCAATGTATTATACTGAACTTATTTTTGTGGAATTTTAGAAGTTTTATGGGATTTTATTTTAAAATTTAAACCCAAGTTTCAAGTCCTTTATTGCTGCCTGCCAGGCTCTGGTGGTCAACCGGAACGGTCGACCGGACCCAGAGTCAGTCGACCGGACCGGTCGACCGACGTGCACAAAATGTGCACGCTGGCCAGCCATTTGGGCCGGTCGACCGGGCGGTCGACCGCCTGCAAGTACCCCACTCTCGGGTGGGGGCGGTCGACCGGGCGGTCGACCGTCCAGAGAGCATTTGCTCTCTAGATTGGCACGGTCGACCGGGCGGTCGACCGGAGGCTCCAACGGTCAAATTTTTGACCGTTGGCGGTCGACCGGGCTGGTCGACCGCCAGCCGTCAAGGCTGAAAAACAGCCCCAACGGCTAGTTTTTCTCCAGCCCTATATATTGGGCTTTGGGGGACTGTTTTGGAGAAGAATTTTTAAGAGAAAAATTTTCAGAATTCCTAGTGTTTATTTTCAAGTTTCAAAAGAGTTTTTGGTTCAAAGTTCTCATCTTTATTTGTTTCAAAAAGGGTTTGAAAAATCAAGAAAAAGGAAAGTCTTTTGGGATTGGTTTTTGATCTATATATTTCTATCTATTCTAGAAGTTTTTCTCAAGAGTTTTTCTTTGAGTTTTTAATTTTCAAACTCTTTGTTTTTCACACTTGAGCTATATCTCCTATCCTATCTATAGGATCTTTTATTTGTGGGAAAATTGGTTTGTGGTTGAAATATACCACTTTGTTGTAACCCTCCTTGTTTGTTGTATCCCTCTTTGGTAGAGGTTGATTTGGAGTGGTGGTTGGCTCCCTCTAGTGAGAGGTTGAGATTGTGTATTGCTCCCTCTAGTGAGAGGTGGAGTTGGTGTTGGAATCCCTCAAGTGTGAGGTGGATTGTGGTTGTTTGGCTAAGGGCCTACCCCTCTTGTGTGAGGTGGTGTTTGTGTTGCCTCTGTGAGAGGTTGTATTGGTTGGAGAGAGGAGTTGGGTACTCCCTATTATTGTATTGCCCCAAAATCCTCGGTGGAGGTTTCCTGTGTGGGAGTCCTAAGTGGACAAATTAGTGGATTGGAAATCCTTCTCGGTGAAGGCGGGGACGTAGAACTGGGTGCTCGAACCTCGAAACACATCTTGTTGTTTGCACTTGATCCATTGACTCTAACTCTCTCTATTTACTTTGTGCATTGCTTTACTTTGCCATATCATATACATGCTTGTGTGTTTGTGTGCCTCACTTGTGCTTAACCACGAGAGCTTCATATAGCGCCTCAACTCTTATTCAGAGGAATCAAGAGGAGTTAGTCCAGAGCCTTTCACTGGGATTTCGGCTACACTCGTTGGTTGCACTAAGTGTAGTTGCAATTAGTTTTTAATTTTCACATTTAGTTCATTAGATTAGTCGTACACCTATTCACCCCCCTCTAGGTGTACCTTCAATTGGCATCAGAGCCTACGCTCTTGATATTTAGTTTAACCACCTAGGAGTGTGATCTTGGTTTTGCTAATCTACATTTGCATTTGCATTTGCACACATATAGTTTGCACTCATGGATAGCCCTCCCATGTTTGATTTCTCTAGAATAGATATATGGAAGGTTATGATGAGTTGTCATTTGAAAGCCCTAGGATATAAAGTTCACCTTGCCATTACCAAGGAATCCTACCTTAGTGATAGCATGCATATTGAGGCCAATGCAATAGCCCTAAAGGCACTTAGAGCATCTCTACATAAAGATTATTTACATGTGTTTTCTCACTATGAGTCTGCTTTTGCAGTATGGAGCATTTTAACTTCTCCCGAGCTACCAAAGATTATCGATAAGGTGAGAAGATCTAGAAGAGACGAGTCCGATGAACGTTGCTTCATGGTCCAAGGGAATGACTCCCTTGAGGTAAAATCGGAATCTCAACTAGATGCTAGCACTAGTTCATATTGCAATGAGTGTTTAGAGGCACAAGCCATGAATGATGAACTTGCTAAAAATTGTAAAAATTTGATTTCTAAATACAAACTTTTGAAAAAGGATAATCTTGTTTTAAAAGAAGAAAATAAAAATTTATCTTCTAGACTTGAAAATGTTTTGCAAGAAAGGGATGAGATTTCAAGTGAAAGTGACTCACTTAAATCACAACTTGATCTTGCACTTAATGAAAACAAAATTTTGAAAAGTAAAAATGATTGTGAATATATTTTGAAGAAAAATGAGGATTTACCTTCAAAATTTGAGTTGTATTAAAAGAGAATAATTCCTTGAAAAACAAAATAATTTTGATTTCACAAGAATTAAAAGATTGTTTAAAGAAAAATATTTCTTTGCAAAATGATTTGTCTACACATGTTTGCCATGCTAGTGTAGCTTTACCATCTAGCTCACCTATTGCATGCACCTCTTCTTCCACAATTGAAAATGATAGTTGTATGCTTAAGAAGAGTGTGGATTGTTTGGGCTCCACTATGAGCCAATGTGCTTTGAACCATATGCTTGGAATCTTTGGTTCGAAAGAAACAATTTCCATCCTTACATGCACACCATCCACGGCATACACATGCTTCACACGTTCATGTACACAATACTATGTATGCTCATGTGTATACTTGTACACATTGTGGACGTAAGGGCCACCTTGCTAAATGCTGTTATGATCATATAAATGATTCTAATTTAGCAACTAAGTTTGTTTGGGTTAGGAAAGGTACTAACCCTCATGGACCCAAAAGAGTATGGGTACCAAAGACCACCCCTATCGTATTTGATGCAGGTGTGGGCTCTCGCATGACGTGAGAGTGACGGTACCTTGAAGTGGATGCGTTCCGAGCTTAAGGAGAACTATTTGGATGCATCACTTTCAAAGGGAGTTTGGTGGGAGGACCACCTTGGTTTGGAGAACTAGAGAGGTGCCTTCATCGGTTTTGGTATCGATCTCTAACTCCCGTTTATATTTACATGCTTTCCACATTATTGAGCTTTAGCATATTTTAATTAGTATGTTAAATGCCATGATTATTAGACCATTGACATGCATGTATAGCATTTGAGATCACCTATGTTTATATGGACCCATATTTAATGTGTTCTCACCATTGTTTAGCTATTATGTATATCATAGATCTAATGCATGTGCATTTGTCATAATGATCATATGTATGTTTATGAGTTTTTATTTTGATCTCTATGCTTCATGATTTGATTATATGTTTGAATGTTAGTTTTCATTAAAACTTGGATATATATACTTGTATAACTAATGAGCCACAAATAGATTATTACATGTTTGTTCTTGAACGCTCATTTGTGATGTACTAGTATAGCCTAGTTTTGATGATTCATGCATTTTAACTTGTATTCCCCATCTTGGACATGTTTTATGATCATGTGTTTTCACTTCATGTATATGTCTATTTTGCCAAACCTTAAGATGTACATGTATACCCCTTGAGTCATTTGCTCTTCATGCAAATCTTTATTATGGACTCAATTGTGTTTAGGGATATGTATGTATACTTCTTGTTTTGTCAAAACATACATATTCCTTGAAGTATAAATTGTTTTAATGAAAATTTAGTTTTGACGATTTTCATGTTTTCATGTTTAAAGAAAATTCAAATTGAGCTAAATTGACTATTTTCATGATTATGTCTTTCACACAAAACTTGTACACTCACATTACTTATTGGTTTCTCATGATTTTGTTTTCATGAGTCATATATGAGCTTTATATTTTTTGAGTGTCAATTGTTGAGTGATTTTCATGTTTCATGAAATATATTTTTGTTTTATTCCTTACTTGAAGGATTTCGTACTAGTTTTCAAATTTTTCTTATAACTAGTTCGTATTCTTCAATATGGTAGAGTTTTTCAAACATACTATATTTTCAAACCTATTTTTGAAAACCCCTACCCATCCAAGGGCGGTTGGTTGGGCGACCATGCCTTGTATGTTCATATTGAAAATCATTTTAAACTTGTGCATGATATGGGTGGAAGGTAATATGAGTTATACACTAGATCATATTATGTTTTCAATTGGTATCATTGGATCGTTTCAATTGGTATCAATATTGACATTCTTTTTGTATACTCATATATGTTTAATTTGTGCTCAAAGATATCACAAATTTTGGTTATGCTAAGCTTGATTTTTAATGACTATGTTTCAATTGATTAGTTTTCAATTGGTATCCTAATACAAGCTCATGCATTGTTCTATTTGGTATTTCATAAAGGGGGAGAAAATTCGTATTTCATCTTTCAATTGGTATTTGGTTTACCTTTGATTTCCACTCCCATACTTTATGATGAAAAATAATTGAAAAATGATTTTGATTTTAATTTGGTATCATATGTTCAAAATAAAAAATACTTTCAATTAGTATCAAGATGTTTATTTGTTTACTTTCATTGGTATCAAGAAAATTAAAAATATTTTGATTGCCTATATGCAAGGAGAGCTTAACATCTCTTCTACATATAGATTCATGTTGAGTGTATCTTATATTGAGGAGCTTGACAACTCCTCTTTATATAGTACACGTGTGTAGGGGGAGCTTCACATCTCCTCTTATGCATTGCATATTATGCGTTATGTGAGTTAGGGCTTGTCATATCTTCTTCATGTAATGCATATACTAGGGAAGTTAACTTAGCGTCTTCCTCTTCATGAATGTATATCGCATATATCCTTTTATTGATTTGTTTTATGTCACCCCTTTATTGATTTTTGTTTTTGACAAAAAGGGGGAGAACATTGTTTTCTTTGACCCCTTTGTTGATGATTGACAAAAAGGGGGAGAAGTATTTGAGTTTATATGCATGTATTTGAGTTTTTATGCATATAGTTGAGTTTTCATTTTTTTGGTATCAAGAGCTTCTATTGATTGATTAATTTTGCTTCTATTGATTGATTAATTTTTTTAATTGGTTGGTATCAAGAGAAGCAAAATTAATCAATCAATAAAAGCTCTTGATACCAAAAAAATGAAAACTCAACTATATGCATAAAAACTCAAATACATGCATATAAACTCATGTATTTAAAAAAAAAGGGAAAAAGAATTTATTTTAAAAGTTTGGTAGAGCATGTTTATGCATATTCATATTTTAGTTTGGTATCAAGAGCATGTTCATTTCATTGTTTTATGCATAGTCATGTTTAGTATTTATTGCATATCTTATTGTTTATTTCTATGCATGTGTTAAGGGGGAGCTTCCTTGAAGCTTAACTTTAATCCATGCATATATAACTCCATGAGTTTTGTCATCATCAAAAAGGGGGAGACTGTTGGCCCAGAGGCCTTCCACTCTAGTTTTGATGATGATACTCATGTAGTTATGTTTACTAATAATCTTGTGATGTTTAGTTTCAGATCCTTAACCAAGATATTAGTAGGTGATTAGCTTCAACAAAGCTGTTTTGGAGCTTCTCACATGGTGATTCAAGAGCCCGAGCATCAAGATCATATCTAGCACTCGTTGGAGTTAAGCTCGGTGGATCACGGTTTGGATCAAGTCGGCTTGAAGACGGAGTTCGTCAAGAAGACTTCGGTACATAGTTTAGTTTGTGTTTTTAGATCCATTTGTAAAGACTAGATAGTGTGATATGCTCAAGTTCACAATACACACACTTGTTTAAGTTTTCATGTTTATTGGTTTTCGATTTTTTGTTTAACCGATATTGGTTTTTATGAATAGATAGATTCAAAATAAGTTTACTTGGTTTTATGTGTATTAGATTCATTCTATATATATGTATGCTTCATATCTTCAATAAACTTAGTTTGACATACCTAGTCATGTATTTAGGTTTTGTGTTTTAACAAAATTTGTTTTTGGAATTATTGTCAAAAACTATGATATATATCTTTATATGTATATTGGATTATATCCATATACTATATGCCTAAAAGTTGCTTCTATATCATGTTTTTGTATTTGGATGAGTTTTGGACAAAACGTATTTTCATTTGAAAATCCAAGTTTTAGAAAATACGGATTTTGGTTTTCGGCAAAATTTCCATAACACAAAAATGGCTCAAAAAGTTTGAAATTTGTGTTGAAATTTTTCACACAAGTCTGTATTTCAATGTATTATACTGAACTTATTTTTGTGGATTTTTAGAAGTTTGATGGGATTTTATTTTAAAATTTAAACCCAAGTTTCAAGTCCCTTATTGCTGCCTGCCAGGCTCTAGCGGTCGACCGGAACGGTCGACCGGACCCAGAGTCGGTCTACCGGACCAGTCGACCGACGTGCACAAAATGTGCACGCTGGCCAGCCACTTGGGCCGGTCAACCGGGCGGTCGACCGACTGCAAGTACCCCACTCTCGGGTGGGGACGGTCGACCGGGCGGTCGACCTAAGGCTTGGACGGTCGACCGGCCAGAGAGCATTTGCTCTCTGAATTGGCACGGTTGACCGGACGTCGACCGGAGGCTCCAACGGTCAAATTTTTGACCGTTGACGGTCGACTGGGCCGGTCGACCGCCAGCCGTCAGGGCTGAAAAACAGCCCCAACGACTAGTTTTTCTCCAGCCCTATATATTGGGCTTTGGGGGACTGTTTTGGAGAAAAATTTTTAAGAGAAAAATTTTTGGATTCCTAGTGTTTATTTTCAAGTTTCAAAAGAGTTTTTGGTTCAAAGTTCTCATCTTTATTTGTTTCAAAAAGGGTTTGAAAAATCAAGAAAAAGGAAAGTCTTTTGGGATTGGTTTTTGATCTATATTTTTCTATCTATTCTAGAAGTTTTTCCCAAGAGTTTTTTTTTGAGTTTTTGATTTCCAAACTCTTTGTTTTCCACACTTGAGCTATATCTCCTATCCTATCTATAGGATCTTTTATTTGTGGGAAAATTGGTTTGTGGTTGAAATATACCACTTTGTTGTAACCCTCCTTGTTTGTTGTATCCCTCTTTGGTAGAGGTTGATTTGGAGTGGTGGTTGGCTCCCTCTAGTGAGAGGTTGAGATTGTGTATTGCTCCCTCTAGTGAGAGGTGGAGTTGGTGTTGGAATCCCTCAAGTGTGAGGTGGATTGTGGTTGTTTGGCTAAGGGCCTACCCCTCTTGTGTGAGGTGGTGTTTGTGTTGTCTCTGTGAGAGGTTGTATTGGTTGGAGAGAGGAATTGAGTACTCCCTGTTATTGTATTGCCCCAAAATCCTCGGTGGAGGTTCCCTGTGCGGGAGTCCTAGGTGGACAAGTTAGTGGATTGGAAATCCTTCTCGGTGAAGGCGGGGACGTAAAGCTGGGTGCTCGAACCTCGAAACACATCTTGTTGTTTGCGCTTGATCCATTGACTCTAACTCTCTCTCTTTACTTTGTGCATTGCTTTACTTTGCCATATCATATACATGCTTGTGTGTTTGTGTGCCTCACTTGTGCTTAACCACGAGAGCTTCATATAGCGCCTCAACTCTTATTCAGAGGAATCAAGAGGAGTTAGTCCAGAGCCCTTCACCGGGATTTCGGCTACACTCGTTGGTTGCACTAAGTGTAGTTGCAATTAGTTTTTAATTTTCGCATTTAGTTCATTAGATTAGCCGTACACCTATTCACCCCCACTCTAGGTGTACCTTCAGAAAGTCCCCTACTAATTCCCTCCCATGGAGTGGTAGGTCCACAAGCTCAATCATTGCTATATTAATACTATACCTCTAATAGTAAAAAGTTTTAATTCTCCCCAGCAAGTATGAACTTCCACTTGTCACTCCCTTACATAAAGTCACAAGTCCTCAACTCTTGTCTAGTTTAATACTACACCTGTAACCCTCGGTTCCTAATATACTTATGTCAATACTGGTATCTGATGATGATTTAATCATCTTGATAGTTGGATGGATGTCATTTCAGCTCAAAATATTATTTTCCATTATTTTGAATTTTTCTGGATTTTTTGGAATATTTTTTTGGAATTATTGGAGAAGGATCTCAATTCGGAGTCGACCGGTGTCACAGACTGACTCCGAGATTTTTAATTAACAAGGGGATGAATTTTGAAAATTTGACTTCACAACAATGTTCAGGATGACATCTTTTATTTTTGAGAATTTTGAGGATTTTTCTGAATTAATAGAGTTTAATCCAATAAAATAATGCTTAAATGTTTATTCAAAAAGGAAAAAAATGAAAATAAAATAAAATAAAAAATTAGAAAACCTGTGTATTGTGTTCGAACCGTGACCCATTAGAAAGGAAATGAATGCACCAACCAAGATGCCTTCTTGGATTTTGGTGTGGAGAAGTAAACAAACGTTATTTAACCCTATATCTTTTTACCCCTTTATTTTCTCAATATTGAAAAAATCAAAGCTAAGATTGTTCATCCTCAGATTCGAACCCATGGCCACAGCCCACATATCCTAACGCCCAAACCGCTTTGCCACATAGGCGTGTGATTTAAAAGCCCATGTCTAATTATTTAAAGCCCCCTTCTACTCCTCCAATTGCCCCCACTCTCTCTAACTTCTCCTACACTTTCTCCCCCTCATTCCCACTCACCCAGGCTGAACCCACTACTCCTCTCACGTAGCCTAACTCTCAGGGGGGCTTAGGGGTGTGTGTGGTGCCTATAAAAGTGACATCTTACCATCTCAAGTCACTTGCAAAACCTAAACTTCTCTTCTTTTCTTTCGCTACAATCTCTTCCTCTTTTAAATTTGGCGAGATACTGAAGTGCTGGACGAGGGGAGGAAGATTCAGACTGAAGAGAAGCGTTTCAGGTATTTATTTTGAATTTTGTAGAATATAGTTCGTTGTGGCATTTCACCGAACACGTAATATGCATTACATGTTAGCTTTAATTTCACCATGTAAAACACATGCTAAAATCACAATAAAATTTTGTCGAACACTTAAGATATACCTCCCAATTATAATTATTTTTAATTAATTTTAAGTAATTTGTTTTCATCAACAAAACAAACAAATACTGCTGGACGGTGCTGTGCAATGCACTGTGCACAGCACAGTGCGGACCAGGCCAGGTCTGGCCTGAGCCAGACCAGGCCCGAGTCTGGTCAGGCCAGACCAGGCCCAGCCTGGCCTGGTCGGGCCAGACCAGACCCGACTGGGTCTATGCTGGGCATAGACCCAGTCCGGATCAGTATACAGACCCGGGTTCGAGTCTGTTTTACAGACCCGAACCCCTCAATATATATAAAAAAAAGGAAAAAGAGAAAAAGAAAGAAAGGGAAAAGAAAAAGGAAAAGAAAAAATAAAAGAAACAAATAAAATAAAAATAAGTAGAAAAATTATTATAGCATTTACTGTAGTAAAATCAGACCCAAACTCGTTACTGTAGCCACAGACCCGTTACTGTAGCAACAGACCCGTTAAGCTTTTTATTTATTTTTATTGATTTTTAGGTTTATTTTAATTCAGAAAATTCCAGAAAATTTATAGAAAATCAAAAACTAAATTTGAAACTCTGTAAAATTATTTTGATGTAATATTACTTAGAATAACATGAAATTAAATATTTTTGTAATTACTATTCAATGATATTTTATTTAAAAATGACCAATAAATTTCTAAATAGCACAAAAAAATATATAATTCATAATTCAGTAATATGTAAATGTTATACATCAATTTATTAGTTTATGCATGTATTTAAGTATGAAATTATGTTTTTAAATAGTTGCTATAAATTCAGAAATTGAATTATTTGGAAATATTAACCAACCAAAATTATAATAAATAGTAAAAATTACTTTCTTATTTAACTTATCGCTGAATAAGAATATGTTAAGTCTCTAATTAATTCACGCAATATTTAGGCCGCGAATTTTACCCAGAGCCGGTTGCTGTTACGAAAATTCATATTCCAACGACATCAGGCAAGTGTACACGATTCTCTTCTCGTTGACATTCGTCTTGATCTTAATTCTGCCTCTTAATTATAAATCATGGTTATCATATCGCATGATCATCAATATTATCATGTGATCATATGTACATATTAGCTTTTCTCTTCCGATTATATGACTAATTATTCTTGTACTCTTGATATTATTACCGTACCGTCTCGTGATCATGTTACATTGCCTTACATATCGTATTTGCATCTCGTTCCTGTACATACTGCATTCAACTTAAATTTGCATGATTGCTTATATGTGATAGACTGATTTATTGACATAAAATTTTACTGATCATGACAAATATTTTGATCTGGATATTGAGGATAACTGGATAATAATGAAGCAAGATTGATAGTTAAGGTTGTATATCAATTGATATTGTGATCCTAATATTGTTGGAATTTAATCGAGGAAATCAACTTTTATAGTTTGAGAAATTATTCGAGGATACTTGTTGGATTATGGACATATGATCAAGACCGACTTATTATGACCGTTGGATTACATGTAACTGACATCACTTGCACTACTTTGCATGTATCTGGTATCACTTGCACAACTATATATTTGTCACTTGATATTGTCACTGTTTACATTGTCGCGTGATCTTGATACACATTATATTCACTATCTGTCACTAATACTCTTGATACTGGTCCCTAATCTTGTCACGCTGAGTCACACATTATCTTGACTACATGACATTCCTGGACATACCATGTTATTTTATCTTATGATCTCGAGTTCTTGTGATTATGTTACACGACAGTTACTTGTCCAGGATATCTCATGTCATTATATACATGTTACACCATGTATGCACGGTCTTATTGTATATGATTATTCCTGTTATTGTTATTACTTTCAGTTCTCAATACTGTCAAACATATTGTTCTTATGTCCTACTTATTGTTATCACATTCTCATATTCTCCCTTTTATCGTTCTTTTCCCTTCGTGTACTCTTGCTTATCCGACAGACCTTTATATTATTTTTCAGTATTTAGATCAGAAAGCTAGTATAGAGAGTTATCCATAGATTATATTCTAGTTTAGTTGTTCTCCGGTGAGTTAAGTTTTCTTCCTTGACTTATTTTATACAGATATAGTGGATGATATTGTTTCTGATTCAGTTTTTCATATATGTGATTTTATCCCTGCGCTTTGTTGTATATGCATATATGTATGCTATCCTACTTGTTATTGACAGCCTAAGGTACTCAAGGAAGAGATTTCATTCTTCGTGAGTATCTGCTGGCCATCGCACGTACCTGTATTCTATATTTTGGGAAGCGGGGCGTGACAACACCTCTGACATTCCAAATTTCACTTGTCAATTCTCCTCAATAGAAAGAGAAATCCTTAAAATTACTCATATCGTAAATCAACTCTTGTCATGTTAACATCATACCTCTGACAAATTACTGTCAAGTTTAACACTGCACCTCTGATATTTCAAACTTCACATGTCAATTCTCCTCAATAGAATGATAAGTCCTCAAAATTGCTCATATCGTAAATCAACTCTTGTCATGTTAACATCACACCTCTGACAAATTACTGTCAAGTTTAACACTACACCTCTGATATTTCAAACTTCACTTGTCAATTATCCT
The DNA here is from genome assembly GCA_038442645.1 of Agave tequilana. Taxonomy (NCBI): domain Eukaryota; kingdom Viridiplantae; phylum Streptophyta; class Magnoliopsida; order Asparagales; family Asparagaceae; genus Agave; species Agave tequilana. The sequence goes on from JAVJIF010032742.1 coordinate 162,100, forward strand.
TAATAGAATGATAAATCCTCAAAATTTCTTATATCGCAAATCAACCCTTGTCATGTTAACATCACACCTCTGATAAAATTACTGTTAAGTTTACTATCACACCTCTAACAGTGATTAAGTTGCTACTAAGTTCAACATTAAACCTCTGACAGTCAATTTCCTTAGGCTTCCATATGGAAGCTGAGATGAGTGATGCTAAATTTAACATCACACCTCTAGCATCCAGTTCATTATTAAGTTCAACAATATACCTATGACAATGACTTTTGCTCAGGCTTTCATATCAAAGCTGAGATGAGCGAAGCTAAGTTTAACATCACACCTCTAACATCCAATTCATTATTAAGTTCAACAATACACCTATGACAATGACTTTCCCTCGAACTTCCGTATCGAAATCGAGATGACCAGTGCTAAGTTTAACATTACACCTATAGAATTACCTCCACTGTCAAGTTTAACACTACACCTATGATAGTGGTATTTTCAGTTTTTCCAAACGAAACAGAAATTCTTGTGGAGCTAAGTTAACATCACACCTCTAGCTCACATCCTTGTTAAGTAAATATCACACCTCTGACAAGATTTAATCCAACCCGTTAAGTTAATATCACACCTCTAATGGTAAAATTTTTTCTAGATTCCCAATGGGTCTAGTCTTACTTGTTATGCTCGTTAATAAAATGACCGGTCCACTTAAAATCACAGTTAGGTTCAAATAATTACCTTTATTGGTGTTTCCATCAATCCCCAGCTGAGTCTAAATTACGTTAATACTAAACCTTTGATGAATACTCAGTCACAATCCTCCGCGGGGTAAAAACTTCACTTGTCATTCTCATCCATATATTGGTAAGTCCACAGAAACTATTTCGCTCCTGTCAAGTTAATATCACACCTCTGACAGTACTCTTAAATTCCTTAAATGGAATTTTTTACCTCGAGTTGCTAAGTTAAATATTACACCTCTAGCAAACCAAGGATGATCACTTCTACTTGTCTAATTTTCAAATACAAAAAGGAAGTCAAGACATATAAGAAGACAAGAAAAGTGTCATTTTTATTAATATTCAAAAATATAAAAGTGATACAAAACGCTCTCTTATATAATAAGATTGAGTATTACAACAAAAGAGCACAAAGAAGTCTCTCTTGCTCAGCGAAAGGTTGCACTCACTCCTCGAAACATTAAAGATACACAAAGCTCGTCCTCTTGACTGTGGCTGGGAATAGCAGATCAACTTCCTCTCCTCTTGAAAACAATGGTGTTTCTTGAGGTCTAAATGTAAGGGAGCATTCTGATTCCACCCGACCAACTAGTGCGAAGGTCTTCATAAGGTCATAATCCTTTACTTAATGGGAAGCTCCACCACCAGAAATTCATCCAATGAGCACAAGTTTTTCATCGCTATCACTTCTGTGAACAAAATTGGTGAAGGGAGGATCCGAGACCTTACTGGTGATGTCCTCTTTCCCGTGACCTCCAAATGCACCATGCTCATTGTGATCAGGAAGGATTTGAGATATTACTGGAGCATCATGTCTAATAATATCTTGATGTATATCAAGAACCACACGGATCTTCCTCACCCTTGATAGAAGTTCTGACTTCCCGAGTGCTTGCCAATCAAACAAGTTAGCGATCCTAATATTCTCCAATAGGTGTGACAAAGACAATGGAACCAGCACCATCGATATGTCCAGGACCTGCAAGAAATAAAAAACCCAAGGGTTAAAATTTTGCAAAGACAGAACAGGAAGCCAGAAGCACAAACGCAGGGCTGAAGTTATGAACTCCAGACGCGAATCTCACGGACGCGAAAATAAAAAATATGGATCCAAATGCAGTCTGATTTAGACTTGTGTCTGATAATTGAGATGCGAAGCATCTATTAAAGACACAGACGCGGGTCTTAAGACTTTCTGAAGTTACTCCAGACGCAGACAATAAGAGACCCACATCTAAAGTTTCAAGATACGGAGATTGCCATATTCACGTCTAGAGATTTAAAAAGAATAGATTTAAAATTATTTAAGTCATGAACCCCAAACGCGAGCCTCATGTACAAAATTCGCGTTTCAAGTCTCAAAACATGGAGTTTACCACGCTCGCGTCTGAAGAACTTAAGACTTAGACTTAGAAGTCAACAAGCTCGCGTTCATCAATTAACGCAAAAGTCGCATTGGCAGAGCATGGACACATGGATCTCAAGAAAGAGGTTTCAGGAAGAGATCAAAAGACGAAGTCTCTTCATGGCCGGTAATGACAGAGTTTCAAGGAAACCAAGCCTCATCATGGAAAAGGCCATTTCCTACCTGAAGAAAAGTTTTCTGGAAGTTGGACTTCATCTGTCAATGCATAACCATAAAAGCACCTAAAGCGATGCATTTTGAGTTTGAAGTCACTTGACAGTGAAAATCTTCGAAAAAGATTGCAAGAAAGCATCGAAGCTTTGGGTTCTTTTAAAAAACTCTGAGAGTTCTTCAGAACACATGCCCTTGAAGGAGAACAATCAAGACTGAGTTCTTCAGAGCACATGCCCGCGAAGAAAAACAGTTAAGATGAATGACTGTTAAGAGGCTCATGGCCTATTTATAGGCTCGCTAATGGCCAGTAATTAATGGCATAAAAATCAAAGCCATTCTTAAAGGTCAAAATTAATAGCCTTAATTTGCTACACGAATATCAAATCTAGTCTGGGCGAGACATGTGAATTTTTGCTCCGGGAAATCCCAAGGACACGCGTTCCCAACTGGCAATGTCGACTACGCATTGAAAGATCCAGTGAGATCTTCGCGTCAAAATGCATGCGACGCTTCAAAGGCCGCGTTCTAAAGTCTGCGTCCCTTCACGAGCCTGAATGCTGCGTTCCCTCCATCAGATTCAAGAATGCAGGCCTGCATTTCTAGATAGATCAAGGTCGCATCCTCTCAACAGTTCAGAGCCGCGTCCTCTCAATAATTCAGAGCCGTATTTCTCTCAACAGATCAGAGCCACATCCTCTCAATAGTTCAGAGTCGCGTTTCTTTCAACTCAATATATCAGAGTTGTGTCCTCTCAACAGTTCAAAGTCGTGTTTCTCTCAACAGATCAGAGCCGCGTCTCTTAATGATTCGAGCCGCGTTTCTCTTAACAGTTCAGAGCCGCGTTTCTCTCAACAGATCAGAGCTGCGTCTCCCCTACAAGTCAGGGCTTCGCCTCACTCATAACTCAATGTTGCCTGAGTTTCCTCTCTATAACTCATAGCCTCATCTCAACAAATGACTAAGGACTACGTTTTCACAATAGTTAAGGATCACGTCTATGAGAGCTATGTCCTCCCACGTAACAAAGAGTCTATCTGATTCTTGGCAGCTTACAGTTCTTTCAGACCTTTTTTGGCAGCAGCAAGCTCCTGCTCATTGACTTGAATCATGGCTTGCGCCTTGGCAATAGTTGCCTGAGCATTTTAATGACTTACTCTGCATTCTTGGTGATGACCTCTGATTCCCTAGAATCATCAACAATCTTTCGTAGCTGGCTTGGAAGTTGTGGAGATGACGGGCCTCCTCAGCCATTTGCTCCTCCATCTCTTTCCTCTCGTGTTCTTGAGAGGTAAGGAGTTTTTCAGTATCGACCGAGCCTCATTCACCAGACTAACCTTCTCCAAGGTCCTTAATTCCTTCAAGCATATCCCCAGCTGTTCGACCAGTGTCAGATACGTCCTAGCTTGCTCTGAGCTTCCAGTATGACAGATGTTCTCAATATGATTTTCAAGAAGCATCGGGGCAAACTCGAAGGAACTTCTCTCGGAGAGAACCAGTTCGATGCAGGACCTCATGGAAGTGAAGAATTGTTGTACCATCTGATGCGCCAATTATTCCATGATGCCCATGGCCGGAGATAGCTCTACTGGTGCACTCCCGGATCCTCTTTTTATGGTGGTGCGTATAATCTCCACAGAGACGAGAGCCAACTCACTTTGTGTAGAGATAAGGCCAACAATTGGTTTTGTCGACACTGAGGTCATGGTTAATACCTCTGGAACCGTTATTGTGGTAGTCTAAGCAACAGGGGCAGCGACAAACTCTATAGAACTTGGTTTACTGGCCGAAATCTGAAGTGCACTGTCCTCTGCGCTGGTGCTTGCCACAGGATCCTCCATCTGAGCCAGCCCAGTCTCTCTACAATCATAACTTTGATGTTAGCAATAACAATGAAAATGAGAGTATATGGTACATCTTTGTTCTCTTACCAAGTTGAGGATCCGAAGATGATAAATCCTTTGGCAGGCCGCTTTGGGATGAGGGTTCCCCAGTCATGGTGGTTACACCCTCACGAAGCATCCCAGTAGCAAGAACTTCAAGGCCTTCCTGCTGGGCCACCTCCTAGATCATATCCTCAATATGGAAGTCGTAGCCTCGCTACCGGTAGCCATTCCTGTAGAAGAGATTCAAATGAAGTGTTAAAACATCTTCCCAACTTGATGGAGAAATAGTTAATGAGGATAGAAGAAGTACCCTCAGTGGTAGTAACACCTCCAGACGACAGAAACCATCGCAGGGACATATGCCTGCATCTCTTCCTCTAAAATATGTGAAAACTTGCTGGTGCTCTTCGCCAGAATAATAGCCTGCTCTTTAGACGACAAAGATGACACTTTGAACCCAGGAAGTCTTAGTGATTGGGGCTTTACCACTAAGAACCCCGGTGGTAAGGTTGGGCTCCACAACCCGGGAAGAAGGCATTAGAACCTGGGTGAACCCGGTTGCTGCGCCTCCATCCCTCTTTCCCTAGCCGAAGAAGTTGCAGGCCGAATCGAAGTTCCCGGCTATGACAGAACTTCAACTTCGGCCCTCTCCCTCACTTTTTTAGGCCATTCGGCCCCTTCGGCCATGGCTGATTGGCTTGCAGGTTCTCCCTCTGCTAGGATTGTTGGTCCTCTGCTGCGCAAACCTCGGAGACAAAGAGTTGGAACTGTCTCCTCCTTTTCTTCTTCCTCCTCCTGCTTCTCAGTACCAGGAGGAATTATTTCAGGCATCCAAGCTGAAGTTTTAGCCTCAGATCCTTTTCTAGCCTTCTTCAGGCTAGGCTCGCCTTGGAAAGCAGAGGCTCGAGGACGCTTAGATATGGCATGTCGAGTCCTTTGGACAGGGTGTTCCTCTACGGCTCCTGCTCCAGACTCCAACACCAAAGATGCTCCTGTCTTGCTAGCCTCTCTCCTGGCCTCCCTTTCTGCTTTCCTCTCAGCCTATTGATACTCGGTCATCCCTCGCATCCGACCACCCTTAGACATGACCTTGGCTTTATACGTGGATTTAATGCCCTTGATGCATGAGGTGTTTATTCCAAAGCCAGGCACCTTATTCGCCATGAAGTACCACGTATAAAAACCAAAACTGGCGTATGAGTTGGGCGTCTTATGAGGGAGGGTAAAGATAGCTCCAGTTCCTCATGCTATACTGTAATACCATGCCCGGGCACCTTTGAATAGATTCCCACTGAAGTGAAGACTTGGATTGGGGATATGATGTATAATTGGTCGTAACCAAACTATCGGGCGAACCAAAAGGCAAGTAAGGCTCCACCATGCAGGAGTTCTGTGCGGAAGGATTAATTGTATTGAAAAAGGGTTTAGAGTAAACCGTTGATGTCCGTGTACCGATGATCAAGAACTGCGAATGTATATGCAGGTTTACTTTACTCCTTCTGAATCACCGTTCGTATCATAAGCTAGGACGGGTCGTATCCGCAGGGAGGGTTAGCAATAGAAGCATTCAAGGTTTTTATATTGAAATTTTAGTGAAGAAAAACGAAGGTTCTTCTTTGTTTTAAGAAATAAAAAACAAAACGATGTGGAAAGTGAGTGGAAAATCTTTGGGGGTTTTGTAAAGAAAAGGAAGAAATGAGAATAAAGATGGAAGGAGAACGGAGATATTTAAAAAAAGAAAGTTTTCAGGAGAGAGGTTTTTAAGTATGATAGAAAGAGAAGCCTTGACTAACTAACATTCTAATTTACTAACTTACTACTCTCGTTGGGTGATACATGCCTCATATTGATTCATCGGCAATGGTGTATCTTGCTTTGCCAAGTCCTTGTATTGTCCCATGTCGAATGTGTTTCTCATCTAGGCTAGGCTAAGTGCCTCCTTGAATCATTGGCTCCCTAAATAGATTTTCAACAGTGGAACAAGGATAGTCACTCTTAAAGATGCTAAGAAAACATGCAAGATTCATTAGTCCATCAAAGCTATAATAAAGCGAGCATGAAATAAGAAACTTGTAATGTAGTCATTAGCATGGTGAAGTGTTCCATCTTCATGTTCCATCAAGGCACTTGTTCTAAAGACAAGGCTCTAAGTGAGGCTCACATGAATCATATGGAGGGGGAACATAGCATTTGCAAAGAATAAAAAGTAACTCATCTTCATTGGGGGTCAGATAGACTTGTAATTTGCAAGACTAAAAAGAAGAAAGTATCCAATGAATCATATAAGTTAGCAATCATTCAAGAGTTAGTAGTTAGTAAAATTTTCAGTTAGTTAGTCATGTTAATGAATTAGCTAGACATGGAAATAAAGAACAAGCAACAGTTCATTGTAGAAATTAAATAGAAGAAAGTAAAAGTTTAAAGAAAATAATGCACTAGAATAAGAAAAGATTGGAAGATTGAAAGCTTGATCCTTGTATTGCGTTGTCACCTTCTCCAATTACAAAGATCGCTCACTCTCACTCTATCTTTTCTGGATTCTAGAAGGAGAAAAAGAAAATTACATAAGAGACTAAAAGAAAGCCTAGAGAAACCCTAACAATTTCCCTATAAACAATGCTCTTTTCTCCTCCCTAATTACAGAGGCCCTAGGGGTCTATTTATAGTCTTCATGAGAAGAGGCCATCCCACCTCAGCTCCGGATCAAACGCTGAGTAATGGTCAGAAGATTGCCGCGGTTTCGCGGCATGTGCCGCGTTTCCGCGGCCGTTTCTTGGCCGCTGAGCTAGCGGATTTTTGTGCCTTTCTGTTGTATCTCGTATCCCCGGCTGGATCTTTTAGAAACTGAGAATACGCTTTAGAACTGTTCAGACCTAGGCTTTCCTCTTGTGGGCTTCTAAATGATTCTTTAATTCCTCAAAAATCATAACTGTTGGGCCTCCTTCTCCATTAAACATTGGACTTGAAAAAAGAGAGAAAAAAGCAATAAAAATCCAATATTTATTCAGATAAAGCATAGCATGGTGGTAGAAAATGACGCATAAATGACTCCAATCACAACCCCATACCTAGCTTTTGCTCGTCCCTGAGCAAAATAAGCAAAGAGAAAAATCCTAACTAAATTATTACACCACTTTCGTAGATGACACGATTGCACTGAGCTCGTGCAATAAGCCTTTAAACCTCTAGGTTACCCTAGAGGAGGAGTGTTGTCTCCTGAGGGTTTTCAGCGGATTACACCCACAAAATCCCAAAGAAAAAGAAAATGTTAGTGAAAAAGAGACATATTTTATTATGATCCATTTTCTTCAAGAATTTCGGTGATCTATCGGTTTCGGGTTATTCTAAACTTTTCCTTCTTTTTATAAGTTTCCATGTGAAATCTTGTTTTCAACTTAGGTTAAGTTTCTAGAAATAGAGAGAAAACTGGATTTTGTATCAGGCCTAACACATATACATATGTATGAGGGACTTTTCTTAGACTTTAGTTCATTTGTTCACATATATATATATAATATATATATATTTCTTTTTTTATTTTTTTATTTTTTTATTTTTTTATGTTTATATATTATATATTTACATTTTCTTAGCTTCATTAGGCTTTCTAATTTACCCCTGTAGCGAGCCTTTTACTGATGACTCCCAGACCAGATGGTCTTAGGGCACCAGATGAAGATACATCCCTAAGGTTTAAGGTCTCGAGTAAACTAGGCCACGAATACTAAGGACTCAACCACTTTTAGGCGTGACTGGTTATGCTTCTTAAGGCACAACCAACCAGCTTAATTAGTGATCAAGTTTTATTTATGATTTATTGTTATTATTTTTTTTATATATTTATGTAAACAAAGTCACTAAGTCCTTGATTAATCCCTCAACATGTAAATGTATATAGTGCTTAGAAAAAATTCAAAATCTAGCTATCTTTTCTATTCTTTTCTTTCTTAACCTAAAGATCCTATAAAACTTCTTATTTTGACTTATATTAAGCAATCTTAGCTTAGAATTTCCTTAATACCTAAGATCAAGTTAATTCTTTTCAAAAAAATGGATCAAATATATATATATATATATATATATATATATATATATATATATATATATATATATATAAGAAACGAGAAACCTAGAAATCTAAAAGAAAAAGTCTAGAAAAATCCTATGTTAGTATCTACCCCCATACCTATCCCATGCATTGTCCTTAATGTATGTAAGAAAATATACGCATGAAATAGGTAAAGAAAGGTGCCCCCCCGCCTTCGGCTTGGACCAGCGGTGGTGCTAGGTCCGACTGACTGTGATGGCCGCGACCCTCCTCAATGCGGTCTAGGCGAGATGTCTGCTCCTCAACCTATTTGCATAGTCGAATCTGTCCCCGAAATATCTTCTTCATGCCTCCCCAAATGGTAGACATGAATGCGCGTGAATCAGCTGGGGGGTCCTGTTGCCAAAAGGCCGGCTCATCCTCCTCCTCTAAAAGTTCCTCCGAAGAGGACTCTATAGGGACATCTTCGGACTGGACACTAGGAGTCCAGACCGCATGAAGACAACTATTGTAAGTGCTAGTCGCCCTCTCTTGTGCAACGAACACCCTATCATATGAGTCAAAAACTGCGCCTGGTAAGAAAGTCCTACACAGACGAGTGATCAAAACTGGGTGCGAGTACTTTGCACCGCGCGTGCGGGAGGAGTTAGAGATGATACTATGAAAGATGATCTTGTTGATACAGATATTGTGCTGTCGAGTCATCAGGTCGTGTATAATCTGCAGCACCGGCCTGTTAAAGGAGGTCGTATGGTCAAGCCCTAAAATGTTTCGTTGAATCCAGCGACCAACGCAATGTACATTTCTAAATATAGTACTGGCTTTGAGCCCCCTATCTTGTTCCGTACAGCGAGCCCCCATGACAGTCATGTAATCGATTAAAGGTAGGGGGTCGCTATGATGTAGGCTGCAAGGGATATGTGTGAGTTCCTCTAGTAGAAAAAGCGTGATGATAATATCCCCAGTGGGCATGTGCACCAAGATCTGGTATGTGTCAAAATTGATAGATGCGAAATCTATAGAATTGTAGAAAAGTTTGACGAGTTCAGGACAATAGTAAGACTCGTGATCTGAGTTATCATAAACTAATCTATACCAATCCCATGCACGAATACGATTTAAAAATATATGACCATAACCGTTAACATCGCTAAGAATTCTAGCAAAATCTTTTTCAGCGAAAATAGACTGTGCCATGATGAATAATATGAAGAAACAAGAAGGGATACGCAAACCTCCCCTGGACTATATGGGGGGAAAACTTAAATGAGATTGCAGAGAGCAATCAGTGATGGTTGCAGAGGTGTAGATGGTAGATCGGGGATCTTCAGATGGCCGCGTCTGCAGAGAAATTTGGCGGCGGCCCTGATTCTTCAAGATGGCTGCGGAGGCGCGGCTTTTGCCGTGGAAACGCGGCTGGATAGAGGAGAGAGGGGTTCAGAAAAATTTGGGGGGCGGCACTGGCTGTGTGCGTTTCAGATCTGGGGTTGAAACTAGGGTAAGGAAGAGAGCACGAGATGGGGGATATTTATAAGGAGCTAAGAAGGACGGAATCCCCAAATTGCCCAAGTGAAAACTAGGAATTTACAACCCTAGGTTATTTTAAAAGGAAAAGGAGTGTATGAAGAGATAAAAAAACCTAGGTGCTATTTAGCACCTAAGTCCCTCTTTTTTTTCTTTTTTTTATTATTTACAGAGGAGGTCCCAGATGACATACAGGAGACACCGGGAAAATTGTAAAATTACGTGGTCACGTATAGACTGGGTCACAAAGACCCAGTTTAATAAAATTGTGTGACTCAGATTCCGTGGTTGAAAATGGCTTTAGGCGTTAACCATTGACTTTGAAAGTGTTGCCATCTTTGGATCGAAAATTTCAATGGCACCATGAGGAGAGACGTTCTGGATGACGTATGGGCCTGACCACCTGGTTTTTAGTTTACCAAGAAAAAGGTGGAGTCTATTATTATACAACAGAACTTTTTGTCCTGAGATAAAATTTTTCCTATGAATCGATTTATCATAAAAAGCTTAGCCCTGTGTTTAGATATCCGAGCGTTATCGTATGCATCATTTCGTAGCTCTTCTGACACAGATATCTGTAGTTTTCTCAAATCACCGGCTTTGTCTAAGTCCAAATTCAGCTGTTTTAGTGCCCACATAGTACGGTGCTCTAACTCCACAGGCAAATGGCAGGGTTTTCCAAATACAACTCGATATGGAGACATACCGAGGACAGTCTTGTAGGCGATCCGATATGCCCATAGGGCATCAATGAGTTTGATGGACCAATCCTTACGATTTTGTCCGACAGTTTTCTCCAATATCAGTTTAATTTGTCTGTTGGTGACCTCCACTTCCCCGTTCGTCTGAGGGTGATAGGCTGTGGATAATTTATGAGAGATGGAGTACTTCCGCATTAGGGCTTCAAAAGCCCGGTTGCAGAAATGACTCCCGTTGTCACTAATTATAGTACGGGGGGCTTCAAAGCGAGAAATGATGTTTTAACGTAAAAAATTGATGACAACTTGGTTATCATTTGCCCTAGTCAGAATAGCTTCAGCCCATTTAGAGACGTAGTCTACGGCCACCAAAATGTATTGGTTGCCATAAGACAGAGGGAAGGGTCCCATGAAATCGATGCCCCACAGATCAAAAATTTCTACCTCAAGGAATAGTGTAAGGGGCATCATGTCTCTATGTGTGATTAGACCTGTCATTTGACATCTGGCACAGAGCTTGCAGAAAGTATAAGCGTCCTTAAAGAGAGTGGGCCAATAGAACCCACTCTGAAGGACTTTCTCAGCAGTATTTCGTGGACCAAAGTGTCCACCACAAGCCAGCTTGTGACAAAATGCCAACACGCTATGATGTTCATCGTCAGAAAGACACTTCTAATTATCTGGTCAGGGCAGTATTTGAATAAATACGGTTCATCTTAAAAGAAAACCGTACTTGTTTCATAAAGCGATACTTGTCCTGACCGGACCAATTTGAAGGTGTTTGCCCGGTTGCAAGGTAGTTTGCTATATCAGCATACCAGGGCTCTTTCACATCGTAAAGATGTGTTTGTCAGGAAAATCTTCATTGATAGGTATCGTCTCAATTGGTGCATTAGGAATTCTCGAAAGGTGATCTGCCACCACATTTTCAACGCCCTTTTTGTCTTTAATTTCCAAATCAAACTCTTGCAAAGAAGTATGCATCGAATCAGTCTGGCCTTTGCATCCTTCTTTTGCATTAAGTATCTAGGGCAGAGTGATCAGTGAAAATCGTTGTCTTAGATCCTAGTAGGTATTGGCAAAATTTTTCCAACGCAAACACAACTGCTAAAAATTCCTTTTCAGTTGTCGTGTAATTTAGTTGGGCCTCGTTAAGCGTCCTACTAGCATAGTAAATCACGTGTTGCCTGTTATCAGTACGTTGCCCGAGAACAGAGCCTATGGCATAATCGGAGGCATCACATATGATTTCAAAAGACCTAGTCTAATCAGGCGCTGAGATTATTGGCGCCGAAATAAGTCTGTGTTTAAGCTCCTCCCAAGCTTGTAGACATTCTTGATCAAAATTGAAGGGTACATTTTTTCCTAAGAGATTTGGTATAGATCTAGCAATTTTGCTAAACTCCTGAATAAATCTTCTATAGAAGCCAACGTGCTCTAAAAATGATCTAATGTCTTTTAAGCATTTTGGCTCAGGAGCTTTGTTATAACGTCCACTTTCAATCTATCAACCTCAATTCCTTTGTTTGAAACTCCATGCCCTAGGACAATTCCTTGCTTGACCATAAAGTGACACTTCTCCCAATTGAGTGTCAAGTTTTTCTCCATGCATCGTTATAAAACTAACTTAAGATGGTGCAAGCATTGTTCAAAGGAATCACCATAAATAGAAAATCATCCATGAAAATCTCTAAAAAAGTTACCACAATGTCGGAAAAAAGACTAAGCATGCAACGTTGAAACATTGCAGGAGCGTTGCATAGGCTGAAGGGCATTCTTCGGTATGCAAATGTTCCAAAGGGACAGGTGAAGGTACTCTTGTCTTGATCCTCGGGAGCGATAGGGATTTGATTGTATCTTGAATATCCATCCAGGAAACAGTAATACTCATGTCCAGCTAGTCTCTCGAGCATTTGATCTATGAACGGAAGGGAAAGTGGTCTTTACACTTGGCAGCGTTTAATTTTCGTAATCAATACAGACTCGAATCTTCGTTGGAAGACGAGTTTGTACTAATTCTTTCTTATCGTTTTCTACCACGGTAAACCCGACTTTCTTTGCCACAGCGTGGACTGGACTAATCCACTGGCTATCGGATATGGGATAGATGATCCCATTATCTAATAACTTCAAAATTTCAGCTCTAACAACCTCTTGCATGATCGGGTTTAGTTTACGTTGTGGGTCACGTTTAGGTTTTGCATCTTCCGTCAAATGAATCCGGTGTTGCACAATGGATGGACTGATTCCCTTTATATCAGCCATGGTCCAACCAATGGCTTCTCGATTTTTCCTTAATACTACAAGAAGATCCTCTTCCTGTTGTTCCGTAAGATGGGACGCAATTATCACGGAAAATGCTTCCTTTTCACCCAAGTACTAATACTTGAGATGACTAGGAAGAACCTTAAACTCAGAAGAGGGCACTTGATCTATCAATGGTTGTTCCTTGTGTAAGGGAAGGATAGGGGCGGCATCTGTTGCCCACTCCACTGTGGATTCAATTATTTGATCAAGGTTGAAGTCATCAAACTCCAATTCAAATTCTTTATCAGACTCATATTCAATCTCCACTTCATGTTCACTTGCTAATCCCTTGATCAAGTTCACTTCAAATGACTCATTATCCAAATCTCGAGGTTGTTTTCCCAGGTGGAAAACATTTACCTCTTTTGTCATATCCCAAAAAGTTAGACACATTGATCCATTCCTACAGTTGATGATTGCGTTTACAGTGGCTAGGAAGGGTCGTCCTAGAATGACAGGTGTCTGAGCTTTGGGATTATGTACGGTTTGCGTCTCTAGAACAATGAAATCCACGGGGTAAATGAATTCCCTGACCTGAATGAGATCATCTGTAATCTCCCCATTTGGAATCTTTACAGATCGATCAGCCAGTTATATAGTAATTCTGGTTGGACGGAGGTCGCCTAACCCAAGTTGCTGATACACAGAGAAAGGAAGAAGATTGATGTTGGCTCCTAGATCAAGTAATGCCCTATTTATCATGGTCTGTCCTATAACACAAGAAATAGTTAGACTCCCTGGGTCTTTATATTTCACAGGAATTGGCCCAGTTAGCAACTCACTTATATTAGAAGCAAGGAAGACCTTCTTTGGGACATTTGTTTTCCTTTTCTTAGTGCACATATCTTTTAAGAACTTGGCATATGAGGGGACTTGTTGTATGGCATCAAGAAGAGGTACATTGATTTGGACCTGATTAAACATTTTCTAATTTTTCCATTTGAGCATTAGTCTTTTGGTTTGCTAGCCTATTAGGGAATGGTACAATAGGCTTGTATGGTTGCTCATATACTTTGTCTTTATTATTCGATTTGGAGGTTGAAGGTTGTGAACTTGAAGATGGATCATTTTTAGTTTGTGGTACTGGAACAGGAGATGTTGATATTGATTTATTTGGAACAGGATGACTAGAAACCTGATTGTTTATCTGCTTTCCAGATCTCAAAATATGAACAGTATTACACTGACTTGGACCTATGTCTTCAGCTTCATGAATAGGGAAGGGGTTCTTAGGATTGGGCACTGGCTGGCTTGGCAATGTTCCCTTTTGTCTTTTATTCAATGAGCTAGCCAGTTGACCTATCTGAACCTCTAACCTATTGATAGCCTGATTGTGGGTGTTCATCATTGAGGCCTGGGTTTTAGATAAGGTTTCAATCATTCTTTCCAAATCTGATAATTTTTTATCAGGATGATTTTGTGTTTGTTGTTGCTGATATGTGGGCTGGAAGTTATGTTAGAAGCTTGTTTGGAAATTTGGTGGACTCTGTTGGAAACTGGGTTGATGAGACTGAGCAGGATATTGGTGTGGAAATGATGGTCTTAGTTGTTCATGACCAGATTGATTCCAAGAGAGATTTGGATGGTTCCTCCATCCCGGGTTGTATGTTTTGGAGTATGGATTGTAGTTAGGTCTTGTGTATGCTGCATTCATATTCTCAGGGTACATTTGAGCTTGGTAGACGGGACACTCCTCAAACAGGTGGTTGAGAGCATGGCAATAGGTACAACCCAGGTTGATAACAGGTCGTGGGTTGACCTGATTCACAGAATTTGGTTCCCTAGCCTCGAGCAGTTCTAACCTTTTCATCAATTGAGTTATCTTTTTCTCGGCAGCTATAGAGGATTCAATCGAATGCATACCAGCTCTGAAAGTGGTGGGATTGGTTTTCTCAGGACAAGATTCCCACTGAATGGTTTTTTCTGCTAAAGCTTCAAAAAGATCCCAACCCTGGTTCTCATCTTTCTTTAAAAATTTCCCTTGACACATAGTCTCGAGGAGTGTCTTCGTTTGGTAATCTAGTCCGTCATAGAGAATTTGGCACTGTCGCCATTTCTCTATGCCGTGATGAGGACATTGGGCTAGTAAATCTTTAAGCCATTCAAAATACTTCCAAAATGGTTCACTTGATTCCTACTTAAACTGCATTATGTTTTTTCTGATGAGGGCCGTTTTATGAATGGGATAGAATTTCTTAAGAAAGACTTTGACAAATTCATCCCATGTTGAGATAGAACTGGCAAGCAGATTGTATAGCCACTTCTTGGCTATATCCTTAAGCGCGAAGGGAATGAACCTTAATCTAATAGCATCTTCCCCCAGTTAGGGAATTCTTATCATCAAGCATACTTCTTCAAACTCACGAATGAAGAAATATGCGTCCTCGGATTCTAGGCCATGAAATCTCGGGAGTGTATTTATGAATTGTGGTTTAAGCTCAAAAATGTTTCCAGTTGCTTTGGGTAAAAGAATGCATGAAGGAAGTGAAGTGCGAATGGGGTAGAACTTGTCTTGGAGAGAGTATTGTTAGCCATGATTGGACTTGTGTCAGGAAGTGGTGGTTGTGCAAGTGTAGAAGCCCTAACAAGTCTTGCTGAAACTGGGTCCCGATACCACTCTTGCATGCACAATAACAGACAACGTTCACCAAGCAGTCAAGCAAAAAAGAAAATAACAAATAAGAATAAGGAAAAACAATCACAAGCTATCTAGGATATCTGGACCTAGACAACTCCTAACTGTTCGATGAACCGAAGAAGGTTATTACTCGAGTCAGACCACAGCTAATCAGCCAGGTGGGGGCAAGATTGGTGGGAGGTATCCGCGCAGAAGCGACGGGCCTAATTAAACCAAACCACCAGCCTTCGGGGTTTCGCCCCTCAATCCCCAACCTTAGACACTGATTTGACTGGAGTGTGAATCAAAAACAATTTCCAACCTCAGCTGATCTCTTAATGAGTCTGGATGTCCCTAGGGGCCAACGTCTATCAATTTTTATTAAAAAGATTGGGATTATGAGTGCTTGGAATCTAATTTTTGGGCCAAGGATGGGTGATTAAATCCCCACCTTATCTTGTTATTGGGTGGTGCCCTTAAGATCAGTTTTTGCAAGTATACAAGATATGCAAACAAGATTCGCTCAAAGCGATGTAAATCAACCAAGGGATGAGTCCTATTCTAAATGCAATGTGGACGTACCTTGCTCCAGCACTCTTCAACAGTAAAGTAAATGAATTGAAAAGACACGTGCCTAAAATGCAAACATCTAATCAATTTTTGAACTTTTTCAACAAATGTTTTACTGTTGGTTTATTAGCAGGCTCCTGGTGATGGCATACAAGAAATAAAGTTTGCAGAAAACTATAATTTTGTAAAGCAAGCAGCCCTGCACAAAACCAGTCAGTAGTGAACTCCTTTTTGCCGCGGATCCGCAACCAGAGGTGAGGAAATGCGACAATCCAGAGGGTGCTTGGTCTCTGCTTTCTAGAACAGAGGCCCAAGACCACTTATATGTTACTGCAATCTTTTTTTCTGCTTTTTCTAACCTGTAACCTGCAACAGAGAAGAAAATTTTATTTTAGTTCCAAAATTTCAATAAAAACCGTTCATAGCATAAGCTAGGACGGGTCGTATCCGCAGGGAGGGTTAGCAATTGAAGCATTCAAGGTTTTTATATTAAAATTTTAGTGAAGAAAAATGAAGGTTTTTCTTTGTTTTAAGAAATGAAAAACAAAACGATGTGAAAAGTGAGTGAAAAATCTTTGGAGATTTTGTAAAGAAAAGGAAGAAACGAGAATAAAGATAGAAGAAGAACGGAGATATTTAAAAAGAGAAAGTTTTCAGGAGAGAGGTTTTTTAAGTATGATAGAAAGAGAAGCCATGACTAACTAACATTCTTATTTACTAACTTACTACTCTCGTTGGGTGATGCATGCCTCATATTGATTCATCGGCAATGGTGTGTCTTGCTTTGCCAAGTCCTTGTATTATCCCATGTCGAAGCTGTTTCTCATCTAGGCTAGGCTAAGTACCTCCTTGAATCATTGGCTCCCTAAATAGATTTTCAACAGTGGAACAAGGATAATCACTCTTAAAGATGCTAAGAAAACATGCAAGATTCATTAGTCCATCAAAGCTATAATAAAGCGAGCATGAAATAATAAAATTGTAATGTAGTCATTAGCATGGTGAAGTGCTCCATCTTCATGTTCCATCAAGGCACTTGTTCTAAAGACAAGGCTCTAAGTGAGGCTCACATGAATCATATGGAGGGGGAACATAGCATTTGCAAAGAATAAAAAGCAACTCATCTTCATTGGGGGTCAGATAGACTTGTAATTTGCAAGACTAAAAAGAAGAAAATATCCAATGAATCATATAAGTTAGCAATCACCCAAGAGTTAGTAGTTAGTAAAATTAAAGTTAGTTAGTCATGTTAATGAATTAGCTAGACATGGAAATAAAGAACAAGCAACAGTTCATTGTAGAAATTAAATAGGAAAAAGTAAAAGCTTAAAGAAAATAATGCACTAGAATAAGAAAAGATTGGAAGATTGAAAGCTTGGTCCTTGTATTGCATTGTCACCTTCTCCAATTACAAAGATCGCTCACTCTCACTCTCTCTTTTCTGGATTCTAGAAGGAGAAAAAGAAAATTACATAAGAGGCTAAAAGAAAACCTAGAGAAACCCTAACAATTTCCCTATAAACAATGCTCTTTTCTCCTCCCTAATTACAGAGGCCCTAGGGGTCTATTTATAGTCTTCATGAGAAGAGGCCATCCCACCTCAGCTCCGGATCAAACGCTGACATAACGGCTAGAAGATTGCCACGGTTTCGCGGCATGTGCTGCGTTTCCGCGGCCGTTTCTTGGCCGCTGCGCTAGCGGATTTTTGTGCCTTTCTGTTGTATCTCGTATCCCCGGCTGGATCTTTTAGAAACTGAGAATACGCTTTAGAACTGTTCAGACCTGGGCTTTCCTCTTGTGGGCTTCTAAATGATTCTTTAATTCCTCAAAAAATCATAATTGTTGGGCCTCCTTCTCCATTAAACATTGGACTTGAAAAAGAGAAAAAAAATCCAATATTTATTTAGATAAAGTATAGCATGGTGGTAGAAAATGATGCATAAATGACTCCAATCAAGTTCTCTTGCCAAATCACTAAATACCTAGGCCGAATGTTTATCGGCCACCAGAAGATACCGAAAGATAACCGAGTAAAGCCATCCGGGCCAACGAGATTTGCAAACTTGTCCCTGTAAGACGCGTCATGAATCTCGGGGAAGCACCTATCCAGCTTGTAGTTGCCCCCGTTCAGAATCGTCTTCCAGATGTAGAACATATAGTATTGCAGCCAGGTTGAATTCTCCAATCGCCACATAAAAGGCATAAAACCTTCAGAGGCAGACACCGCCGTCATCAGCGAGGGCCAATGCATGACGTACTAGGCCATCAGGTATATATATGGGAGCTCGACCCTAGGACTGGGAGTCTTAACCAGGGGATGACCGTTGATATCCGTGACTGGGTGGCCCTCTGCGTCCACGATTGCTTCCACTTGGCAGAAGCTCTTCGCTAGAGTGTGTAACCCACTCTGGATCTCGACCACCCTCGCTGGAAGGAGGGTGATGGACTTTCCATGGGCAAGCAGGACCGCTAGATACACCACGCCGGTGACGATCATCTCATGCGGTAGCGTTGGCACCACACATCGCTTTAGCCACAGCATGTGGAAACCCGCCAACATATCCTGGTCAGACATCGGGACTTGGTTTGATGATGGAAGCTCTCAAAGACGGTGTCTGGTTTGAAGGTATCTTCATTAGATTCGGTGGTGTAGAAGCTGGTGGAGGCACTGATTCTTTCAAAAATTTCTTCATCAGTACTGGGAACTAGCCGGGACATCGAGTTAGCTTTATTCACCCCGGGGAATAGATAAGTTGCCTATGACATCTGCTTGATTACCCCGCTCCTCCATCTGGCCACTTCCCCGCAAATGTGGAAGTGGCACAACACTTCCCAATAGGTCTCGTACACTAGAGGATCGCTCTTCTTCAGCTGATGCAGCTCTGGGTTGACGGGACATATTCCTCATAAGGGGTGTCTCCAATCATTAGCCCTGAGACTTCATACATCTCATGAAGGGCGAGCCTTATTTCCCTGATGGGAGTAAAGAATGTGCAAGTCTCTGGATCATAACGCTCCAGGACAGCGTAAAAATATTGGGTGCTCCGCGACATGCCATACTGAACAGCCCTTACGGTCCTGTACAGTCCAGCTTGTAGTAGAAGATCTTCAAATTCTGTCAGAGCAAACCCTACCATTTTGTCCTACCAATTTTTATCTGTATAATGGACCCAGCCAGTGGCACGAAATTCTGGAGGAAAGTCACTCTCACATCCAAGAATTGATTGATGAAGGTGGCTGCAAGCTAGGGGTCTCTCCCATCGGATACTCGGCTCTAACCAAGCCAGGCTGCAACCCCAGCATATCCCTCACATGTCTGATGGTGTAGGCTTCACAGGCACCAATCTTGCCTAGGGTGACTCTGGAGAAGGGCAGACCAACTCCCAATCTATTATCCGATACACGGACATATGTTGCAGATAGACCAGAGGGTACATCCACTCCATATTCGAGAGGAAGAACCTTTTGTTACCAATTTGACGAAGCCATTTGTAGTCCCCGTCATAAAGGGCAGCCTCATTCTCTTTAATCGAGCCGCCAAAGAAAAAGTCGAGTTTTCTCAGTAAGGTACGGGAGTCTGACTAGAACCGGCCATCAGAAATGATCTCCTAAAGAGTCAGCATGCTGGCATTACTGATCCGACTTCATCGCTTCTTTGATTTACCAGTGGTCATAGGAGCAGTCCTTTGGAGAACGAAGATCATGTTTGGATCAACACTACCTACATATCCAAAGTGGCACTTCTTGGACAGAGTATCTAAGGAGTATCACACTGCAAAAAGAATAACATAACAGTTAGAATTTGAAAAATGTCAAAGTGTTGAAGCTCAGACGCAAGGTTCACCTCAGAATCACGTCTGATGATTAAGACGCGGAGCTCGACGAAATCTGCGTCTAAACATAAAGATGTGAGGCTCACAGAAAGCCCGAGTTTGAAATTTCATAACTTAAAAATTTCTCTAAGTGTTGGACTCAGACGCGAGACTCCGCGAAACCCGCGTCAAACCTCAGAGATGCGAGGTTCACATGAAATCCGCTTCTGAACTCCCCCACTTAGAAAAATTCTCTAAGTGTCAGAATTAAATGCAAGGCTCAATGAAGTCTGCATTCAACAAACAGATATAGACTCAAGCTGATGAAGCAAAGACGTGGAGGTCGTCAAATACGTGTATTGCCTACCAGTGCAAGAGCCGCGTCTGAATATAAAACACGGGCGTGGGCCTCTCGTTGGCAGTTCAATTCAGAAGATACTGAAGAGTTTAACCCCTCAAGTCCCTTAATGGTGAAAACCAATTCAATTGGCTTTTACCTGAATTGGGGCCTCATGTGTGGAAGAACCACCCATTTGAGCCTTTGGAGTGACAACGCTCGAGGACGAAGCCACAGGTCTGGTTTTTGGAGCCATTTCGACCATGAGTTCTGTGTAAAAGACGAAGGAAAGAAGAAGAAGCTCGAAGCTTTTCTTAAAATTCTGAAAATCTCAACGCAAGGCTCTGCGGAGAAGAAAAAGAGTCTAATGATGACTCTTGAAAGACTGATGTCTTTTATAGACACAATAATCCACCAAGATACGTGGCACGTATCTCAAGACCAATCGTCTCCTGACACGCGGCAACGCTCCTCAAACGCGAACCTCGCGTATTAAGAGAATGACATCTCTTCAAGCTCCTCCCGACACATAGCAATGCGCCTCAAACGCGAACCTCACGTATTAAGAGAATGACGTCTCTTCATGCTCCTCCTGACACGTGGCAACGCGCCTCAAACGTGAACCTCGCGTATTAAAAGAACGGCGTCTCTTCAAGCTCCACCCAACGCATGGCAATGCGCCTTGAACGCGAACCTTGCGTATTAAGAGAACGACGTCTCTTCAAGCTTCGGCAGACACGTGACAATGTACCCAGAATGTGAGTCTCGCGTTAAACAGAGCCACGTCTCTGCAGCAAAAAAGAGGTCCTTGTCTCCACCTTGAAGTCCGCATTACTTCAACAAAGTGAGAGCTGCATATCCACTTCAAAGATCGCATCTTTCCAGTATTCTCTGACTCGCATCTTGGCAAAATAGCAGAGCCGCATTTCTTCAATGATGAAAAGTTCGCGTTTCCACCACGAAGTCTGCGTCACTTCAACAAGTGAGAGTTGCATCTCCACTTCGATGTCTGCGTCTTTTCGATGAATGAGAGTCGTGTTTCTACTTCAGACGAGGTCCGCGTCTTGAAGGAAACATAAACTTTGCATCTATAAGACCTGCGTTCAGTCTTTACATCTGCAATCAGTTCAACAGTACACTGGCGAAAGCAGATGACTATTTCTCCTGGCTCAACAGTACACCAATAACCAGCTCAGCGTACTGAGAAGGTCTAGACTATGTATCCAGACACTCACGATGATCATTTCTGGTGGCTTCAAAGAGTTTAATAGTACACTCACGAAGACCAAGATCCAGACGAGATCGAGCTCAAAGTATCTTAGAAGATTGCCAGTCCAATCTTGAGAGCTTGCTGCTAGAAGAAAAATCTAAAATATTTCAAAATCCGTCCCAGTCAACCGCGGAGTTTTGAAAACTTTGGAAGGGGTTCGGTAGACTGTCTAAAAATCACTGAGGACAAGTCATCAGAGAGTAAAGTCTATACTCCAGATGCGAGGCTAATCAGAGCCACTCGTGCACTGTTAAAATGCGAGGTTCGAAGCCCACGTCCCCAACTTCACTGCAATGCCAAGACACAAAGCTCAAAGTCCTCGTCTTAACGTCACCGCAGTGTTAAAACTCGAGGCTCGAAGCCCGTATCCTAGGTTCACTTCAAAGTTAAGATGCAGAGATCGAAGCCCGCGTCTTGCAAAGCTCGAAACCAGCATTTTCAACGGCTAAACGCCAAAATGCGGGGCTCGAAGCCCGCATCTTAACATCACTGCAATGCCAAGATGCAGGGTTCAAAGCCTGTGTCCCAGTCATCTATGCAATGCCAAGATGCAGAGCTCGAAGCTCGCGTCTCAGCATCATTGCAATACCAAGACACAGAGCTCAAAGCCCATGTCTCAACATCATTACAGTGCCAAGATGCAAGGTTCGAAGTCCGCATCTCCACATCACTGTACCAAGACGCAAGGTTCAAGGCCCGCGTCTGGTAAAGCTCAAATGTTAAAACACAGAGCTCGAAGCCCCGTTTCAACTGCAGAAGTGCCCTGCATTTCAGTTATAATTGCCCTCATTACCGGATCAATTACTACCCATATAATGAGGGGAGTTAACCCCTATCATGGAGGATTTTAAGGGAACAATTTTACCCCTAAAACCCCTATAAATAGCTCAGTTTTTTTATTAAAGGGGGGTCGGATTTTTGGTCGATCGTGGCATCGGAGAATTTTCGGTCAGAATTTTGGTCAATCAAACTGAGAGGAAGGAAGAGAGAATTTTAGATCGAATTTGATCAAGATTTTTAGTTGAGGAGCCCTGAAAAGAGTCAAACTATTCTACTAACTTGCTAAGTACAAGTTTTTGCCAAAGTCTCTTTGAGATTCCATTTGGATAGGAGCAGTGCTACTCCGTCCGTGATCCAAGGAGAAGATTTCCCAAAGAGCATTGACGTTCACCTGGTCAACGAAAAACAAGATTCACTTTTCATCACTATACAAAGAACCTAGGCTTAAACAAAGAGAAGATTTGAGCTTGAATATCTTCTCTCTCTTGTAATTGAAATTTTTTGAGATTGTTGTAATCTTTCATTGATTCAAGGAAATTTTACGATTCACCTCTCAAATGTTTTCCCAAGAAACACTGTCAGTTCAGAGGTGATTGATTTGACATGACCGATAAGAAGCCACCAAGCTTGAAATTTTGTCATTCAGAGGTGACGATGACGAACTGGACCTGATGACAAAATGAAGGTGAACCCGATTTTAGGGACCCATCTATTCAGAGGTGACAAACTGGACATGATAGACTAAAACACACTAAACTCTTAATCTGCTGTCAGAGGTAGTCGTATTAACTTAGCAGCTAGCCCACCAAGGACTGCAAAGGTGAATTGGTTCTGGGCACCCATCGGTTCAGAGGTAATATGGACATGACCAACTAAGAGACACCAGGTTCGCAATTTGCTGTTTGAAGGTAGTATTATTAACATGACAGCAAGAGCTCTCGGCCCTGACCGGGGAAAGGAGAACAAAGTTATGGACCCGTCTGTTCAGAGGTGTTAGACTGGACAAGATAGTTTGAGTACCATAAAAGGGGAGAGATCTAGGTATCCGTCGGTTCAGAGGAAATATAGACATAACCGATTGAAATTTACTAGACTCAAAACCCTGCCATTCAGAGGTGACAAACTGAACATAATGGCAAGGGAGTAGTCTCTACTGGTCTTAAAAGATGAGACTTGGCTATCTGTCAGTTTAGAGATAACATGGACATAATCGATTGAGAAACCACTAAGCTTGAAATTTCTACCGTTCAGAGGTGACAAGCTGAACATGATGGTAAAAGAAGTAATTCTACTACGGGAAATAGGATTTCATTACGAATTCTATGGGGAAATTGGTATTTCCTTGGAAAGTCATTTGAAAGAAATTGTCAGAGGTATATTGTTAACGTAACAACTAGGGAAGTCCACTGGGGTCAGGAGAGGGTAATAATAGACTCCAATAGGGATCTATCAAAAATTCGCTAGGGATTCAGAAAATGAATCTCATAAGAGATCATATGTCAGAGGTAATCATTAATGTGACAAAAAGAACTCTATGGAGATTCGATAGGGAAATAATTATTCCCAAAAAGTTGTTAGAGCTAATCATTAACGTAACAACCAGATTTCTTGCTGGAGAATTTAAAAGGAGATTTTGTCAGAAGTGATCGACAACTCCTCCGCTTGGGGATTTATAAAAGTGAATTGTCAAAGGTGTGATGTTAATGTGACAAGGATTCATCTGCAGTTCATTTTTCGGGAAAAATGATTACAATTTGATGTGGTCCTACCATTCCATGGATGGAAATTGGCAGGGGACTTTGGTGGAATTGATCGTTCTTTGTAAATACAAGAACATTATTAGAGAATTCCGTCGACGAATAGAGGACAGTATTCCCAAAATTCGTTTGGGGAATGCAATTAATCCTGCTGGGGAATAGGAGAATAATACTCCTATAATGAAGAAAAAAATCAGAGGTGAAACTTTAACATGATCTTTTGCTTTGTGGATCAACAATTTCATGGAAGGGAATTGGTAGGGGATTCTAGAGGAATCAAATGGGGTCAGGTCCCTTAGAATTTTTAGCATACCCTCAGCTATCAACAGATTTGGTGAGACTTTACCAACTACCATTTAAGTTGGCTAGCCATGCTATTCCTCTCAGCATGATGAGTTGTCGAGAACTTTGTGCTGGGCTTAAAAATCAACTTTTTTCTCTAACCTTAGCTGTTAAGGGCTTAGGATCATGTAATTCCGTGGGGATCTCAGTTAGCAATTAATGCCCCTCATGGAATCTTTTGGTGTTTTTAATGTTGACACCATGCAGCGTCGTCTCCTGATGTTTGATCAGCCTGACTCCGATGGGATCCCCAATGATCAGAGGTATAATGTTAACTTGATGAGGGATAATATTTTTTTTTGGAATTTGTCATTGATTGGCATCATAAGTATGTCAATGTTCAGATTGGACAGGGGATATGCTCCATTTGAGTAGACTGTCTCTACTACAACTGGCCCTTCCCATTTAGGTCAGAATTTGCCTTTGGACTTGTGTGTCATGACCATAGGTCATCTGACAGCTAAGACTAAATCACCTTTTTGAAAAATTCTCTCTTTGACCTTTTTGTTGAAGACTTTTGAGATTTGAGCTTGATAAAGCTCAATACGCTGCTGAGCCTACAATCGCTTCTCATCAAACGCTTCAAGCTCTTGGAGATGTAACCGACAGTTATCTTCCTTAGTCATCTTGGTCTCCAAATCAACACGGAGTGACAGTATTTGAATTTTCAAAGGTATAATGCTTCACATCTGTATACCAGAGAAAAAGGCGTATTGCCCGTTAAGGTTCGAACCGTAGTTCGATAGAAGATGAAGATATAGGCAGGACAGTGGCACGAGCTACAGGCAGGAATAAGGCTCCTCCTGACGCCTAAAGACATTCACTAAGTTTCTCATTCTAATCTCATTTGCTTGTGCAGATGAACTTTTTGAGAAGCTTGATGTTCATCTTCTTAAATGCTTCTGCTAATCCATTGGCGGCAGGGTTGTAAGAAGTTGACACCACATTCTGAATCTGGTATTTATCGCAGAATTGATAGAATAATTTACCTCCGAATTGGAGACCATTATCATCGATGATCTGTCTGGGAACACCAAATCGATGGATGACACGATGTCTGATGAAGTTAACCACGTTGGTGGTTTTAACTTCAACAAGCGGAACAGCCTCTGCCCATTTTGAGAAATAATCGGTTATTGTAAGGATGAACCGATGACCTTTAGCTGATGGAGGACTGATGGGCCCTATTATATCAATTACCTAAGCCTCGAATGGCCAAGCTACAACTGTGGGGTGGAGTAGTTCCGGGGGTTGGTGTATAAAATCCTCGTGGATTTGACAACACCTTTTTGCATATTCGACTACATCGACGATCATAGTTGGCCAATAATAGCCAAGTCGGAGCAATTGATCCTTGAGCTTTTGTTTTTGTTGAAAAGCTCCACATATACCATCATGAGCCTCTTTGATTATTTCTTGTGCCTCTGAAGTGGATAGACAATGAAGAAGTATACCATCATATGAACGACGGTATAACATTTTTACTACTGCATCGTAGCAAAATCGAGTAGACCTTCATCGAACAGGCACTGGTTCCCTGGGGTCATTGGTTAATATGTCGTGCAAGGCATAGTTGATGATTGGAAATCACCAGTCTCTTGGTTCAAAGTTTGTCGAGGTTGTATGAACTTTGCTAACCTCTAAACCATACTTCGGACAGAAGGCAGCCACCATGAGATGGTAGCTGGTATCAGCAGGTAAAGCTAGTGTACCTGCTAGCGCTACTTGAGCATCTGCCTTTATATTCTGAAGGCGGAACACATGACTGATGTAGAAACCTTTAAATGTAGTAGCCAACTGAATTGTTGCATGGTGATAAGGTATGAGGTCTTCATGGCAGGCCTTATATTTACCCTTGACTTGGTTGATGATCAACTTGGAATTGCCATAAGCTTCAAGGTATTGTACCCCCATCTGTTAAACAAACTGGAGGCCAATGAAAAAAGTATTATACTTGGCTACGTTATTGAAACAAGGTTCAGTTAGAGAGAATGCACGAGGAATGATGTGATTCTCGGGTGAAATAAATACTACCCCTACTCCAGTGATAATCTTGCCTTTTGGCCCGGTTCTTGATGCACTATCAAAGAACAACTGCTATACATCCTCGTTTGAAGTTATGTTGGCTTAATAACTTCATCTGGAATATCTTCATGTAGCTCTGAAGACTCTGGAGCTGGATGATCTGCCAAGAAGTCTGCGAGGGCTTGACCTTTGATGGCCTTTTGAGGTACGAAAGTCATATCATATTGGGATAATAGTATTGCGCAATTAGCCAATGGGAGTTTAAGGAACTCGACTTTGCCATTAGAATTTGAAGGGGGTTAACTCTTGAAATAACATGAATAATCTATCCAACCAAGTAAAGCCGCATCTTCTGGATGGCGAAGACAAGAGCATGACATTCCTTTTCAGCTGGGTTGTAGCGACTTTCAGGCCGAATCAAAGTTCTGCTGAGATAATAGATGGCTTGCTAGGCACCTTCATCATTCTTCTGTGCAAGCAGGGTGCCTAAAGAATGGTCCATAGCTCTTATAAATAGTAAGAATGGTTTTCTCAAAATAAGAGATGCCAGGATCGTAGGTTTAGTGAGGTATGCTTTGATATCCTCAAAAGCTTTTTGACAAGCATCAGCCCAGACAAAAGAAAATGGAAAAGAAAATCTAAACTAAACTAAACTTTGATTTGGCCTGGAAGTCGCTACAACCCAGTTAACAAATGGTTGACAGCGACCCGACAGGTTTACGATAAATCTTCAGATGTAGCCCAGCCTGCCTTGAAGACCACGGAGTTCTTTGAGATTCTTTGGAGGCTACATATCTTGAATGGCTTAATCTTGTCCGGATGAAGAAGGATTCCTTTAGATATGACAAAAAGTCCTAGGAACTTGGCGCTTGAAACTCCCAAAAAAGACTTTGTCGGGTTCATCTTCAGCTGGTGAGCCCACATGAGATGGAACATCATTCTCAAATCATGGAGATGGTTTCTCTTATCGCGACTTTTGATTGCAATGTCGTCAATGTAACACTCCACTGTATTTCGCAAGTGATCACGGAAGATCGTGCTCATTGCATGCTGGTAAGTGGCACCCACGTTCTTTAAGCCAAACGTCATAATCGTGTAGCAAAGCACACCCAATGGTGTTCGAAATGATGTCTGCTTTTATCATCCAAATACATTTTGATTTGATTGTACAGTGAAAAGCCATTTATAATGATATCCTTTCAAAACTACACATGGTGTCAATCATGTCATCCGTGATAAGTAACGAAAATTTGTCTTTAGGACAGGCTATGTTAAGAAAATGAAAGTCAATACAGACCCAGATCTTTCTGTTCTTTTAAGGACGGGTACAATATTAGCAACCCAGTCCGGGAGCTATTCCTCTCGAATGAAGGCACATTCGATGAGTTTCTAGACCTCAACTTCGATTGCCTCCATAATATCAGATAGGAAGTGTCGTTGCTGCTGTTTGACCGGCTTAGTATCTGGCTTGATGTTGAGGTGACGCATGGACACTGAGGTCGAGACCAGGCATGTCTTCGTAGCTCCAAGCAAAGACATCTATATACTCTTTTATCAGGGATATAGGGTCTTGCTTCTCTGTCAGAGACAAACTTTCCTTATAGAGATGAGTCTCGGGTGCGTGTGATCACCAACATCAATTTGAATCAACTTATCTTCTGTAGGAAGGTCGCATTGTTCAAAACATTTCTCCCATTGAAGATCAAGTTGTTGAGCTCAAGGATCAGTGTTGAATAGTTCAATGTCCTCTTTCGGTTCCATCTGACTGGTTGAGGCCATGTTGACGAAGAGTTTCTTGAAGGTAACCCCAAGCTTACATCAGATTCCCACTCTGATGAATATGCGAATGTGACATAGAGGCCTTCTAATTCTGGATCAGATTGAATAGATGGAGTAACGTACTCCAACCCGCTGCGAGTCTGATCGTAGTAGTTGCAGGCTTTCCTTTCGGTACAAAAGATTGTAAAAGGATGCGTCGTCCCTTCCCGAAGTTTAGGCCTTCACCACAATGTAAGTTGTATCCCATTTCTTTTATCATACGGTGCGCTGACCGTGCATAGTGAAAGAATTATGGGGGCTCCAAGTCTTCATCCGAGTTGTTGGATGTAGTAATCCAATGTCAGACTCTGCCAAATATAATGGGCGACTAGTACTTCTTGGAAGAGGGGACTAAATATACAG
This sequence comes from Agave tequilana, assembly GCA_038442645.1. NCBI lineage: Eukaryota > Viridiplantae > Streptophyta > Magnoliopsida > Asparagales > Asparagaceae > Agave > Agave tequilana. The sequence continues at coordinate 190,558 of JAVJIF010032742.1, forward strand.
ACCCATCATTCTCTTCTATATGCATATATGCCGTCAACACAGGCAGAGGCATGTGTAGAGGGCTCATGTCAATAGGACTATTTTCATTATCGCAACACAAGGAATAATCAAAATTGATATTTTCATTAAGCACCCATTCATCGCCATTGTCGACGGAGTTATTATAATCAGGATCGTTCAGATATGCTATAATTTGTTCTTCGTCAAAAAAACCTCTGGATCTTCTCCTGATTCTGAATCCTCTTTGTTGTCGCTATCAATGTCATTAGGTAACAATTTCTCTACCACTTTACCGCTCTCTTTATAAAGTAGAGAATCAATGAAGCAGTTCTCTACCCCTTTGAACGGCTGTATTTCTGCGAACACCGTACTGACCATTGCCTTGTCATCCACATATTTGAAGCATTGAAAAAGTATAGAAGGCACAATCCAATTAACATGAATTCAAGGTCACCCGAGCAAGAGATTGTAAGACAGTCAGTGTCGAGAACTTAGAACGTCACTTCTGATTTCAAGTCTCCGATTTGGCATCGGAGACGGATCTTGCCCAGAGGATGACTACTCCTGACGTTGAAGCTATATATGGTCGTGGTCGTGGTTGACAACCTGATCAACGGGATGCCGTGAAAATACAACAGTCTCTTGGGGATAATGCTTAGGGCGGACCCAGGATCAACTTGTATTCTCTCGATGAGTGTGGACCCATTGTACCCTATATAGTACAAAGGCTTGTCGTGTCAGTTGTCTTTGAGGAGCATATCCTCAGGAGTGAAGGTAATGCATGGCACCTGCTATTGTATCAGATGACATCGGAGGCATGAGGCTCCATCTTCTTTTGTAGGGATGGGTACTTGTGCCAGAAATAATTTTGAATCAGCAAGTGCAACCCTAAGTGCCTCTCTCATTTTCTTCGAGAGGCGGATATCTCATGCAGAGTAATACGAGCTGAGATATTGGCCAATTGTGCCAATATGTCATAGCGGAAGGGAGTATTCAGTCCTCTGGAAGAATTCCTCTTCAAGGAATCATCGAAGCGAATCTCCTTCTGCTTCTCTTTATCCTTTGACGCTGGGGCCTGGACAGGTGCCGACATCGCTGGTTGGAGTTCTCTGTCAGTTGTCGGGTCATATTGTCGCAAGTACCATTTACCAGAACGTGTACCCACCGGCTGCAATGTGGAAGGTTGTGCTGCTAAGGCGGGCTTCCCTCCTTCTGAGTCGCTCAGAGAGGCTACAGTCACAGAGTCATCATCTGCTGCGAGAGAGACGACATTGCATGACTTGTCTTTGAGCTTGGGCTTGTTGGTCTTCCATTGCTCATCTTTGACAAATCTGGGTGGACCCACATGATTTCTCCAGATTCTATCGTGATGGGGATGAGGCCTTTAGCTTCCTGCTATTCAGCCATAAGGTTGATGACATCCAATCTTGCCTTAGGGATTGAGACCAATCCGTCTTAGACAATCATCTTCAGGAATGTCCCGAAGTTAAGAGTCACCATGTTGGCGGTGACTTTCTTCTATTCTGACTTGAGAGTTAGAACTCCAGCATCTATCAGGGCTTGGATCTTATCCTTGAGGATATAGCACTTGTTGGTAGGGTGATGCACCATTTTATGAAAGAGGCAGTAATTAGGATCATTTGTACACTCCACTTCATTAGGTTATTGAGCTTCAGGTAACTTGAGCTTGTACCCTTGTGTAGCAAATGGAAGATTGCCACCACCTGCTCGTCTTTAAAAGAGTATACCTTTAGCGGGAATTTGAATTTCTGATTGCCATTGGTGTTATTCTTCTGCTTTTGTTGAGCTATCCCAGATAGCTTAACGGGCATGGTTTCCTTACCCTTTAATTAAGAAGATTGGGCTGCATCACGCCCCTTGGTGTTGACCCCCAGTTGTTCTTGGGGACTGAGGGTTCAAATTTCTTAAGCGATTTCTCGGCTATCTCATCTTGTTCAATAATCTTCTTCCATGTATAGGCTTTGACAACTCCCATATGAAATTCTATTCTGTCAAGAAAGTTATGCAGACATGCCTGGAGTAACATGGGTAACGACATGTCTGCAGGGCACATGAGAGAAAGGTTGCAGAACCTCTCAATGTATTCCCGCACAGATTCTTCTCCTTTATGAAATGTTGAGAGCTTGTCCATAGTCACCTCGATATTGTCCTGACAGAATCGAGAGAGAGATACCGGGTTTCTAGGTCAATTCAAAAGTTGATGGAGCCGCTGGGCAGGCTCTTAAACCAGTCAAAGGCTACCCCCTTAAGGGTACCGATGAATAGTCTCATCATGATGGCATCGTTATCTATTACGTTACCGGTCTGAGACCAGAAGTAATAGATATGTTGGTTGGGCAAGCCCTTGGGTACATGTGCAATATAGGTAGCTTGAACTTTGGCGGGTATGGTACCGAATCTCACTCCAGCGGGTAAGGACGAGTCACCCCTACGTTCTTCAGTTCATCCCTCGTGACCAGGGATGCAATCTGAACTTGGATGCCCTTAATGACCTCAGCATCGATCGAGGATCTTTCCTTTAACTTATCAGTCTTAGAATGCTCATCGCCATTATGCTCCTCATCGTTATAATTGCTGTAAGTGTCATTAGTATTCTGGTTAATCAGGTGGATGGAATGTAACACCCCGCTCCCGAATACGTACTTAGTTGCGTATTTAAATTTTTGATCGTATTTTTTGATTTACTTCTGGTATTTATTTTTTATTATGAATTATTTATATGATCGTTTTGCCTTGGATCCGGATTTCGTGGACTCGGAGTCAGCCCTAGTCTGAATTGGGACCCGATCCTAGGGTATTACTCGATTTGGACTTTTCGGTAGTCATATTTGACCGATTTTAATTTCAAACATCATTTTCTAATATTCTATATTTTCTATAATTTTTTGGAATTTTTCTGAATTAAATTGAAAATCTTCAAACCAGTGTCGACTAGTACCGCTGACCGATTCTCGGATTTTTAATTTACAAACGGAGTTGAATTTCAAGAACAACTTTCACATTATTTTTTAAAATCATATTTTTTTTATCTAAATACATTTTCTGAGATTTTTCTGAATTTATCAAAATTCCACCAGATTTGGTGTCGGCCAATATCGCTGGCTGATTCAAAGATTTTTTAGTTTACAATCGAAATTGAATTTCTAAATTCTGCTTTCACATTACTTCTTAAAATCATATTTTCTTCTTTAATGCATTTTTTGAGATTTTTCAGAATTTATCAAAATCTGGCTGATCCGGTGTAGACCGGTATCGGCGGTTGACTTCAGGATTTTTAATTTGAAAAGGAAATTTTATTTCTAAAAACTGATTTCGTATTATTCCTCAGGATGATGTTTTCTACCTCTGGGAATTTTTGGGAATTTTTCTGAAACAGTCGATGTTTCTCGACTTTATTATAATATTATATTTTTTAAATTTCTCCTTTCCTTTCTTTCTTTCTTTCTTTCTTTTTCTTTTTTCTTTCCCCACCGACTTCACCAACCGCCTACACCCCTTCATTTAATCCCTCTCCCATCCATCACCTTCATCCATCATTCTCCCTTTTTCTTTTTCTTTTTCTTTATCTTTTTTTTTCTTTATCTTTCTTTCTCTCTCCCTTTTCTTCCTTTCTCTTATTCTTCTCCATTTTGGCTGACGCCCACAGCAGCGCGCCTCCGTCCACCATCAACGGCGAGGGAACCCTCCCAACTCTGGCCATCTTCTCTTCCATCTCCTTCCTCTCTCTCTTTCTTCTCCCTTTTTCCTTCTCTCTCTTTAACTCTCTCTAATTTCACTCTCTTTCACTCTACCTCTCTCCCTTCATCCCCAAGATCCGGTCATCACCACCATCCCCGATGACCTCTCCCAACTCCGCGAGCTCCGCTCCTCCTCCTCCTCTTTCTTTTTCTTCTTCTTTTCTTTTTCTTTTCCTTTTCTTCTTCCTTTTCTTCTTTCTTTTTCTTTCTTTTCTTTCCTTTCTCTCCCTCTCCCTCTCTTTTGGGGTGGCCGGCGCGGCCACCCCTGACTGCACCGGCCACGACGGTTGGCCGGCGCAGTCCCTACGCCTCCCTGGCTACAGCCAGGGAAAGGCAGAGCCAGGCCAGGCCCCTGGCCTGGCCTGTGCGTGAGCAAGGGGGAGCAGCCCCCTGCTGTCTTACCTCTCTCTCTCTCATCTCTCTATCACCTCTCTCTTTCTCTCTTACCGTCCCCCTCTCTCTCACCAGATTCTCTCTTACCTCTCTCTCTGTGCACTCTTTCTCTCTCTTTCCAGCTCTCTCTCTCTCTCTCCGTATCTCTCTACTATTTCTCTCCCTACCCTCTTTCTCTTATTCTATTTCCCTCTCTAAACTCTCTCCTCTCTTTAGATATTCTCTCTCTAACTTCCTCTTTCTCTCTCTAGAGTTCTGTAAATCTCTCTCTAGAAATCTCTTTCTCTCTCTAGGCCTCTTTCTCTCTCTTTCTCTCTCTAGCTCTCACTCTTTCTCTCTAGACTTTCTTTCCTAACTCTTTCTCTCTATTCTCTTTCTCTCCTCTTCTGTTTTTCTCTTTAAAAATTATATATATTTTTTATTATATTTTATGGCGCGTACGCGAGTTCCCGGGATTTCGGAGTTTTCGGCATTTTCGAAGATTTAGGCGAGTGTCCTCGCCTCCATTTGGTTTTCCCGCTTCGTCAGGTCGACACGTATTTTACTCTATACTTAAATGTATTTTGTATTGGCAGTGCCCCTGTATTTGTATGCGGCCAAGTGCCCGTGATTGTATATGTATATGCTTGTGTTGAATGCTTGTTCTAGGGTAATTTACTTTTTGCATATATACATGCCTGTGATGTACTATTTTTTCTGCTTATACCATGCGTGGCCGACCCTTTGTGGTCGTTAGCCTCCGGGCTCTCCCTTCAGCTTTCGGGCTTTCAACTTGGCCTCCGGACCCTTTCAGCCTCCGAGCTTCTCCACTCTACGGTAGTGTTGATATTATCACGCTTATATGTATGTTGGTGTGGTACTAACATCTCGTGCAGGTACTCTCGTACCGACTCTGGGTTTCTCCCCACTCCCGGGCTGGCCATCCAATGGTTCTAGGCCTGTACCCTTATGGGTTTCATGGTAGCTACCGAGAGTGCGCTTAGACTCCAAGCGTACTTTAGCCTCCGGGCTCTCGCTCACTACCTCGAAAGAGAAGTGCCTCAGACCGTCAGGTCTTTCAGCTCCGCCTGGTAGGCATGCTTAGCGCTCAGCGCTTTAGCACTAGATTCATCTAGGTGAGATGTTGTAGGATTTTCTACTCGCACTTTAAGCCGCGTCGTCCCGGTGACTGATAGGTAGTAAAAAATGCATAATTGTCACTACATTTACTATCACATTTTCATATTTATTCCTACAATTTTGCACTATTACTAATGTTTTATTATTTAATGTGTGCAGGCCTTGAGTAAATAATTAAATAAAGAATAAAGCCTTAAATGAAGCCCAAAGCCCATGTGCAAGCCCAAGTGCAAAAGTTGCAATTACCAAGTGTAAAAGTTGCAATTACTAAAGAAGAGGGAAGGGATAGACTTCTACTCAACTCTAAATGCTTGCATGACAAGGATAAAGATAAAAGGAGGAGAGTACAAAGATAAAATTCATTTTAAAAGATTTGGAAGATTTGGTTTTAGGGTAACTTGCTTCCCAAGTTATCCCGAATTTTCAAACTAATGAGTCGGTATACAACTTCCAGAAGGATATACCCAGATGGACGGACCAGAGGAGGCCACGCGCGAAAGCGCGTGGCCAGGGACCACACTGTGGCAGCGGAAACGCGGCCATAGCCGAGTTTTCGCGGCAAGATAGACGAGTCTGGCGATAAGATTTTTTGAGAGAGTTGTATTGGGACTCTACGTCTTCCAGCTCCTATAAATACCCCTGCAGAGCAACAAAGAAGGGGCACAGTCGAGTACAGAGACAAATTTAGGGTTTTTCTTAGGCTAACTTGTAGATTGTAATTTAGGTTTTATTTTCTTTTTTGTAATTTTTAATTTTCTTTATGTAACTGAGAGGAGAGGATACTTTCATGGAGGAAGGAGATCAAACTTGTACTGAAGGTGACATCGGTGTAAGTAATCTTTTCTTCCATTGTTAATTGAATCAAATCAAAGTTTATTCTTTTTTTCTATTTTTGTTTTGTTTTTGTTTACCTCTTTTGTGTTTGTGGATCCATATGAAACCAAGAGCTTCGAAGTTGCCTTCTCCTTGCAAGTGCCGTTGATGGTTTATGGTGATGAAGATCTATTTCCATGGTAGTATAGCTCGCCTTTTTATTTGTAGTATAGATCGGGAATAGGGAAGATCTCATATTCCATGCTTCGTTTGCCTTCAAAGAAAGGTACATCATTGACTCGGTTCCAAGGTAAGCAGACGCCAAAGAGGTAAGTAAGTTTTTAGTTTTTTGTCTTTCTTTTAATTTTAGTATAAATCACAATGTTCCCAATCTTTTTCACACTTCTTCTTTTTCATTGTAAATATCATTGTAAATATCATTATAAATAAAAAAGAGAGAACTCACTAAACAAGCTTCCATCGCTAGTCCCTCCCTGTGGATCACGACCCGCATAGCCACTTGCTATAGCGGTAGAATTGAGCACCTTGCACATCCTATTCTTAAAACTGAAATACTATATTTTGTGTGCAGCTAAAACCTCAATCAAAATTTTGACGCCGTTGCCGGGGAGTGTTTGACACGGAAAAGGGGCTGGAGTAAAATTTCCTTGAATCAGATGAAAAATTACAACAGGCTAAATCTTCCGGTTACAAGGGATGGCGACTCCGCTGGGGAATCTGTTTGTTACCGACGAACATGTTGTGGCGCAAGATGACGTCCACCACGAGGGAAAGATGGTCGAATCGCTCGTTGTGGAGTTCGACCAGGCGAAGTATGAAGAGTTTCTCTCTTCTGGCTCCAAGAGCCCAAAGACCCGCGTCTGTCGCAGGGTCTCGGCGGGGATGGCCTCGAAGCCCGACCTGAAGCTCTCTAGGGCGCCGCTGCTGTTGCCCACTGTGCCCAGCAAAGTTCACGCGTCAACGCCTCTCAGAAGGCCCGCGCGATCCCAAGCACAGTTGCTGTTGCGACCAACTCCGGCGCACAGAAAACCCGTGTCAACGTCTCTCAGGAGACCCGCGTGGTTAAACTCCCTGATGTTCAACATCAGGATGTTGTTGGTTTCTCTCCACCTCCTCGACGCAACCGGAATGCTGAGCGTCGACAGAGGAGACGTGCGCGTCAACTGCAAGTTGGAACCGTTGGTTGTCCAACTGAAGCTGGACGCAACGTACAGTCTCGCGCCTTGCCCGCGTCACGTCCAGTACGTGAAATCCACGTTTGGCGGCCCAAGCACGCAACTCCTCAAGTTGAGTCCTCTGAAGACCAACTTACCAAACGCCAGAATGAAGCTTCTGCGTATCGTCAAACGCAGGAAGCACGCACCCAGAGACGAGGCGCCCTGCAGCCCATTCTCTCTCACGCGGCTCAGCCCGGACGCACCAGGCAGCAACGCGATACTCGCGTCTCATCTCAACAGAGACGCCAGACGCGCTTTCCACAGTCATGACGCGGAAACCGCGTCCCTGAAGTCTGCGTCCATTCTGCACAGCACATGGATGCCTCCCGTCTTCGGCGTTGTGAGGCTAGTCTCTTTGATCCCTCTTCCATGGATTTGAGGGATTATCTGACAAAGAAAAGAAGTGCCCACCAGGTCACTTCATCTTGCTGCTGCCAACGGCTTATCTCCATGCTTGCGGAGTGCCGTTGCGGGTCGAGTGTGCGCCAGCAGTCCTTAACTGGACAACTGACCTCGATTCCCCCGTCAGCCAAAAGAAGGCGCTCCCATAGAAGGAGAGTCTTCTCTGACATTGAATACCCGGAGCTTACTGCGAACATGACAAGCAGGAGCAAGGGGAAACAACTTGCAGTCAGCTCAGACGAGTCCGAGTCTGACTCTGAACCGGAAGGGGTGTATCGACACACTCGCACCCGGACGGGGGCCATTCCCCCAATTGACTATAATGCCTTAGCCCACGGCATTAGAGCGAATGATTCCCACTCCGCCGTAGTGGAATCAGGGGCTTCGAACTCTTCCGTCGAGAAGGAGACCTATGCCTACATGACAGGCACTCCTGAGGAGACGGCAAGACGTATAGAGCAGGTCCAGAAAGCACAAATGGACATGATTATTTCTCAGCAGGCGTCGATTGACTCCCTCAAGCAGGCGATTGCACAACTGCTAGAAGACAGGAGGAAATCTCCTCCTAGGAGGTCAAAGGGCAAAGGGAGAAAGGGAGAAAGCTCATCTTCCGAACCTTCTGAGGAGGCGCAACGATCTACTTCAAATTCGTCCAAATCTTCGTCGCACGACCCAGAAAGGCTCATACTAAAAGAATGAGTCAACTGGAGCAACGCCTCAATGCCCTTGCCAGTCGCAAAGACCTCCAAGAAGTTAGAGTGGTCCGGCCCTATCCAGCTGAGTGGGATCTAGTCCCGTACCCTCCTAAGTTCAAGGCTCCAACCCTCCAAGCCTTCGATGGGAAGGGGTCCCCTAATCAGCACATCTACTACTTCAAATCTCAAACTGGGAATGTAGTAGATAATGACGCCATCCTGGCGCGACTATTCATCGGCACCCTGAAAGGGTTGGCCTTTGAGTGGTTCATGAAGCTCCCGGAAGGTTCTATTAAGAACTGGGGCGACTTGGAGAAGCTGTTCTTAACACGCTTCTTCGAAGATGACTCCGAGGTCACAATGCCCACCCTGTTGGCTAAGAGACAGCGAAAGGGAGAGTCCGTCAAATCTTTCGTGGAGAGATTTCGGAACGTGGCACTCCGGTGTCCAAGCGGTATGACCCAGGCCACCCTGGTGGAAACGTGCCGCCACAACCTCCAAACCTCACTCCTTGCTCAAATAGGGTTGCTGAAAGCCGCACCTGGAAACAATTAGTCCAACAAGGTGAACAGGCTGAGGAGATTGTTGCCCGTGTCAGGGCAGAGGAAGGCAAGCTGCGGCCGGAAAGGTCGACAAGGCGTGCACCGGCACCAGACACATCCCTCCAAACAAAGCGGAAGGATAACTTGGCGACGGAGACCAAATCCCCCGCCAAACCTCAAACAGGCAGGGCAAGTGGCTCTTCAAGCCAGCCACGCCCCAACAAGCAGTATTCCTTCAAGGAGGAACATGTCGATTCGCTCTTCAAGCTACTCAACAAGAGCAATCGGCTGAAACTCCCTGAAGTTAGACGCCCAGAGGAAGTCGGCAAGACCGACAATCCCAACTACTGTATGTACCACAGAATGTTGGGACATCCTACCAAAAGCTGCTACGTCTTCAAGGACATTCTTCAGGCTCTGATTGACGCGGAGGTGTTAAAACTCCGACCAGAGCAGAAGAAGGTGACGGCCAATGTGACGTCGGTTCTCCAGTTCGGGAGACAACCTCCAGCGCCTGCGGGGGTAACTCCTATTCCAAGGGGAGAATTGAGAGTGGTCAACACAGACCCTCACCAGCAGCAGGAGAAGGGCTTGGTACCCGTCCCTACGTCTCAAGGGAAAATCATGTGGGTCCACCCTGACCTAGTGGACGGCCAGCAGTGGACTACTGTGACCAACAGGAAGTCCAAAGGCAAGGCAAAAGCTTCGTCCTGCCATGTGGTATGTGCCTCCTCCTGAGAAGCAGAGGATGATGTTCCCTCACTGACTGATTCAGAAGAGGAAACAATAGTCTTGGCCGCAGAACCCAATCAACCGATGACGGGAACTCGTTCGGGACAACCCTACTTGAAGCAGTACGGCGAAGTGGCAGTAAACCCTCCGCAACTGGCTGTAGAGCCAACTAGGCCCTCCACGAAGCCACCTGTGGAGAAGCAGAAGGAGACTCGATTCTCTCGAGCCCTTCAAAGAGGCATCGCGGAAGGGTCTTCGGCACCTTACCGCTTTGATGTCCTGGCTCAGCTGGCCAACATTCCGGCACGCATTACCTTGTATGAACTTCTTAGACTATCAAAGTCGACCAGGGAAGCTCTGCAAGAAGCTCTGGCAAATGCTGAGGTCTTCATGACCCAGGTGCCGAAGGAGGAAGATGTAGAGGATTGCCTCCATACTTCCCAGAATGCCCCCTGCATCACCTTCACGGCAGATGATATGCAGGTGAAAGGGAAGCATGATCGACCCCTGTACTTCACAGGTTACATCGGATCATCTGAGGTGAACCGCATTCAGGTAGATCCAGGGTCCGCATTGAGCATTATGCCCCGCCGAGTCATGCAACACCTCGGCATCCCTACCCACCGTCTGAGCCCTACACAGACGACCATTTACGGGTTCAATGCCAACGGTACCCGTCCGATGGGGAAGATCAAGCTCAAGTGCCAGATTGGGAGCCTCAAGTCGGAGGTGACGTGCTACGTCATCGATGCCGACACTTCCTACAATCTGCTGCTGGGACGACCATGGATCCACCGCAACTCCATCGTTCCCTCCACTCTTCACCAAGTCATGAAATACATTGACGCGAGTGGGAAGGTGCAAACGTTGGTTGCCGAAAGGTATCCGTTCAAGGGGGTCGAGAATTATTTCACGGATTCCCTCTTATATCAGGATCCGGTGGATGAAACCCCGCAACTGGAGGCGCCAGACTCTTGTAATGAGGCTGACACTGAGCCCGAGCAAGAAAAGTGCCTGTGGGAGTTAGAACCACTTGTAAAGAGCACTAATAAGCTCGATGTTGATAATACCACCGACGATGCAGGCGGTTGGTATATTAATGAGAATCTAGACTTTGAGTATTTTTCTGCGTGTGCATCCGATTCAATACCGTCGGATACTACTACCGACGTAGACGATGACATCTGGTCGGCAATGGATGCTTTGACATCATTGCATGTACCAGTAAAATCATCTTCCGGGACATACCAGGATAATGGCGATGCGCAGGAATCTATATTCATAGTTCCGACAAGACGAAAAGGCCAAAAACCAATTCTTTTGGGCGAATGACGACTGAACCAACTCCCCGCGAAGAATCAGAAAGTGAGGAGGAATCCCCTCAGCTCAGTCATTATGAACCAAAAACGCTCAAAATGATGAAATGCATGGGGTATGACCTAACCAACAGACCCGGGTTGAACTTCGGCAAAGGAAGAAGAACGCTACTTCGATCCTTTGTGCCGAAAGGGAAGGCCCCCGATTATTATCATCGGACGCGCAGGGGGTTGGTCTATGTATCAACTCCGGTCCCATCAGCCTCCGATTCTCAAGAATCGTCGAGCAACGATTACTCTTCAGACACATCATCTTGGGAGTCAGATGTCAGTGTCGGCAACATCTTCAAGGAACTTTCAGTGAACATGGTTTCGACAAGCCACCTGGAAGATGGAAATGAAGAAATGATCCAATCTGATACAGATCCTTGGATCAAACATTTAAATGCTCTTTGGGATACCCGCTTTGAACAGCGTGAGCCACCCACAGAAGACAAGGTTGTTCAGATCAACCTAGGAGATGAGGCTAACCCTAAGCCCATCTTCATAAGTGACGGCCTGTCACCTTCAGAGAAGAAGGATCTAATATCTCTTGTACAAGAGTATATAGACGTCTTTGCCTGGAATTATGAGGACATGCCAGGACTTGATCCTCAAGTGGCCATGCACCGCCTCAACATCAATCCGGACGTAAAACCTGTCAAACAACAGCAGCGACGGTTTCGCCCAGAAATAATGGAAGCAATTCAATCAGAAGTCAGAAAACTCATTGATTCTGGCTTCATCAGAGAAGAACAGCATCCCGACTGGGTGGCCAACATCGTCCCCGTTTCCAAGAAGAACGGGAAGATCAGGATCTGCATCGACTTCCGTGATCTAAACGAGGCCTGCCCCAAGGACGAATTCCCATTGCCAATCACAGATGTCATGATTGACAATACTTATGGATTCGAACGAATGTCCTTCATGGACGAATTCTCAGGATACAATCAAATCAAAATGTATCCTGATGACGAAAAGCATACCTCCTTCAGGACACCCCTAGGAGTGTATTGCTACACCGTCATGCCCTTCGGACTGAAAAATGCAGGGGCAACATACCAAAGGGCCATGAATGCTATTTTCCATCAGCAAATGCGGAAAACGGTGGAATGCTATGTTGACGACATTGCAGTAAAAAACCGCACTAAAGAAGATCACATATCCAATCTGAAGGTGGTCTTCGACATCATGCGGGCTCATCAGTTGAAGATGAATCCTACAAAGTCTTTCCTGGGGGTGGCTAGTGGCAAGTTCTTAGGATTTGTTGTAACGTCCACCGGAATTCATTTGGACCCAGAAAAGGTTCGCGCTATCCAAGAGATGCAACCCCCTAGAAATCTCAGAGAACTCAGAGGATTGCAGGGACGATTGGCGTACATCCGCCGGTTTATCTCGAACCTCTCCGGAAGATGCCAGCCCTTCGCTAAGTTAATGAAGAAGGGTGTCTCGTTCATTTGGGATGATGCTTGCCAACAAGCGTTTGAGGAAATCAAACAATACCTCACCCAACCACCAGTCCTGGCAGCCCCGGTGTCCGGAAAGCCTTTCCTGGTGTACGTCCGGGCAATGGACCATTCTTTGGGAGCTCTACTAGCTCAGAATGATGAAGAAGGACGAGAACAGGCAATCTACTATCTGAGTAGAACAATGATCGGAGCCGAACATCGGTACAATCCGATCGAGAAGGAATGTTTGGCACTAATGTTCGCCATTCAGAAAATGCGACACTATCTGGTAGGCCAGACTATAAATGTCATATCAAAAGTCAATCCTTTGAGATTACTTATGACAAAGCCTTCTTCACTAAATGGCCGGCTGGCAAAATGGGCCATGTTGCTATCCCAGTATGATATGCACTTTCTGCCGCAGAAAGCCATTAAGGGACAAGCGGTGGCAGACTTCCTAGCTGAACACCCAGATCCGAGGGCAGCCAAAGTTTACGAGGATCTCCCAGACGAAGTGGCCGAAGCCTACCTGACTCAGACATCGTTCGAAAGTCAAGTGTGGCAACTTTTCTTCGACGGTGCATCAAGGACAAGCCCCAAGGGACACGTAGTGGCGGGGGTAGGAGTAGTACTTGTCTCTCCACAAAATTATGTGATACCCCGAGCTGTCTCACTAACGGAGCCTTGTTCCAACAATGTGGCGGAATACAATGCTCTATTGATTGGGATGCAGCTCGCCGATGAGATTGGCGTTAAAAATCTCGAAGCATACGGTGACTCTAAACTCATCGTCAGTCAAATTCGCGGGGAGTACGAAGTCAGACATGAGGACTTAGTACCCTATTACAACGCAACTATCTGCATGGCCGAGGGTTTGCTAACTTCTACATCGACCATGTACCGCGCAGGCAAAATGCGCACGCCGATGCACTCGCATCCCTGGCAGCCTCCTTAGCTCTTCCAACTGGAGCAATGGAGAAGATATTCATCTACAGCCACGACCTGTATTGCCCGAAAAATACTCTCAAGGACTATCTGAGTCAAAGGGAGATTGTCGAGGCAAAGAAGTGCTGGAATTGTCGGCCGGTCCAGAGCTTAAAGACTGGCGATTCCCCTACATCGACTATGTCTTGTACGGCATCCTGCCTGAGGACACCAAGGAAGCGGCTGCCATTCGAAGGAAAGCCCCTAAATTCTACTATAATGCGATCACGCGAACATTGTATCGTCGATCGTGTGACGGAATCTTACTTCGGTGTCTCTCACCAAAAGAGGCCCAGGAGGTATTGAAAGAGGCTCACGACGGTACGTGCGGAGCCCATCAACCTGGCCCAAAACTGGCACATCGACTCCAAAGGTTGGGTTACTATTGGCCCAAGATGGTTGCCGACGCCGTCGCCTATGCCAAAAGATGTCATGCTTGCCAAATACATGGAGATTTTATCCATCAAGCACCAGGGTACCTCCACTCTACGACCTCAACATGGCCATTTGAAATGTAGGGGATGGATGTGGTTGGTCCTATCAGCCCTCCATCATCAAAAGGACATCGGTTCATTCTAGCAATAACCGATTACTTCTCCAAATGGGCCGAAGCCATTCCTTTGAAGGAGGTGAAGTCGTCCAACGTGATCAAGTTCGTAAACATCACGTTATTTACCGTTTCGGTGTACCTCGGCGGATTGTCCATGACAATGGACCCCAGTTCATCAGCCAGGCGTTCCAGAGATTCTGCGCTAAGTTCAGAATCCAGAGTGTGTCTTCAACGGCATACTACCCTGCCGCCAATGGCCTCGCAGAAGCTTTCAACAAGACCATTGGCAAGCTTCTCAAAAATTCGTCTCGAAGAGTCAACGCGATTGGGACGACAAGCTAGGCGAATGCTTATGGGCCTATCGCACAACAGTGCGAACCCCGACAAAGGCCACGCCATTTTCCTTGGTGTACGGATGTGAAGCCGTGCTTCCCCTGGAAATCCAAATTCCATCTCTACGCGTCGCCTTGACAGTGGAGATGACGAGAGGAGGAGAAGCATCGACAGCGACTCCAGGAACTGGAGGCTTTAGACGACAAGCGTCTGCAAGTCCAACAGCAAATCGAGCTCTACCAAGCTCGAATCACCAGAGCCTTCAACAAGAAAGTTAAAGTACGAACCTTCAAGAAAGGCGATCTTGTCTTAGCCGTCAGAAGACCCATGGTGATGACGCACAAGACAAAAGGAAAATTCCAACCCAAATGGGAAGGACCGTTTGTGGTAGAGTCAGTCTACTCAAATGGATCATATCGCCTCATAACTTCGAATGGCGATACACTCATGATGCCAATCAATGGCAAATTCTTGAAGAAATACTATCCCTAGACAGTATTCTTCCACTGATCAAGTTAAAAATACACCTCTGATCAGAAACATCCGACGCCTCCGACGGCTAAGGATAGAGGAAAATGTTGGCTTCTAAGCCCAACATAAGTCTTCGACAACTCATCATGCTGAGGGGAATAGTATGGCTAGCCCAACTCAAACGGTAGTTGGTAAAGGCATCTCAAATCCGTTGATAGCTGAGGGTTTGCTAAAAATCCTAAGTGGACTTGAGTCCACTCTTTCCTCCAAAATCCCTTACCAATTCTCATCCATAGAATGGTAAGACCACAAAATGCAATCATTACTACGTTAACACTATACCTCTGGTAATGAATACTCTTTGTCGAGTATAAACTTTGCTTGTTAACTCTGCATAGAGTAACAAACTCTCAAATTTGCCAAGTTAACACTATACCTCTGGCATTTCAAATTCCACTTGTCAATTCTCATCAATAGAATGACAGGTCCTCAAATTGCTCTTATCACGAGCCAATTCTTGTCAAGTTAACATTACACCTCTGACAAACTACTGTTTAAGTTAACATTACACCTCTAAGCAGTACATCGAGTGCCTGTCAAGTTAATATCACACCTCTGATAGTCACCTTTCTTCAACTTCCGTATCGAAGCTGAAATGGACGATGCCAAGTTAACACTACACTTCTAGCATCCGAGTCATCGCTAAGTTCAACAATACACCTATGGCCATGACCTTTCCTCGACTTCTTTGTCAAAGTCGAGACGACTAATGCCAAGTTCAACATTACACCTCTAGCATTATCCTCACTGTTAAGTTAAACATCACACCTATGACAGTGACTTCCTCAGTTTTCCCAAATAAAACTGAGATGCTGATGAGTTAAGTTAATATCAAACCTCTAACTCATGTCCTTGTCAAGTTAACATTACACTTCTGACAAGACTACTTCTAAACCGTTAAGTTAATATCACACCTCTAACGGTAAAGACCTTCCTAGATTCCCCGCGAGTCTAGTCTCATTTGATACTCTCCCCGACAGAGTATCAAGTTCATTTAGAAACATTGTTGGTTAACATTACACCGTTAACAATGTTTCC
Source organism: Agave tequilana (assembly GCA_038442645.1). Lineage (NCBI taxonomy): Eukaryota > Viridiplantae > Streptophyta > Magnoliopsida > Asparagales > Asparagaceae > Agave > Agave tequilana. The sequence continues at coordinate 206,489 of JAVJIF010032742.1, forward strand.
GTCAAACTCCCCAGCTGATCTTAAATCAAGTTAATCCCAAATCCTTGATAAAAGTTCATCTTCCCTGGGGGTACGAACTCCACTTGTCACTTTCTTTTACAAAGTGGCAGGTCCACCAAAAAATCATCCCATCCCTGTCAAGTTAATATCACACCTCTGACAGTATCATGAAAACTCCTGAAATAGGATCTTTCCTTACAAATCTTGACTTATTAAGATTACCACTATAATTTTGATAAGGTCAAAAGATTCCTTGCTTCTACGTGTCTAACTGAAGACAAAAAGTTAAGACAATGAAGGAGGCAAAAAGAAAAGTGTCACTTTTATTTATATATCCAAGCATATGAAAGTGATACAAAACGCTCTCTTATACAATAAGATGAGTGTTACAATTAAGGAGTACAAAGAAGTCCCTCTCTCTCTCAGAGGCCGTACTCACTCCTTGAAACCGCATCTGATCCCAGGTGCACAATTGGAGCCGATTGCGCCATGGCGATGACGCAAAAGTCGAAAGCGCCCTAGCTGACTAAGCTAAGAGCAATGGTGTTCTTGAGGTCCAGCGGCAGCAGAAAGTCCTGCAACCCTTCATTCATCACCATCCCTTTCCCCAGCAGGCCATCCAACGGAGTGTCCTCGATGTCACTTCTGGAGTAGGGAGAGGGAGAGGATCTTTCCGCCACCGCAACCGCCGGAACCTCCTCGCCGTCATACTTGACCTGACCATCTCTTGCCATCAGACATGGTTGGTGCAGAAGATCTGAAGAGACCTTGGCGAGATTTGGGTCCTCGTCGGAGATATAATTTACTCTCTCACAAACGACGAGGACCATAATTTACTCTCTTACAAACGAACATTGAGCAAGTTCGCCCGCCGATATATTCTTTCCGGGGCCCAGCAAACCTGAAAAAGGACGAGCAAGCCTACCTGCAAAGAATAAACAAGAGAGTTAGAAAATCTGGAACTTAGTACACTTCGACAAAGAAAACTAAGTGACAGACGCGGCAGTCATTGAAGACTTCAGACGCGGGAACAACCCGCACGGTCAAACCACCGCGTCGGCAGAAACAGACGCGAGTCAAAACTGTGCCACGCACAGGATTCAAACGCGGCCTCAGTTTGCACCCGCGCTTAATGCACAAGACGCGAAAAACTTCAGAACGCCGAAAATTGCCATCTCTCTGTTGGGTGAACAGGAGTTGCAAGATTCAGGTCTGAAACGCGCCAAGGCAATGGCCATGAGCAAAGCCAGCGTCAAGAGCCCGCGTTCAGAGAAGTTCAAGTCACCGGCACAAATTCCAGAATAGGAATGCACCAGGATTTCATTCAGATGGCTATGCCAAAGTACAGGCTATGGACATCATCGGGGTGACATACCAGCAGAGGCCCCTGTCCAGAGTTGGCCACTCTGCATCCAAACGCGGGCGCGCAAGATGATCCGAGAGAGGATTCCTTCTGAAGAGACCAAACAGAAGCATGAGAGCTCTGGGTCATCTTCATCCACGGGGTCACCTTCACCCATGAAGACGGTTCTCTGAAAGATAACTCAAGGCGTGGTCTCTCAGAGCAAACAAAAGAAAACAATCCAAGTTTGGATTATTGAAAAGGGGGCACACCCTATTTATAGGCAATTCTCAACAACTGCCATTAATGGTGCGTCAATCGGAACCGTCGCGCACGATTGTCAAAGCCCAATCAAAAACGGACGCGTGGAACGCTGCTTTGGAAACCGTCGAAGTGCGCCGGTTTTTCAACCGCCAGCGTCGGTTCTGCATGCAAGAGCATTAACGCCTAAATCCATTGAGAGGCCGACGCGTGGATAACTGCCTTGGGAAGCAACGAACGACCCAGAATCCCAATCGACAGCGAAGACTTGACGTTCAAAGATCTCCTAAAATCTTTTAAGTCAGGTTGCATTAAACGCAGATGGGAAAGCCGCGTCCCTTCAGCAGACAAGGCTGCGTCTCTTGCGCCTGTCCGATCTGCGCAAAACATATTTGCGTTATTCAGAGCCGCGTCTCACCTTGAGATTGACGCTGCGTCTCACTCCATGGACTGACGGCCGCGTCTCACTTTATGGATCAATACCGCGTCTCATCTTTTGATTGACGCTGCGTCTCATCAAGAAGACCGCGTATCAATCTGTGATTGACGCCGCGTCTCATCAAAAGGACTTAGTGAAATCTAAGTTCCTAGTGAATGATGACCGCGTCTCACTCTGTGATTGACGCTGCGTCTCATCAAAAGGACTTAGTGAAATCTAAGTTCAGATGGACTGACGCCGCGTCTCATTAAAAGAACTTAGTCCTATCTAAGTTTAGTATTCACAGCCAGTGATCAAGAAGTTGGGTTCATCCGCAGCTAAGCAAAGAAGGTGGTGCCAAAAACTTCGAAACTTTTATATCAAAAGAATGATAAAAGTGGATACAAAACACTCTTGATAAATTGAGTGTCCTTTTCTTTACAAAAAGAAAAAGAAAAGAAGGCTAAATGTCCTGGTTCGCCAAGGAACGGATTTGTTCCCTAAGGCGGTGAATCTCGTGTTGGCGTGCCCTTTCAGCTTCTATAATGGCCTGGTTCCGCAGCTCCGCTTCGGATAAGAAATTTCTTGCGGCCAGCTGCGTTCGCAGAGACTCCACCCTGGAAGAATGTAGAGACAGACTCTCTTCAGCTCGCGCCTTAGCAGCCCGTTGCTCCTTTAGCTCCTTCTTGAGGGTAACAAGCTTCTCCTCATTGAGCGCAAGCACAGCTTCTGCCCTGGCAATGGTGTCCCGAGCCCTGATGATGACTTGCTCTATGCTCTGCACGGTAAGCTCGGATTCCCTTGAATCGTCAGCTAGTTTCTGACATTCAGCCTGGGAATATTCGAGGCTGCGAATCTCTGCAGCGATTTGTGCCTCCGCCTCCTGTCGCTCTCGCTCTTGAGCAGCTAGGAGCCTGGTCAAGGTGGCCTGGGCCTCACCAAAAGAGCCAGCATCTTCCAAAGACTCCAGCTCCTGCAGGCCGTCTCCCAGTTGCTCCACCACCCGCAGACACGCCTTGGCAAGTGAGGGGCCTCCGGTTAATTCGACATTCACAGCCAGATTTTTAAGAAGCGTCTGGGCAAACTGAAAGGTGCTGTTTCCACGTAAGATGAGATCAATACATGATCCCATCGAAGCGAAGAATTATTGCACCATCTGACGTGCCAGTTCCCCCATGTCTTCACCACCTAGGAAGCTTCCCGACCCCTTTTCTGTCACGGGATAAGGGATATAGAGCGGATCCTCTCGCACCAGAGCCGTGCTGGCCGTCGATACGGCAAGAGCTAGACTGGCCGCTGACGCTTCCGGAGGTACTACCTCTGCAGGAGCCTCCACGACCAATGAGGGAGTAGTAAGCACAACCTCCTCAGAAACCTCCACCGAGACTTGAGCTGTATGGCCTTCTGGAAGGGTACCAACCATCGGACTCTCCACCTGAGCCCCCTCAGTCCTCTCTGCAAGTTATCGCAGCGTCAGCCACAATGATGGAAAAGCGAAACATTTAAAACGTCAGAGCTGCCTTACCAAGTTGGAGGTCCAGAGGTGTCGAATCCTGCGGGGTAGAATTCTCCCCGGCTTCAGCAGTAACCTCCTCGCCCGGCAGAGTGAGAGCCTCCTCAGCCTCAGTGGTTGCTTCCTCTTCTGGCAGAGTGGAAGGCTCCCCAGTTTCAACAGCTGCCCCCTTTAAGGGTATCTCAGCAGGCGAGACCTCAATCCCCTTGGGCCGGGTCAACTCTATCACCATCTCCTCAATATGCGAGGAGGTTGTAGCCTCAGCATCTTCGGCCGACCCTGCAACATAAGAGAAGAATGTTAGAACATCCTCTTCAAATATGTAAAGAGAAATTAGGACAGAAGATGAAAGAGTTCCTTCAGCAGGGATAATCGCTAGCGGTGATACAGTCGATGGCTCACCCTCATATTGTTCCTCCTCCGAGATGTGGAAGAATTTGCTCTGATCAGGAAGAGCGGGTTCATCGCCATAGTCGACCTCATCTTCAAAGGCGCTTTCCCCCCGATAACGAAGAAGACGACAGCGCAACGCGAGGAAGCTCCGCAACAGGAGCCTTACCTCCAATTACCCCAGTGGTAGGACTAGGGTCGACTGCCCTAGGACTGGAAATGAAGACGCTAGGAGACCCCGGCTGCTGTGCCTCGTCTCTCCCTTCATGAGCAGAAGAAGGCTCGAGTTGAGCTGAGATGCCTGCAATCTCAACATCCCCTCCAGTCATTATGTCGACCTCCAGTGACTCGTCCTCTTCGGCGGCGGTGGACTCGTCAACAAGCTCCCTTCCTCCACGGTCTTGCTGTGCGACCTAGGAGCACGGACCAAGCTTGGGAAATCTTCATCTTCTGGCGGTTCCTCAACTCTAACAGGGACGTCTTCAGGAGGAGCCTCAACTCCAGCAGAGATGTCTCCGGATTGAGAGACTTCAGCCGTTAAGTCCCTCCGAGCCTTCTTTGGGGCAGGCTCAGCAATAGAAGCAGAGCGTCGATGACGCTTGCTCGCCACCTGCTTAGACCTCCTTGCCCGCGGCTCCTCCCTCGTGGCTGGTGGCTCCGCCCTTGTCGCTCGTGGCTCTGCCCTTGCCGGTCGCGGCTCCGCCCTCACTGCTGGGGGCTCCCTCCTCGATCGTCTCCCGACCTCCTTCTGAACCTTCAGGTACTGGTTGATGAGTTTCGTCTGTTTACCAGACTCCGACCTCGCCTCGAGATCTGCATTGATGCTCTCAATGCATGAGAACTCCGGAACAAAATCTGGTGTCTGGATGGCTTGGGAGTACCAAGTGCAGAAACTGAAGCTCGTACGGCACTTGGGCCCCTCGATAGGTAGACGGAATGTTGCTCCCGTCCCTCCGGCCACACTGTAGTACCAGGCCCGAGCACCTTCAAACAGATTGCCTTCGAAGGCAAGTTGAGTATTGGGATTGCCGACGTAGAGTTGATCGTAGCCGAACTGTCGGGCGAAGCGACTCGGCATATACGGCTCAATAGTGCATGAAGTCCCTTGCCGGAACAGCACATATCCTGGCCGGATGTTGATCAACCACCAGAAGAGTCCCGCAGACTGTAACACCCCGCTCCCCGAATATGTACTTAGTTGCGTATTCAGATTCTTTGATCGTATTTTTGATTTACTTCATGTATTTTTTTTGTATTATGAATTATTCATATGATCGTATTGCCTTGGATTCGGATTTGTGAACTCGGAGTCAGCCCTAGTCTGAACCGCGGACTCGATCCTAGTAGACTTCTCAATTTGATCTTTTTGTTATTCCAAATTGACCGATTTCAGTTTTAAATACTGTTTTCCAATATTTTGGATTTTCTATGATTTTTTGGAATTTTCCTGAATTAAGTTGAAATTCTTCAAACCGGTGTCGACCAGTACCGCTGACCGATTCTCGGATTTTTAATTTACAAACGGAGTTGAATTTTAAGAAACGGCTTTACAGTAACTTCTTAAAATCACCTTTTCTATCTAAACACTTTTCTGAGAATTTCCTAAATTTATCAAAATTTCACTGGATTGGGTGTCGGCCAGTATCACTGGTTGATTCCAGGAATTTTAATTTACAATTGGAATCAAATTTCTAGATTTCGCTTTCATATTACTTCTTAGAATTATAATTTCTTCTTTCAGACATTTTCTGGGATTTTTCAGATTTTATCAAAATCTGGCCGACCCGGTGTAGACCGATATTGACGGTTGACCTTATGATTTTTATTTTGAAAATGAGATTGAATTCCTGAAAACTGATTTCACCAAAATCATTTTATAATATTTATTATTTTGAGAATTTTTGGGAAGCTTTTCAAGTTACTTTATTTTTGGGACTTTTCCGGAGTTTTCGGTGTTTTTCCAGATACCGGAATAGTGTCCAGATATTTTCCCACTTTTTCTCTCTCCTCGCCAAACGCGAGCTTCACTCCTGGGATTTTGCATTTAATGCGGAGATCCTCTCCATGCTGCATTTAATGCACTGCCAATTAATCCCAATCAAGTCATCATGACTTTTGTCCTTTTGTTGAAACGCAGCCTTTTGCATTCTCCCCGGACGCGGCTTTAAATTCCGCGTTTGGCTCATCTAGGCCTAAACGCAGGTCTACGGGCTGCGTTTTGGAGAAGTGAAACGCAAGTTTCATGTTAAGGAATCATGGCAAGGTATCAATATTATATTCATTTCCTTACCTTTATAAATACCCCACTCCTTCTCTCTCTTCCTTTCATTCTTTTTCCTCTCATCTTCTTTTTGGTTTACAGAGAACAATGGCAGCAGCAAAGAGCCACCTTCTCCCTCCTTTGGCCACCCACTTCTCCTCCATTTTTCCTTCATTTTCACCACAAATTCCACCATTATTCTCTCCTTCATCTCCTCCTCCATTTCCAACAACAACACCACCTCCATACCATCTTCTTCTTCCTCTTTTCACCATGAAACACCATGAACCCATTAAGCACTATAGCTTCATCACCATCTCCACCACCGTATACACCACCTTAGCCACCACCAAACCCACCATCTTCATCTCCTCATCGTGCTCTTTCCGATGAGCCATAGCTTCGCTCTCCGAAGCTTCGTTTCCAAAACTCCAACTTTTGATATTGAACTAGACTTGCACCTTTAAACTCTCTCCTTCTCTTTTGGGCCGGCCACCTCCGTTGGATTGGGGGCCGAGCTCTTCATCATCAGCAAGATTCTAAGACTAGCCACTCCTTTTGGTTTGGGGCCGCGTTCTTCTCCGTTGGCAGGACCTAAGGCCGGTACCCTCCTTTTGGATTGGGGCCGAACTTCCCTTCGTCAGACGCAGCAAAGGAACCTTGTGGGCGAGTGTCTTTGCTCGCCAAAAGCATGGATAACTCATTCTCGCACTAATTCTGCTCTCTGTTGCACTTATTTAGTCGACTTGAACCATATACTAGTCGACTAACCCCTTGAAACACAGCCTCCTTTAGTCGACTTGCCCCTTGCGTCCAGTCGACTAACCCTCTTCTGAAGACGCGGTTCTTTGAAACGCGGACTTCACCAGTCGACTAACTATTATTCCTAGTCGACTAACGCAGCTCCCTGAGACGCGGCTCTTTGAGACGCGACCTTGACTAGTCGACTACCCTCAATGCCCTAGTCGACTAACCTTCCTCCTGAAATGCAGCTTTCCCAAAAGCAGCCTTATTAAGTCGACTTGACCCTTTACTATAGTCGACTAATTCCTTCTCTAAGTCGACTAACTTCTCTCCCTAGTCGACTAACTTTGACTGATAGCTATGGTTGATCACTTCCTTGTACATGAACCTTATCCTCGGGACTTGTATCATACATTGTTATCCCATGACTTGTCACTTAACAAATATCACCTTCCCTTCTCTCTGTTTTTTTCCCTAACGCGGACCCCATGCCCGCATCTGTATTCTTCTTGTGTTAACGCAACGCAGAGCCCTCGTCCGCGTCTGCGTTCTCCTCGCGTCTTGACTTGAACGCAGACCTCGCGTTTGAGGCATCTTGCGACGCGAACCCCGCGTCTGTGATTCCCGCGCCTGTTATTCTCGCGACGCTATTCCCGCGTCTGCTATTCTCGCATCTCACTCTCAAAACTCGCGTTCCCCCGAACACTCTCTCTCTCTCCATGGATTTCTCTCTTTTGAATTTCTCCTTTCTACCTATCACTCTCTTTAACGCGTTTACGCGTTGATTCCCTGGATTCCGGAGATCGAGGATTTCACTATATTTACTAAAGATTAGGCGAGTAATCTCGCTATCCTCTTGCCTTACTATTTTATTGGTTATGCGAGTGTCCTCGCTTCCTTTGGACTTTCCTATTTTCATCGGTCGACTTGTATTCTTCATGATTTATGTTGTTTGGAACTAACCCCTTGCTTTGACTGTGTACAACTGTTATTCTATCACTTTACAAATACTTGCAGGATATGTTAATATTTGACATGCTTTTGCTTGATACTTACCACCCATATGCTAATGCCTGTCATCTGTTTATACTACTTGTCACTTGCTTCTGATTACAACATGACTTGTTACCTGTTATGACATGACTTGCCACCGGACTAACATCAATCTCTTGACATGACTGGTTGCCTGTCTAACATCACCATCTTGTCATGCTATCACTTGACACCCAGCATGATATACTTGACTCTCATGATTATCACGATAACGGGAATGATGACCTGACATCTTGATAGTACAAACTGTACTCCTGTTACTCATATGATACCTTATAGTACGTACAGTACTCCTGATATTCCTGACTTGTTCTTGCTCATTCCCAGAATCTGATAATCATCTAATAATTCATAAAAGGAACAACTTGCATCGGGTCGGGGGAAACTTGCGGCTATCAATATGTGTTCGTGTTTACAGTGGTATTAGGCATGTTGTGCAACTAAAACTTCCGGTCTCACCTGTGGGCCTCCAGGCGACCGAGGGGAGTGCTGGCTCCCTCCTTCCTGGTACCATCATGATAAGGGCATACATAAGTCCCTCCTGTTAGCCTTGCGGCAGGTTCCGTCACCAAGCAACGGAACAATCCTGGGCCGTGGTCCCGGTATGTACGGGACCCACTGTAAACATAGTTCGTTGATACCCCCGCTGGTTTCCAATAACAATCTTGTTTTACTCGGATATGGATCTATGTGTGCTGGGACGCTAGTTCACATAGCTAGATATCAGGGTAAGACGAGTAATAATAAAGTGTCTAATAACCGGCTCTTTAAGTTGTAAGTAGAGGTATGTGGAATGGGACGCATACTGAAGCCTGCAACTTAAACGGCTATGAATCTGTGTTATGCCTCACCATAATTGCTTGTACTGGATTTTACATCGGATTTTCGGTTTTATGGTTATTATTATATTAACTGCTCAGGCTCTGCTTTATCCCTTGTATCCACCTGACTCCTGTTCATTATCTTATCATGCCCTGAGTGCAGTCTGGTTGTATGTGCTTGGATTATGGTGACATGAGATAAAGGTATATAGATGAGGGTTTCCTTGTTTGGATTATTCCTTCGACCTACTAGTCTTATGGAGCCGTGATCTGAAACCATACAATCAGATTTGCTCGTCCTCGGCTTTATTTAGTTTTATCGCTTTACATATACTTACCCTTGCTCGCCACTTGGCTTTTGTATCACCACTCGCCTGGGGAGTTTCATCTGACTCCCCTGGATCCTCATGTCCAGGTCATGGAGCTTGGAGCGTGTGGATTCCCTTAGTTGCTGATCAGAGTGGCGCAGCGGTAGCGTGGATCTCCAGCAGACCGTTCAGAGCTCTATCCTTCCAGGCCCCCTGTGTGCCTCTCGAGTTTTCCTTTTGTAAACTCGTGAGTGCCTTTTGTACTGTTCATACTTGTACATCTACTTGTATTCTCGCAATTGCGCATATCAGTGATGTAATATTCATGTAATATTGGATCACCTCTGGTGATAACTTTGTAATTGTACTCATATGTTGGAATGTATAATGCACCACTTGCTTCCGTACTCTGATTCTTGCCTGTACTGATGCTTAGCGTATATACGTGAGGGTATTTCTGACCTGCGTATATACGTTGCAGTAACGTCTCCGTACCCGCAGGGTCGGGGCGTTACAGGTTGGTATCAGAGCCTAGGCTCTCACCTCCTCAGTACGACCAGTCGGCAAATTATTGGTAAAGAAATTTGCAACCGGAATGCATGAGTCTTGGTTATACAATCCAACTACAAGTACAAAGTTATCCATTCTCTCTTGATAATCTTGTCCTTGAATTCTGAAGTTTCCCTATCCTTTTATACTTCGGTTTCTCATTATTCCTAGACCAACTTGGACATGAAAAGATGGGGAAATCATAACGGTTCTGGTTCTTCCTAGGGTAACCCTAACGGAGAAAATCTTGATTTGAGACTATTTCTGCAAGATATAATGAGACACGATCAAGTACAGACGAAGGTCCCGCACCAAGGATCATTGGTTGCACTCCGGGAACAGAAGCCAGGCGACATGTTGGATTTCAGGAAATTACAGCCGGCAATCTTTTCAAGCATGGAGAAGCCCTGGATGTATAGCAGTGGTCAGTAAACCTGATGGATCTTCTAAGTCAACTTGGGTCCCTGACGAGAACTAGGTGAAAATGATCAAGATTCAGTTAAAAGATGTAGCCTGGATGTAGTAGTTGGCGGAAGCAGCGAGACTGGGAAAGCCCAACACTTGGGACTAGTTCTCGAAGGACTTCTATAGGAAGATTCTTCTCTGTAATAGCCCAGGAAGAAATGAAAGAATGATTTATCAAATTGCGGTAGGGAGATTGGATTGTAAATAAGTACACTGCAAAATTCCTAAGGCATAGTCGGTCGGTATTTTACATGGTGGCCGACAAGGAGAACCGAGCAAGCAATATCTTAAGTGAGAAATGAAGATGAAGAGCAGGATGTTTCTTATCCCCAAGCAGCCCAAGGAGTATTCTCAAGTTCTTTTGTCATCATCCGGGAAGTGGAATGGACCCAGAGAAGAAAGATTAGGATGAGTTGTAGATGAAGTTGGTGAAGAGACCCTTTTAATTGATGGAAGTAAAGGCTCAGACAGGCCTCTGGATGCCCTACTGCTAAGTCATCCCTCAACCCTGCCCTCAACATATGACCGGTGGATATTGTCTGGAGCCGGGCACCTACAACACAACCACCAGAAAGATTATGAATTATGTCGTATACGGGTCCAGAGATTAGTTGAAAAAATGATTGTCTGTTCAGAAAGACAGAGAACATCGCACCGATCAGATCAACTCATCCTGTATCACCATTGGGAAGGAATCCAGGACCTACTGGCAGAATAACCTCGCTTCATCCCCAGCATCCAGCATGGAGTCATACACAAAAGAGACCAAGAGTTAGGACACATTGTAGAAGGAAGCAAGCATATAATCTGACTGAAGAGGAAGTCAGGATGCTCAATATGATGGAGTGAGAACAGGAAGGGCACCCTATATCTGAAAAAGGAACCCTGAAAGGACTGACCGTAACCATTGTTCCCATTTTATATGTCCGGGAGTTGGTAAATTCTCTATATCATATCCTCCTCATTGCACTATCACCATCAATCCTAGTCCGTCCTATCCCTCTCCCTATTTCATGATTCCTACTTCTTTTATTTTTGCTATTCTGATTTTTATGATCTTTATGCCAACTTAAGATATGTGTTGACTAGTGAGGTAATAGCAGGGCAGATGTAGTCACTCTCATTATGTTCTGGCATTCCTCGACTCTGGTATATCACATTGTCTCATACTGGGCAGATCTTCGGCCTCGCATTATATTCTTGTATTTATGGATACATCCTAGGAGACCGGTACGTCAAGTGGAGTAGTCATCGCTTATATAATCAGTAGACTGTATCATTACATTTGAAGTATCAGTATATAACAGTGTTCCAGAATCAGGACTTCTGACAGACAGAGTTATGGTATTTTTCATTTCTATTACTCTAATAGCGATCATGATTTCTTCACTATGTTCATGGGACTCAGTGTTCTCAGAGCCACTAACTTCTGGCAGTCTTTATCGATTTGGTGGACCATAGGCTCCGCTAGCCTCGCCAAGCGAGGGTCGTGTTCTAGTCACCCGTAAACCTAACCGGGTGTGGGCTTTGCTGCACCCTGGTGCTTAGCATTCAGCGTTGTGCTACGCGCTGGCTTTGCCACGTGAGCTTCGCCATATGCGAGCCTCGTAGAGCATTAGCCTCGCTGCACCCTAATGTTTAACACCCGAGCTGTGCTACGCGATGGCCTCCCCTAGGCTTGCTTGGCCCGCGCGACTAGTTCCTTCAGTGCTTAGCACTCTAGCCGTTCCTCGGATTTCTTCTGCCTAGCGTGCTTTCATGGATCCGCGGAACAAGGTTTTATCGCTGTATCTGAGTTATCGCCATGATCCTTGTCAATGATCCATTCCACCAATCTTGCAGGACTCAGATTATCTTCTACATGTTCCATCTGCAGTCGGGTTACCATTCGAAAGTCAGTATTCAGAATTCTTTAGGGTCATTTTATATTCTTGGTTATGTCTTTCAGAGTTAACAACGCCCAGTATGCAGAAATTCTTATTATTGGTCTTCTTGGTTCATGCTCAGTATTATCAGAGTTTTCTTTACCTAGGATATTCTGGTCTATTGATTAGTATCCAATATTGCATATTTTACATCATAACTCCCATGCATATTACAAATAAATATGTGATTTTTACTCCTCTTCTCTACTTATTTGCAGGTACACCAATTAATGGAGAGATATTCAAATAATCACTTAATTAACACTAATTAAGTGATTAATCAAGATTAAGGATAAAGCCAAATCTCAAACCAGATCTAGAGAGATCCGCGCAACAAACTCAGAATCCAAGTGGTCCACGTGGCCAACAACCTTGTAACTGATCTCCAACAAGAAGATCAGATCCAACGGCCATCAGATTGCCGCGTTCCGGGCATGGGCGCGGCAATCTTAGCCGTTAGATCCCCGGATTTTGTGGCAACAAACCTCTCTCTGGAAGCTTCTCATTTCGGCTATAATACTCCACCTTCACCTGCGAGCAAAGAGTGATCAGAGAAGAGAGAGAGTTTAGTTCATAGTTTTGTAATTTTGTTAGTTTTTTCTAGGGTTTTTAGTTCTCTCTATGATCTTCTTCCTCCCTAGATTTCATTGTAAAAGAGAGTGATTGTGAGAGAGAGAGCTTGTGTAATCAAGAGTGACACTTGAAGCAACAAGGATTGATCCATTCTCCATCCTCTACTTGAGCTTGATTCTAGTTTGTTTTCTTTCACTTTACTTGCTTTGTTAATTTCTAGCAATTTATTCATGCTTTGTTTTCTTTTTGTAATGGCTTGTAGTAGCTAATTCCTTTTCCATGTACTAGCTAACTACTACCTTGCTAACTTCTAGCTCATGTGTGATTGCTTTACTTCATCTTGCAATTTGTATGGTCTTCTCTTCTCCGATGGGTTTCTTTTCATTTCTTGGCAAGATCTAGTTGTAATTCTCCATATGATTCATGTGTGCCTCACTTGGAGCCTAGTCTTCGAACTAGTGCCTTGATGGAACATGGAGGTGGAAGCACCAATATGCTATTTGATGTATAACTTCACTACTTCCATTAGTGAATGTTGTATGTTTTTTCATTTGCATCACTTGAGTGTAGCTCTTTTGATTCCATTAGTGAAAGTCCATTTGTAGGCCGATGACCATCTATGGAGGCTACAAGACAAGTCCAAGAATGAATCCCCATCATCCAAGTGGGAAAGTAATTAGACCACAAGCAAGACAAATACATGCCGATGAATCAACATGAGGCACGCATCACTATCACGGAGTTTAGTTAGTTTAGCAAGGTAGTTAAGGTTAGCTAGTCATGGATTTCTTGCATTCAAAGTTTTCTTGATTTTATTTTCTTTTTAGTTGTTAGTTCAAATCCATCTCAACCTTGATTTCTCCCGATTTCCACCATGAACATAGCCATCCTTTCTTTTATTTGTTTTTCTTTTGATTCTTTATTCTTTTGAAACATAGAAGAATTCTCGTTTCCTCTTCTCACTAGTATCGTGAAAGCTTCTATCGCTAGCTCTCCCTGAGATCCGACTCGGTATAGCTCTATGCTATAGCGGAGATAAGAAAGGGTATATTGAACATCTTACATACATTTGTGGAGTAAACAAGCACCGAGGTTGATTCTAAACCTTTCTCTTTTACATAATACTTGTGCTATACTTCACACTACCCCTTTCAAGTCTAATCAATTTTTGGCGCCGTTGCCGGGGAGAGCGACGGTATTTTTTAAAAGTGAGAAACTAAACGATTCTTCTTCTCTGTTGCAGGTGACAGGAGAAGAAAACAGGAAAATATCTACAGCAGAAACATATAAGTGGACCTGGGCCTCTGCTCAAGAAAGCAGAGCCCAGGATCCCTCTATTGTGCCGCGGATCCACAAGAATTGCCGTGGAAACGCGGCACTTTAGAGTTCACTACTTACAATCTTTTTGCAGGGGCTTCTGCTTTGCAAGTTACATCTGCATATATACTTCATTTCCTGTATTTTTCACCTTGGACCTGCTTAATTAAAAAAAAACAGTAAAAAGTTGGTTGTAATTGATAATAATTGTTAGACATTTGCATTTTAGGCACGTGTCTTTCAATTCTTTACTTTTACTGTTGAAGAGCGCGTGGGACAAGGTACGTGTTCGCATAGCATATAGACTAGGACAAACTCTTGCTTGATTTTCATGCTTTGAGTGTATCCTTGTTATCTTTCATCGTACACTTGCACGAATTTACTTTAAGGGCAATTCCTGTAAATAACATAAGGTGGGGGAGGTCATTACCCTTTCCTTAGCCCGGAAATCATTTTCCCCACGTACTCACAATCCTAAGCTTGTAAATAAAATTTGATAGACGTTGGCCCTAGGGACATACGGACTCACTTAGGAGATTATCCTAAGGGGGAAAAGTGTTGGAAATTGACTTCTGTAAAATCGGTGTCTAGGAAAGGGGTTGAGGGCCGAAAGCCCGAAGGTTGTTGGTTACTTAATTAAGGAACGTCTTCGGACGGAAAACCTCCCACCAACTTTACCCTTCCCTGGCTGATTTGCTTATAGTCAAGGTCTACACTAAACCTCCTGTGGACGATCTATTGTTAGGAGTCGTCTAGGGTCAGAAACCTAGAAGCTTGGATTGATTTTTTCTTTTGTTGTTTGTTATTTTTTTTTTTCTCGCTGGTGTGATCGGTGCACGTTGTTTGTGATTGTATATACAACAGTGGTTTTGTGATCCTAATTCTTTCTACACTTACACTTCCACAACCACTTCATCATGACCAACAACGTCTCACTTCAGGATCGATTCTATCCGATTCGCACCTCCATTCCTTCATGCATTCTTCTCCCCGAGCCTAATGGAAACAATTTTGAGCTGAAACCACAATTCATTAGTACACTTCCCCATTTCCATGGTCTTGAGTCTGAGGACGCGTACCTCTTTATTCGTGAGTTTGAAGAGGTATGCCAAATGATGAGAATATCCCAACTGTCTGAGGATGCTGTTAGGTTACGGTTCATACCGTTTGCACTTAAGGATTTAGCTAAGAAATGGCTTTATAATCTTCCTGTCAGTTCCATATCTTCATGGGATGATTTTGTTAAGGTCTTTCTTAGGAAATTCTATTCTATCCACAAAACAGCCCTCATGAGAAAAAACATAATGCAATTCAAGCAAGAACAAAATGAACCTTTCTGGAAATATCTTGAGCGTTTCAAAGACCTCCTTGCCCTATGTCCCCATCACGGCATAGAGAAATGGCGTCTATGCCAGATTATCTATGATGGATTAGATTACCAAACAAAAACCCTTTTGGAATCCTTGTGCCAAGGGGAATTTCTGAAGAAAGATGAACATCAGGGGGGGATCTCTTTGAAACCCTAGCTGAGAAAACCATTCAGTGGGAGTCATGCCCTGATAAACCGACTCCCACCACTTCCAGAACTGGTACACAATCCAAAATCCTCTCTAGCTTCAGAAACCAAGATCACACAATTAATGAAGAGGATAGAGTTGCTTGAGTCAAAAGGGAATTCTGTGGTCAACCAGGTCAACCCATTGCCTTTGATTAGACCAGGTTGCACCAATTGTCAAGACCTTAGCCATGTTGTTGAAGAGTGTCCATTATATCAGCCCCCATTTCAGGAGAACATGAATGCAGCATTTACCAGACCCCATACTCCAGCACTTACAAGTCGGGATGGCAAAACCATCCAAATTTTCCATGGAGTCAGTCTGGTCCTGAGCATCATATGCCACCACATTCACATCCAAACAATGCTCAGTTTCATCCATCCAGTTTTGATCAAAATTCACTGTATGTTCATCCATCTCAAAGTCCACCACAGTCATATCAGTCATATCAGGACACACCACCACCATATTATCAGAATCCTCCACCATTCTACCAATCACAATTCCAATCTCCATATCCTCAACATCCACCCCAAAATAATTCTGAAATATCTGAGTTGAAACAAATGATAGAAACCTTTACAAAGAACCAGGAGCAGGAGTTGAATAAAATAAAGGTCCAAATTGGTCAATTGGCTGAGAATCAAAAAAGCTTTTTCCCAAACCAGCCATTGCCAAATCCTAAACACCACTTCTCTTTGAATAAAGTGGAAGATTCAGGACCCAGTCAATGTCATGCCATTCATACCCTGAGATCTGGTAAACAAATTGACAATAAGGTTTCTAGTCCACAATCTCATCCAGTACCAAAGCCAACATCTCATGTCCCAATGTCACCAACTTTTGACAAACCATCCTCTAGTGCAGAGCCATCCACATCTCAAGCCAAAGGGAAAGAAAAGGTAGATGAGCAACCTTATAAGCCTAGAGTACCATATCCAAATAGGCTTTTAAATAACAAGTCAAATGCTCACATGGAGAAAATAAAAGAACATTCAAAAAGGTCCAAGTCAATGTCCCTCTTCTTGATGCCATTCAACAAGTGCCATCATATGCCAAATTTTTGAAGGAAATGTGCACCAAGAAGAGGAAGACCCAAGTCCCTAAAAAAGTCTTCCTTGCATCATCCATCAATGAGCTGCTCACTGGTCCAATTCCTGTTAAGTACAAAGACCCAGGGAGCCCCACCATTTCATGCATCATAGGACAGACTACAATAAATAGGGCACTTCTTGATTTGGGGGCCAGCATTAATCTCCTACCTTTCTCTGTGTACCAACAATTGGGGTTAGGTGATCTCCTCCCGACCCAAATGACCATTCAATTGGCTGACCGCTCTGTTACTAAACCCAAGGGGGTAATTCAAGATGTCCTGGTCAAAGTTGGAGAATTCTTTTATCCAGTTGACTTTGTTGTCCTTGAAACAAACCAGTATCAAATTCCAATCACAGGGCACAAATTCCTGTCATTCTGGGTCGACCATTCCTGGCTACTGCAAATGCAATCATTAATTGCCGGAATGGATCAATGAGGTTGACTTTTGGTAACATGACACATGAACACAATGTCTTCCACACACAGCCTCACAAAACAAAAGATCACACATTTGAGGTTAATTTCATTAGTAACAATTGTGAGGAGGAAGGTGAAGATCCAAAATGAGTCACAACCGTGTGATTCTCTTATCCGAGTACCCTTTCAAACGGGAAAGTTGATTTGGATATCTTCACTTTCAATGAGCCAACTGAGACTGTATTTGAACCTCCAATTGATATATCATTTGAAGACTTGTTTGCTGATGAGATCATGTGCTTAGATGAGTCAACTCGGGGTAAATTAGTTAATTGTCCACTTCCGGATGTTAATGTGAGTTTTGAAGAATTATATGGAGAGGAGTTAAAATTTCTAAACACTGGAAGTGATGAGATTCTGAGTGAGAGTGGTGATAAGGACTTTATTTGTGAACGATGTGGTGGAAAGAGTATGAATGAAAATAACAACAAATTGAAACTGGAATCACCTAGGGTAAGAACAATTCAGACCGTTTCCCAATGGAGTTCAAGAAAGAGAACACATTGGAACGATGGGAAACGGGCCAGAGGGAAGCGACCAAAGCCCAGGTGAGAGTTACACTTGTATATTCCTTGTAAATAATTCCTTTCCCTTCCATTTTGTTTCATGCATACATATATCATGATGCATTGGGGACAATGCATGAAATAAGTGTGGGGGAGGGTTTACTAACATAGGATCATAGGATTTTTCAATTTTTTTTAGGATTTTCATTTTCTTTTTAGGTTTTTATTTTCTTTTAGATTTTACCTTTCTTTATAGATTTTCTATTTTCTTTTAGATTTTTCTTTTAATAAAAATAAAAAAATAAAATAAAAACTTTTTGAAATAAGAAGATAAAGTTTTGATTTATTTTTAAGAAAATTAAGATGTATCTTAGAGATTGAGAAAGCCTTAATTATGACATCTTAAACTTAGTTGAAATAATAGATCTTGTTTGAAAATTATAGGCTAAGTAAGTAAAATTGAGGAGATATTTTTATCTTGCATTTTTTGCCTTAGATAATATGCACTTTACACTTACACATTTCTTGGGATGGAAACAAAGACCAAAAATGCCATATATATATATATAAAAAAAAAAAAGAGAAAAAGAAAAAAAGAAAAAATATATATAAATAAAAGATCACTCATTAAGCTGGGAAATTGTGCCTCAAGAAGCATGATTATTCACGCCTAACGGTGATTAAGAATAATCCCCTTTAGTTTTGTGGCCTTTTTCACTCGAGTCCTTAAACCCGAGGGATTTTCCTCATCTGGTGCCCTAAGACCATCTGGTTTGGGAGTCATCGGTTATAGGCTCGCTACATGGGTGAATTAGAAAGCCTAAGAAAACTAAGGGAAGAAAAAAGCAGAAAAAGAAAAAAATATATATATATAGATAAATAAATGGCTTGATGGTTGGAGTTGAAATCCCAGAAACCTTCACTGTGCACGGTGTGCATATTATCTAGGTTTTATGAAAGATAAAAATATTCAATCCAATTTTGAATTCTTACCTTAATTGAAGACAAGATCTTGCATGGATACTAAGTTTAAGGAAGAATGATTATAGGTGGACTTATGACCTAGGATCACTTATATTTTTGCAAAAATAGTTCGTAAACTTGTCTCTTATTCAAAATGCGTTTTCAAAACACTAACATTTGTTTTCTTTCTTTATGGATTTTGTGGGTGTAATCCGCTGAAAACCCTCAGGAGACAACACTCCTCCTCTAGGGTAACCTAGAGGTTTAACGGCTTGTTGCACATGCTCAGTGCAATCGCGTCACCTGCGAAAGTGGTGTAATAAATTGTTAGTTAGGATTTTATTTTCTTTTCTTTGTTTTGCTCGGGACGAGCAAACGAATAAGTGTGGGGGTGTGATTAGTATCCAATATTGCATATTTTACATCATAACTCCCATGCATATTACAAATAAATATGTGATTTTTACTCCTCTTCTCTACTTATTTGCAGGTACACCAATTAATGGAGAGATATTCAATAATCACTTAATTAACACTAATTAAGTGATTAATCAAGATTAAGGATAAAGCCAAATCTCAAACCAGATCTAGAGAGATCCGCGCAACAAACTCAGAATCCAAGTGGTCCACGTGGCCAACAACCTTGTAACTGATCTCCAACAAGAAGATCAGATCCAACGGCCATCAGATTGCCGCGTTCCGCGGCATGGGCGCGGCAATCTTAGGCCGTTAGATCCCCGGATTTTGTGGCAACAAACCTCTCTCTGGAAGCTTCTCATTTCGGCTATAAATACTCCACCTTCACCTGCGAGCAAAGAGTGATCAGAGAAAGAGAGAGTTTAGTTCATAGTTTTGTAATTTTGTTAGTTTTTTCTAGGGTTTTTAGTTCTCTCTATGATCTTCTTCCTCCCTAGATTTCATTGTAAAAGAGAGTGATTGTGAGAGAGAGAGCTTGTGTAATCAAGAGTGACACTTGAAGCAACAAGGATTGATCCATTCTCCATCCTCTACTTGAGCTTGATTCTAGTTTGTTTTCTTTCACTTTACTTGCTTTGTTAATTTCTAGCAATTTATTCATGCTTTGTTTTCTTTTTGTAATGGCTTGTAGTAGCTAATTCCTTTTCCATGTACTAGCTAACTACTACCTTGCTAACTTCTAGCTCATGTGTGATTGCTTTACTTCATCTTGCAATTTGTATGGTCTTCTCTTCTCCGATGGGTTTCTTTTCATTTCTTGGCAAGATCTAGTTGTAATTCTCCATATGATTCATGTGTGCCTCACTTGGAGCCTAGTCTTCGAACTAGTGCCTTGATGGAACATGGAGGTGGAAGCACCAATATGCTATTTGATGTATAACTTCACTACTTCCATTAGTGAATGTTGTATGTTTTTTCATTTGCATCACTTGAGTGTAGCTCTTTTGATTCCATTAGTGAAAGTCCATTTGTAGGCCGATGACCATCTATGGAGGCTACAAGACAAGTCCAAGAATGAATCCCCATCATCCAAGTGGGAAAGTAATTAGACCACAAGCAAGACAAATACATGCCGATGAATCAACATGAGGCACGCATCACTATCACGGAGTTTAGTTAGTTTAGCAAGGTAGTTAAGGTTAGCTAGTCATGGATTTCTTGCATTCAAAGTTTTCTTGATTTTATTTTCTTTTTAGTTGTTAGTTCAAATCCATCTCAACCTTGATTTCTCCCGATTTCCACCATGAACATAGCCATCCTTTCTTTTATTTGTTTTTCTTTTGATTCTTTATTCTTTTGAAACATAGAAGAATTCTCGTTTCCTCTTCTCACTAGTATCGTGAAAGCTTCTATCGCTAGCTCTCCCTGAGATCCGACTCGGTATAGCTCTATGCTATAGCGGAGATAAGAAAGGGTATATTGAACATCTTACATACATTTGTGGAGTAAACAAGCACCGAGGTTGATTCTAAACCTTTCTCTTTTACATAATACTTGTGCTATACTTCACACTACCCCTTTCAAGTCTAATCATCTATACTCGGGGAATTATTATGTATGCAGCACATCGGAAATTCTACTGCAGATTCTTTATCAAGGACAACATCATGCCATGCAGGGTTTTATATTATGTTATGAATTTCAGCACTACGGATTTCTATGGATTTCATCAGCCTTGGTTCACAGTCTGATTGAAGTATTATTGATTATCTCACCAAGTCAGCTCACTTTATATTATTCAGAATGAGTGAGTCCTTTGAAGTTCTGGCAGTGTTCTTTTATAAGTAGACATCAGATCAGTACTTTTATGGCACCGTCAGAGGTTGGATGTATACGGCAGAAGTGCAGAGATGCTTTAGTCCTGAGTTAGTTGTTCAGTCGATTTGGGGAGAACAGCTCATAGTTATCCATATCTTGATTGGCATAATCCTTATTCCTATCTTTTTATGTTCATTTCACCCCTTATCGAAATTGCGAGGACGCAATTTTTTGTAAGGTGGATGGAGTGTAACACCCCGCTCCCCGAATACGTACTTAGTTGCGTATTCAGATTCTTTGATCGTATTTTTGATTTACTTCCTGTATTTGTTTTGTATTATGAATTATTCATATGATCGTATTGCCTTGGATTCGGATTTGTGAACTCGGAGTCAGCCCTAGTCTGAACCGGGGACTCGATCCTAGTAGACTTCTCAATTTGATCTTTTTGTTACTCCAAATTGACCGATTTCAGTTTTAAATACTGTTTTCCAATATTTTAGATTTTCTATGATTTTCTGGAATTTTCCTGAATTAAGTTGAAATTCTTCAAAACCGGTGTCGACCAGTACCGCTGACCGATTCTCGAATTTTAATTTACAAACGGAGTTGAATTTAAGAAACGGCTTTACAGTAACTTCTTAAAATCACCTTTTCTATCTAAACACTTTTTCTGAGAATTTCCTAAATTTATCAAAATTTCACTGGATTGGGTGTCGGCCAGTATCACTGGTTGATTCCAGGAATTTTAATTTACAATTGGAATCAAATTTCTAGATTCTACTTTCATATTACTTCTTAGAATTATAATTTCTTCTTTCAAACATTTTCTGGGATTTTTCAGATTTTATCAAAATCTGGCCGACCCGGTGTAGACCGGTATTGACGGTTGACCTTATGATTTTTATTTTGAAAATGAGATTGAATTCCTGAAAATCGATTTCACCAAAAATCATTTTATAATATTTATTATTTTTGAGAATTTTTGGGAAGCTTTTCAAGTTACTTTATTTTTGGGACTTTTCTAGAGTTTTCGGTGTTTTCCCCAGATACCGGAATAGTGTCCAGATATTTTCCCACTTTTTCTCTCTCCTCGCCAAACGCGAGCTTCACTCCTGGGATTTTGCATTTAATGCGGAGATCCTCTCCATGCTGCATTTAATGCACTGCCAATTAATCCCAATCAAGTCATCATTACTTTTGTCCTTTTGTTGAAACGCAGCCTTTTGCATTCTCCCCGGACGCGGCTTTAAATTCCGCGTTTGGCTCATCTAGGCCTAAACGCAGGTCTACGGGCTGCGTTTTGGAGAAGTGAAACGCAAGTTTCATGTTAAGGAATCATGGCAAGGTATCAATATTATATTCATTTCCTTACCTTTATAAATACCCCACTCCTTCTCTCTCTTCCTTTCATTCTTTTTCTCTCATCTTCTTTTTGGTTTACAGAGAACAATGGCAGCAGCAAAGAGCCACCTTCTCCCTCCTTTGGCCACCCACTTCTCCTCCATTTTTCCTTCATTTTCACCACAAATTCCACCATTATTCTCTCCTTCATCTCCTCCTCCATTTCCAACAACAACACCACCTCCATACCATCTTCTTCTTCCTCTTTTCACCATGAAACACCATGAACCCATTAAGCACTATAGCTTCATCACCATCTCCACCACCGTATACACCACCTTAGCCACCACCAAACCCACCATCTTCATCTCCTCATCGTGCTCTTTCCGATGAGCCATATCTTCGCTCTCCGAAGCTTCGTTTCCAAAACTCCAACTTTTGATATTGAACTAGACTTGCACCTTTAAACTCTCTCCTTCTCTTTTGGGCCGGCCACCTCCGTTGGATTGGGGGTCGTGCTCTTCATCATCAGCAAGATTCTAAGACCAGCCACTCCTTTTGGTTTGGGGCCGCGTTCTTCTCCGTTGGCAGGACCTAGGCCGGTACCCTCCTTTTGGATTGGGGCCGAACTTCCCTTCGTCAGACGCAGCAAAGGAACCTTGTGGGCGAGTGTCTTTGCTCGCCAAAAGCATGGATAACTCATTCTCGCACTAATTCTGCTTTCTGTTGCACTTATTTAGTCGACTTGAACCATATACTAGTCGACTAACCCCTTGAAACACAGCCTCCTTTAGTCGACTTGCCCCTTGCGTCCAGTCGACTAACCCTCTTCTGAAGACGCGGTTCTTTGAAACGCGGACTTCACCAGTCGACTAACTATTATTCCTAGTCGACTAACGCAGCTCCCTGAGACGCGGCTCTTTGAGACGCGACCTTGACTAGTCGACTACCCTCAATGCCCTAGTCGACTAACCTTCCTCCTGAAACGCAGCTTTCCCAAAAGCAGCCTTATTAAGTCGACTTGACCCTTTACTATAGTCGACTAATTCCTTCTCTAAGTCGACTAACTTCTCTCCCTAGTCGACTAACTTTGACTGATAGCTATGGTTGATCACTTCCTTGTACATGAACTTATCCTCGGGACTTGTATCATACATTGTTATCCCATGACTTGTCACTTAACAAATATCACCTTCCCTTCTCTCTGTTTGTTCCCTAACGCGGACCCCATGCCCGCATCTGTATTCTTCTTGTGGTAACGCGACGCAGAGCCCTCGTCCGCGTCTGCGTTCTCCTCGCGTCTTGACTTGAACGCAGACCTCGCGTTTGAGGCATCTTGCGACGCGAACCCCGCGTCTGTGATTCCCGCGCCTGTTATTCTCGCGACGCTATTCCCGCGTCTGCTATTCTCGCATCTCACTCTCAAAACTCGCGTTCCCCCGAACACTCTCTCTCTCCATGGATTTCTCTCTTTTGAATTTCTCCTTTCTACCTATCACTCTCTTTAACGCGTTTACGCGTTGATTCCCTGGATTCCGGAGATCGAGGATTTCACTATATTTACTAAAGATTAGGCGAGTAATCTCGCTATCCTCTTGCCTTACTATTTTATTGGTTATGCGAGTGTCCTCGCTTCCTTTGGACTTTCCTATTTTCATCGGTCGACTTGTATTCTTCATGATTTATGTTGTTTGGAACTTACCCCTTGCTTTGACTGTGTACAACTGTTATTCTATCACTTTACAAATACTTGCAGGATATGTTAATATTTGACATGCTTTTGCTTGATACTTACCACCCATATGCTAATGCCTGTCATCTGTTTATACTACTTGTCACTTGCTTCTGATTACAACATGACTTGTTACCTGTTATGACATGACTTGCCACCGGACTAACATCAATCTCTTGACATGACTGGTTGCCTGTCTAACATCACCATCTTGTCATGCTATCACTTGACACCCAGCATGATATACTTGACTCTCATGATTATCACGATAACGGGAATGATGACCTGACATCTTGATACTACAAACTGTACTCCTGTTACTCATATGATACCTTATAGTACGTACAGTACTCCTGATATTCCTGACTTGTTCTTGCTCATTCTCGGAATCTGATAATCATCTAATAATTCATAAAAGGAACAACTTGCATCGGGTCGGGGGAAACTTGCGGCTATCAATATGTGTTCGTGTTTACAGTGGTATTAGGCATGTTGTGCAACTAAAACTTCCGGTCTGACCTGTGGGCCTCCAGGTGACCGGGGGAGTGCTGGCTCCCTCCTTCCTAGTACCATCATGATAAGGGCATACATAAGTCCCTCCTGTTAGCCTTGCGGCAGGTTCCGTCACCAAGCAACGGAACAATCCTGGGCCGTGGTCCCGGGTATGTACGGGACCCACTGTAAACATAGTTCGTTGATACCCCCGCTGGTTTCCAATAACAATCTTGCTTTACTCGGATATGGATCTATGTGTGCTGGGACGCTAGTTCACATAGCTAGATATCAGGGTAAGACGAGTAATAATAAAGTGTCTAATAACCGGCTCTTTAAGTTGTAAGTAGAGGTATGTGGAATGGGACGCATACTGAAGCCTGCAACTTAAACGGCTATGAATCTGTGTTATGCCTCACCATAATTTCTTGTACTGGATTTTACATCGGATTTCCAGTTTTATGGTTATTATTATATTAACTGCTCAGGCTCTGCTTTATCCCTTGTATCCACCTGACTCCTGTTCATTATCTTATCATGCCCTTAGTGCAGTCTGGTTGTATGTGCTTGGATTATGGTGACATGAGATAAAGGTATATAGATGAGGGTTTCCTTGTTTGGATTATTCCTTCGACGTACTAGTCTTATGGAGCCGTGATCTGAAACCATACAATCAGATTTGCTTGTCCTCGGCTTTATTTAGTTTTATCGCTTTACATATACTTACCCTTGCTCGCCACTTGGCTTTTGTATCACCACTCGCCTGGGGAGTTTCATCTGACTCCCCTGGATCCTCATGTCCAGGTCATGGAGCTTGGAGCGTGTGGATTCCCTTAGTTGTTGATCAGAGTGGCGCAGCGGTAGCGTGGATCTCCAGCAGACCGTTCAGAGCTCTATCCTTCCAGGCCCTCTGTGTGCCTCTCGAGTTTTCTTTTGTAAACTCGTGAGTGCCTTTTGTACTGTTCATACTTGTACATCTACTTGTATTCTCGCAATTGCGCATATCAGTGATGTAATATTCATGTAATATTGGATCACCTCTGGTGATAACTTTGTAATTGTACTCATATGTTGGAATGTATAATGCACCACTTGCTTCCGTACTCTGATTCTTGCCTGTACTGATGCTTAGCGTATATATGTGAGGGTATTTCTGACCTGCGTATATACGTTGCAGTAACGTCTCCGTACCCGCAGGATCGGGGCGTTACACAGACAGTTGCGAGAAGCCATCCCGGCCAGCGACATCAGCGAACAGCTCCCCGAAAGCTACACCAGGAATCTCTGGAGAGCAGCGATTGAGCTGGTAATTCGTGGCGATTGATAGACACTTCCGAACATAATAGATGTAGGCGTCACACCATTCCGAACGTTCCAGCCGCTGCACAAATGGGACATGACTCACACCCCCACGCGCCGCCGTCATCAAGGAAGGGCAGTGCATCACATACCAAGCCATGAGGTACGTGTAAGGCAGCTCGATCCGAGGGTTGGGACGCTTCACCATTGGATTCCCCTCTGAGTTAACATATGGCTTTCCATGGGAATCAACAGTCTTCGGGGGTTCACAGAAACTTTTGGTTAACGCCCGCAGCCCGCTCTGAATGCCAGCCGCTACGGCCGGAAGAAGGAATATGGGGCTGCCATGAGCCAGGAGCACCGCCGGGTATACCACATCTGCAACAATAACTTCATGTGGCAGCGTGGGCACCACACATCTCTTCAGCCACAACATCAGGAAGCCCGCCAACAGTGCTCGATCAGAGATAGGGGTCCGGGCTTGATGGTGGAAGCTTTCAAAAACCAGGTCGGGGTCGAAACCGTCCTCATTCGACTCCGTGGTGTAAAAGCTGTCCGGAGCCGCGTCGATCCTGTCTTCGATCTCCCTGTCGGAACTGGGAGCCAGTCGGATTATCGGGAGGTCTTTCTTGTTGACATTGTTGAACAGATAACAAGCCCAGGACAACTGCTTGACCCCTGCTGACCTCCAGGCAGTTGTTTGACCGCAGATGTGGAAGTGGCACATCACCTCCCAGTAGGTCTCGTACACCAGAGGAAATTCTTCTTTCAAGAAGTGGAGTTCCTTAGTGGTAGGGACATATTCCTCATAAGGAATGTCCCCTGACGCTAGTCCCGAGACCTCATGCAACTCGTGCAGTGCAAGGCCCATCTCTCCAACCGGGGTGAAGAATGTCCCCGCCAGTGAGTTATAGCGCTCCAGGATCCCAAAGAAGTTATGAGAGCTCACTGGGATACCCCACTGCACGGCCCTGATTGCTGGGTACAATCCCACACGCTCTAGCAGCTCCTTAAGTTCGATAAGGACGAAACCCACCATCCTGCCCCACCAAGAATTCCCTGAAGAATGGACCCACCCATACGCACGGAACTCGACAGGATAGTCACCTTCTGCCTCCATGAACGCATTAAGGAAGGTAGCACCAAGCTGAGGTATCTCCCCAACCGGAACCTCAGACTTACGCGACGCGGGGAACAGGCCGAGAACCGACCTGTCATGACTATCATAGCAGTATACCTTCTGGAAGCTCAAGGCACCGAGCGTGATCTCAGGGACATATTGGAAACATCCCATTCCATCTTCCGAGGGACGGACATGTGCTGGAAGTAGGACATCGGGAACATCCTCTCCATATCCGGAAGAAAGAATCTTCCGCCCTTTATCTGACGGAGCCATTTGTAAATTCCTTCAGACACGCGACGGCCGTCGTCATGGACGTGATCCCCGAAGAAGAAGGCAGGCTTCTCCAGCCTGACGCCATCATCCGTTTTGAATACGGCATCGGTCATAAGCGCCCGGAAGGTTCTCCTGTCAACATTGGAGAGCCTCTCCCTGCGATCTGGCGACATGTCAGCAGTCACTGGGACACTCATTCTTTGCACGAAGGTCAAGCCCCGGTCAGCGCCTCCTACATGACCAAAGTGGCGTATCTTGGCGAGCGAGCCAGGAATATGTCGCACTGCAAAAGAAAGGACACTTAGTCAGATACTTTACCAAAAGCAAGGAAAAATGCTAAGTGTTCAAAACCTAGACGCAGAAGAGATACTGGACGCAGGAATTGTCTAAATCCACGTCCAGACCTGCGAATCTGCGTCCAAACGCGAAGAGATCCTAGACGCAGGAATTGTCTAAATCCGCGTCCAGACCTGCAAATCCGCGTTCTGCAAACCAAGACTTATGAAAATCCTAAGTACTTGGATTCAGACGCCAAATTCATCAAAATCGGCGGCTGAAGACACAGAACGCAAGGATCAAATCCGCGTTTTGCAAACCAAGACTTGTGAAATTCTAAGTACTTGGACTCAGACGCCAAATTCATCAAAATCGGCGCCTGATGGCACCAAAACGCGGCACAGAACGCAAGGATCAAATCCGCGTTCTGCAAACCGCGTCCAGAGACCTTCACAATTAGAAATATTCTAAGTGAAGGATCCGAAGTGCAGAGCTCACTGGCGTCGGATCATCAAACCCGCGCCCCGGTTATCATCTCAAGGACTGCGTCCGAGAATCAAACACGATTTTGTGTTAATGGTTCTTAGGGTTCTATGAACTTGTGTTAATGGCGAAACTCACGCCGAAGAGGCATTTTACCTCGGAAAACAGCCTCTTGCGCGGAGGAAGCGCCCCTCTCGGCCTCGGCGACGGTCGCCTTTGAGGACGATGCAGTTGGCTTAGTCTTGGGTGCCATTGATGTTCAGAAATCCGAGCAAGGAGATGAACAAGTTCGAAGATGAACAGAGAAGGAAATTCTTTTTCTCAGCGAGTGCGTTCGGAGAAGAAGATGCATCTCTCCAACTGTTGCCTTTTATAGGCACAGGGATTCGCGAAGATACGCGGCGTGTGGCCCGGTAGACGTTGCAGCGAGTCGCCGCTTGACGCGTGTAACAAAATCGTTTCTGAACGGAGAAGATCATGCGTCGCAACCCCGCCACGAGTCAGCAGTCGACACGTGGAGCAGTTCATTTAATGAACCAAGAAATCCGCGCGCCAAAAGGCGAAATTTCGCCGGTTCCCTAGGCCAGCTGGCGGCGTAATCATGACATGGCACAGAATTCGCGCCCAAAGAACGCACCTCCTCGATGGACATGCCACGTCAGCCTCTCCATGAATGCATTCGGAAGGTCGCATCTCTCTAAGAAATTCGCGTCCTTCCAGTCTGGCCAAATATCGCGTCTACCTCATGGGAGATCAGTCGCGTTCTTATCGCCAAAAAAGACGCACCCCATGGAAGTCGCGTCTTTAAAGCAGTTTCATCTCTGCTTTTCAAAAGGAACCTGCGTTCAGCTTCTGCGAATCAGTTCAACAGTACACTGGCGCAAATAGACAACCAACCGCTCCCGGCCAAAAGCGCACCTGTGACAGACTAAAAGCAATCGGGGAGGTCTAGACTGTGTATCTAGACACTCAACACGATCAACTCTGATGGCTTCAAAGAGTTCAACAGTACACTCACGAAGACCAAATCCAGATAAGATCAAACCCGAAGCATCAACAGTCCAGTCATAAAGGCGAACGTGGCTAATATCCAAAGTATTTCGAAATCCGTCCCATTTAACTGCGGAATATCGGAAACTTTGGAGGGGGTTCTGTAGGCTGTCTAAAAATGTCCAACAGACAAGCCACTAAGAAAGCAGAGTTCCAACATCTAGACGCGTGGGCCCGAAGCCCGCGTCTCAGCATCAAGGCGCGTCGGCCCGAAGCCCGCGTCTCAGCATCAAGGCGCGTCGGCCCGAAGCCCGCGTCTCAGCATCAAGGCGCGTCGGCCCGAAGCCCGCGTCTCAGCAACAAGGCGCGTTGGCCCGAAGCCCGCGTCTCAACAACAAGGCGCGTTGGCTCGACACCCGCGTCTCAACACCATGACGCGTTGGCTTGACACCTGCGTCTCAACACCATGACGCGTTGGCTTGACACCCGCGTCTCAACACCATGACGCGTTGGCTTGACACCCGCGTCTCAGCACCAAGGCGCGTTGGTTCGACACCCGCGTCTCGGTTGCAACTACCCGGATTGCGGGGCCAATCACCGCGCATGTAGTGGGTAGTGGCCCCTCATTGTGGAGCGTTTTCAGGGGGCACGTTCACCCCCTGAGACCCCTATAAATAGCCTTGTTCGCATCAACAAACGGAGGACGACGACGACAATTATCGGGCAAAGGGACAGACGCACGATCGTTGGGCAAGAAGATCATCAACAGAGAGAGAGAGAAGACTCTTCAGCGAGCTTACTGAGTACTAGCCGCTCTTTGCCTACCTCCTCTTCTAGAGTTTTGGTAGACGGAGCTGAGTTACTCCCTATACCTGCCAAGGAGAAGATCCCTCGACGGTCCAAAACGGTCATCTGGTCAACGGAGAACAAGATTCACTCTCCACCGCCACCCGAAGAACCCAGCACTAAACAAAGGGGGAATTCAAGATTCAATATTCTCCCTCCCTTATAACCGGAAGATTTAGCCTGTTGTAATTTTTCATCTGATTCAAGGAATTTTACTCCAGCCCCTTTTCCGTGTCAAACAAGCATCTCTTGTTTGACACGGAAAAGGGGCTGGAGTAAAATTTCCTTGAATCAGATGAAAAATTACAACAGGCTAAATCTTCCGGTTACAAAGGAGGGAGAATATTGAATCTTGAATTCCCCCTTTGTTTAGTGCTGGGTTCTTCGGGTGGCGGTGGAGAGTGAATCTTGTTCTCCGTTGACCAGATGACCGTTCTGGACCGTCGAGGGATCTTCTCCTTGGCAGGTAGAGGGAGTAACTCAGCTCCGTCTACCAAAACTCTAGAAGAGGAGGTAGGCAAAGAGCGGCTAGTACTCAGTAAGCTCGCTGAAGAGTCTTCTCTCTCTCTCTGTTGATGATCTTCTTGCCCAACGATCGTGCGTCTGTCCCTTTGCCCGATAATTGTCGTCGTCGTCCTCCGTTTGTTGATGCGAACAAGGCTATTTATAGGGGTCTCAGGGGGTGAACGTGCCCCCTGAAAACGCTCCACAATGAGGGGCCACTACCCACTACATGCGCGGTGATTGGCCACTTGAGGATCAAGTCCTGGCATGTCCTCATAATTCCAGGCGAAGACGTCTATATACTCTTGTACAAGAGATATTAGATCCTTCTTCTCTGAAGGTGACAGGCCGTCACTTATGAAGATGGGCTTAGGGTTAGCCTCATCTCCTAGGTTGATCTGAACAACCTTGTCTTCTGTGGGTGGCTCACGCTGTTCAAAGCGGGTATCCCAAAGAGCATTTAAATGTTTGATCCAAGGATCTGTATCAGATTGGATCATTTCTTCATTTCCATCTTCCAGGTGGCTTGTCGAAACCATGTTCACTGAAAGTTCCTTGAAGATGTTGCCGACACTGACATCTGACTCCCAAGATGATGTGTCTGAAGAGTAATCGTTGCTCGACGATTCTTGAGAATCGGAGGCTGATGGGACCGGAGTTGATACATAGCCCAACCCCCTGCGCGTCCGATGATAATAATCGGGGGCCTTCCCTTTCGGCACAAAGGATCGAAGTAGCGTTCTTCTTCCTTTGCCGAAGTTCAACCCGGGTCTGTTGGTTAGGTCATACCCCATGCATTTCATCATTTTGAGCGTTTTTGGTTCATAATGACTGAGCTGAGGGGATTCCTCCTCACTTTCTGATTCTTCGCGGGGAGTTGGTTCAGTCGTCATTCGCCCAAAAAGAATTGGTTTTTGGCCTTTTCGTCTTGTCGGAACTATGAATATAGATTCCTGCGCATCGCCATTATCCTGGTATGTCCCGGAAGATGATTTTACTGGTACATGCAATGATGTCAAAGCATCCATTGCCGACCAGATGTCATCGTCTACGTCGGTAGTAGTATCCGACGGTATTGAATCGGATGCACACGCAGAAAAATACTCAAAGTCTAGATTCTCATTAATATACCAACCGCCTGCATCGTCGGTGGTATTATCAACATCGAGCTTATTAGTGCTCTTTACAAGTGGTTCTAACTCCCACAGGCACTTTTCTTGCTCGGGCTCAGTGTCAGCCTCATTACCAGAGTCTGGCGCCTCCAGTTGCGGGGTTTCATCCACCGGATCCTGATATAAGAGGGAATCCGTGAAATAATTCTCGACCCCCTTGAACGGATACCTTTCGGCAACCAACGTTTGCACCTTCCCACTCGCGTCAATGTATTTCATGACTTGGTGAAGAGTGGAGGGAACGATGGAGTTGCGGTGGATCCATGGTCGTCCCAGCAGCAGATTGTAGGAAGTGTCGGCATCGATGACGTAGCACGTCACCTCCGACTTGAGGCTCCCAATCTGGCACTTGAGCTTGATCTTCCCCATCGGACGTGTACCGTTGGCATTGAACCCGTAAATGGTCGTCTGTGTAGGGCTCAGACGGTGGGTAGGGATGCCGAGGTGTTGCATGACTCGGCGGGGCATAATGCTCAATGCGGACCCTGGATCTACCTGAATGCGGTTCACCTCAGATGATCCGATGTAACCTGTGAAGTACAGGGGTCGATCATGCTTCCTTTTCACCTGCATATCATCTGCCGTGAAGGTGATGCAGGGGGCATTCTGGGAAGTGTGGAGGCAATCCTCTACATCTTCCTCCTTTGGCACCTGGGTCATGAAGACCTCAGCATTTGCCAGAGCTTCTTGCAGAGCTTCCCTGGTCGACTTTGATAGTCTAAGAAGTTCATACAAGGTAATGCGTGCCGGAATGTTGGCCAGCTGAGCCAGGACATCAAAGCGGTAAGGTGCCGAAGACCCTTCCGCGATGCCTCTTTGAAGGGCTCGAGAGAATCGAGTCTCCTTCTGCTTCTCCACAGGTGGCTTCGTGGAGGGCCTAGTTGGCTCTGCAGCCGGTTGCGGAGGGTTTACTGCCACTTCGCCGTACTGCTTCAAGTAGGGTTGTCCCGAACGAGTTCCCGTCATCGGTTGATTGGGTTCTGCGGCCAAGACTATTGTTTCCTCTTCTGAATCAGTCAGTGAGGGAACATCATCCTCTGCTTCTCGGGAGGAGGCACATACCACATGGCAGGACGAAGCTTTTGCCTTGCCTTTGGACTTCCTGTTGGTCACAGTAGTCCACTGCTGGCCGTCCACTAGGTCAGGGTGGACCCACATGATTTCCCCTTGAGACGTAGGGACGGGTACCAAGCCCTTCTCCTACTGCTGGTGAGGGTCTGTGTTGACCACTCTCAATTCTCCCCTTGGAATAGGAGTTACCCCCGCAGGCGCTGGAGGTTGTCTCCCGAACTGGAGAACCGACGTCACATTGGCCGTCACCTTCTTCTGCTCTGGTCGGAGTTTTAACACCTCCACGTCAATCAGAGCCTGAAGAATGTCCTTGAAGACGTAGCAGCTTTTGGTAGGATGTCCCAACATTCTGTGGTACATACAGTAGTTGGGATTGTCGGTCTTGCCGACTTCCTCTGGGTGTCTACTTCAGGGAGTTTCAGCCGATTGCACTTGTTGAGTAGCTTGAAGAGCGAATCGACATGTTCCTCCTTGAAGGAATACTGCTTGTTGGGGCGTGGCTGGCTTGAAGAGCCACTTGCCCTGCCTGTTTGAGGTTTGGCGGGGGATTTGGTCTCCGTCGCCAAGTTATCCTTCCGCTTTGTTTGGAGGGATGTGTCTGGTGCCGGTGCACGCCTTGTCGACCTTTCCGGCCGCAGCTTGCCTTCCTCTGCCCTGACACGGGCAACAATCTCCTCAGCCTGTTCACCTTGTTGGACTAATTGTTTTCAGGTGCGGCTTTCAGCAACCCCTATTTGAGCAAGGAGTGAGGTTTGGAGGTTGTGGCGGCACGTTTCCACCAGGGTGGCCTGGGTCATACCGCTTGGACACCGGAGTGCCACGTTCCGAAATCTCTCCACGAAAGATTTGACGGACTCTCCCTTTCGCTGTCTCGTAGCCAACAGGGTGGGCATTGTGACCTCGGAGTCATCTTCGAAGAAGCGTGTTAAGAACAGCTTCTCCAAGTCGCCCCAGTTCTTAATAGAACCTTCCGGGAGCTTCATGAACCACTCAAAGGCCAACCCTTTCAGGGTGCCGATGAATAGTCGCGCCAGGATGGCGTCATTATCTACTACATTCCCAGTTTGGGATTTGAAGTAGTAGATGTGCTGATTAGGGGACCCCTTCCCATCGAAGGCTTGGCGGGTTGGAGCCTTGAACTTAGGAGGGTACGGGACTAGATCCCACTCAGCTGGATAGGGCCGGACCACTCCAACTTCTTGGAGGTCTTTGCGACTGGCAAGGGCATTGAGGCGTTGCTCCAGTTGACTCATTCTTTTAGTATGAGCCTTTTCTGGGTCGTGCGACGAAGATTTGGACGAATTTGAAGTAGATCGTTGCGCCTCCTAAGAAGGTTCAGAAGATGAGCTTTCTCCCTTTCTCCCTTTGCCCTTTGACCTCCTAGGAGGAGATTTCCTCCTGTCTTCCAGCAGTTGTGCAATCGCCTGCTTGAGGGAGTCAATCGACGCCTGCTGAGAAATAATCATGTCCATTTGTGCTTTCTGGACCTGCTCTATACGTCTTGCCGTCTCCTCAGGAGTGCCTGTCATGTAGGCAGAGGTCTCCTTCTCGACGGAAGAGTTCGAAGCCCCTGATTCCACTATGGCGGAGTGGGAATCATTCGCTCTAATGCCGTGGGCTAAGGCATTATAGTCAATTGGGGGAATGGCCCCCGTCCGGGTGCGAGTGTGTCGATACACCCCTTCCGGTTCAGAGTCAGACTCGGACTCGTCTGAGCTGACTGCAAGTTGTTTCCCCTTGCTCCTGCTTGTCATGTTCGCAGTAAGCTCCGGGTATTCAATGTCAGAGAAGACTCTCCTTCTATGGGAGCGCCTTCTTTTGGCTGACGGGGGAATCGAGGTCAGTTGTCCAGCTAAGGACTGCTGGCGCACACTCGACCCGCAACGGCACTCCGCAAGCATGGAGATAAGCCGTTGGCAGCAGCAAGATGAAGTGACCTGGTGGGCACTTCTTTTCTTTGTCAGATAATCCCTCAAATCCATGGAAGAGGGATCAAAGAGACTAGCCTCACAACGTCGAAGACGGGAGGCATCCATGTGCTGTGCAGAATGGACGCAGACTTCAGGGACGCGGTTTCCGCGTCGTGACTGTGGAAAGCGCGTCTGGCGTCTCTGTTGAGATGAGACGCGAGTATCGCGTTGCTGCCTGGTGCGTCCGGGCTGAGCCGCGTGAGAGAGAATGGGCTGCAGGGCGCCTCGTCTCTGGGTGCGTGCTTCCTGCGTTTGACGATACGCAGAAGCTTCATTCTGGCGTTTGGTAAGTTGGTCTTCAGAGGACTCAACTTGAGGAGTTGCGCGCTTGGGCCGCCAAACGCGGATTTCACGTACTGGACGTGACGCGGGCAAGGCGCGAGACTGTACGTTGCGTCCAGCTTCAGTTGGACAACCAACGGTTCCAACTTGCAGTTGACGCGCACGTCTCCTCTGTCGACGCTCAGCATTCCGGTTGCGTCGAGGAGGTGGAGAGAAACCAACAACATCCTGATGTTGAACATCAGGGAGTTTAACCACGCGGGTCTCCTGAGAGACGTTGACACGGGTTTTCTGTGCGCTGGAGTTGGTCGTAACAACAACTGTGCTTGGGATCGCGCGGGCCTTCTGAGAGGCGTTGACGCGTGAACTTTGCTGGGCACAGTGGGCAACAGCAGCGGCGCCCAAGAGAGCTTCAGGTCGGGCTTCGAGGCCATTCCCCGCCGAGACCCTGCGACAGACGCGGGTCTTTGGGCTCTTGGAGCCAGAAGAGAGAAACTCTTCATACTTCGCCTGGTCGAACTCCACAACGAGCGATTCGACCATCTTTCCCTCGTGGTGGACGTCATCTTGCGCCACAACATGTTCGTCGGTAACAAACAGATTCCCCAGCGGAGTCGCCATCTCTTGGATAGCGCGAACCTTTTCTGGGTCCAAATGAATTCCGGTGGACGTTACAACAAATCCTAAGAACTTGCCACTAGCCACCCCCAGGAAAGACTTTGTAGGATTCATCTTCAACTGATGAGCCCGCATGATGTCGAAGACCACCTTCAGATTGGCTATGTGATCTTCTTTAGTGTGGCTTTTTACTGCAATGTCGTCAACATAGCATTCCATCGTTTTCCGCATTTGCTGATGGAAAATAGCATTCATGGCCCTTTGGTATGTTGCCCTTGCATTTTTCAGTCCGAAGGGCATGACGGTGTAGCAATACACTCCTAGGGGTGTCCTGAAGGAGGTATGCTTTTCGTCATCAGGATACATTTTGATTTGATTGTATCCTGAGAATCCGTCCATGAAGGACATTCGTTCGAATCCACAAGTATTGTCAATCATGACATCTGTCTCTTGTTTGACACGGAAAAGGGGCTGGAGTAAAATTTCCTTGAATCAGATGAAAAATTACAACAGGCTAAATCTTCCGGTTACAAGGGAGGGAGAATATTGAATCTTGAATTCCCCCTTTGTTTAGTGCTGGGTTCTTCGGGTGGCGGTGGAGAGTGAATCTTGTTCTCCGTTGACCAGATGACCGTTCTGGACCGTCGAGGGATCTTCTCCTTGGCAGGTAGAGGGAGTAACTCAGCTCCGTCTACCAAAACTCTAGAAGAGGAGGTAGGCAAAGAGCGGCTAGTACTCAGTAAGCTCGCTGAAGAGTCTTCTCTCTCTTTCTGTTGATGATCTTCTTGCCCAACGATCGTGCGTCTGTCCCTTTGCCCGATAATTGTCGTCGTCGTCCTCCGTTTGTTGATGCGAACAAGGCTATTTATAGGGGTCTCAGGGGGTGAACGTGCCCCCTGAAAACGCTCCACAATGAGGGGCCACTACCCACTACATGCGCGGTGATTGGCCCCGCAATCCGGGTAGTTGCAACCGAGACGCGGGTGTCGAACCAACGCGCCTTGGTGCTAAGACGCGGGTGTCAAGCCAACGCGTCATGGTGTTGAGACGCGGGTGTCAAGCCAACGCGTCATGGTGTTGAGACGCGGGTGTCAAGCCAACGCGTCATGGTGTTGAGACGCGGGTGTCGAGCCAACGCGCCTTGTTGTTGAGACGCGGGCTTCGGGCCAACGCGCCTTGTTGCTGAGACGCGGGCTTCGGGCCGACGCGCCTTGATGCTGAGACGCGGGCTTCGGGCCGACGCGCCTTGATGCTGAGACGCGGGCTTCGGGCCCACGCGTCTAGATGTTGGAACTCTGCTTTCTTAGTGGCTTGTCTGTTGGACATTTTTAGACAGCCTACAGGGAGGGACGGTAAGTTATTCTCTATAAAAAAAAAACTAATTCTTTTATTCTTTCTGTTTGCAGGTTCAGAGAACAGGAAATCTAACAGCAGCAAAGGACACATAGCAACTCTGTGCCTCTGCCCTCGAAGGCAGAGCAGCAAAGCCTACTACAGAGCCGCGTTTGCGCGGCAAAAGCCGCGTTTTCGCGGCCTGAGTAGTTCACTACTTACTCGATTTTCTGCAGGTTGCTGAAAATTGAAATATTTGTTTACTGCTCTGTTAACTTTTCTCTGTGATCACCCTGCACACTGCTAATTAATTAACAGTAACCTATTTGTTGAAAAAAAAATAAAAAAAAATTAGACTCTTGCATATAGGCACGTGTCTATTTAATTTTTTTTAATTTCTATTGAAGAGTGCTGGAGACAAGGTACGTTCGCATTGCATATAGACTAGGAAGCACTCGTGGCTGATTTACTGCTTTTGAGTGAATATTTGTCTATTGCTTTACACGTGCACTAAATTGACTTAAGGGCTTGTCCTAGAAATAAGATAAGGTGGGGATTTCATCACCCTTCCTTGGCCACAAATAATCTCCTCACTCACTAACCCAAGCCTAACTAAAAATGAGTAGACGTTGGCCCTAGGGACATCTCAGACTCAATTAGGAGATTATCCTAAGGGTTAACGGTGTTGGAATTTGACTCCTGTCAAATCAGTGTCTAGGAAGGGGATTGAGGGCCGAAAGCCCGAAGATTGGTGGTTATTTAATTAAGGAACGTCTTTGACGGAAAACCTCCCACCAATCTTGTCCTGACCTGGCTGATTAGCTTGTGGTTAAAGTCTACATTATACCTCCCGTGGACAGTCTAACTAGTTAGGAGTCGTCTAGGTCATAGGTCTACCCTAACTTAGGTTAGAAATTTTTTTTGTTTGCTTATTTGTTTGTTTTCTTTTTCTTTGTTTGTGTTTGTGATATGGCTTATAACAACAATTTTTTCAATTTTAATAATAATCCATATTACACCCAAACCTCTTTTTTGGATATTACCAACCCGGCATATCATAACTTTAACCAACCTAGTGTGCCGGAGTGGTCTTATTCGAATGAATATAACCCATGCCCCCATCTTATGACCATAATTTCCATAACAATTTCAACTCTTCACAGAGTCCATGGGGATTCACCTCCCCCGAGTCCAATTTTCAACCAACTTGTCCTCCTTATCCAACTTGTCCACAATATTTCCAAGATTCATACTCAGATCCACCAGTTCAAAATAGAAAACCATCTATCTTGGAAATGATGAGTATGCATGAGTCCAAGCAACAATCACCATCAATCTTGGACATGATGATGTGTGAGTCCAAGCAACAATCACAGAATCTGACCAACTCACAATTTCATCATGATTGTCACAACAACACTTCATCTTTTCAAGTCCTATCACAACAAAATGATGAACCTATCGACTATGAAAAGATGCTTGAAGTCATGACTCAGGCTAGAATCGCTCGTGATCATGAAATAGATATGATGGTTCAAACTTTACGCTCTCACCGTTCGGCCATTTTTGATGTCGCTAACCAATCTCTTAGAGCCGAAGAGTCACGTTGCTTTGGAAAATAAGATTCTATTTCAGTACAATCATTTGAACTTGCCCAAACTCTAAATTTTGAAAATGACATTGACAGTTTGGCAAGTTATTCCTTTCCTGAAATTGAACTTGAAAATGAATATGATCATGAACCTCAACTTAGTGATTCAATTTTACTTCCTGATTCAATAATGACTCCGGTGTCTCCACCTGATTTCAATCTTTTCCCCGAGTCAACATTGGATCCTGTGCCAATTCAAAATGAAATTGAATCACCTATTTTTGATGATCATATTGAACTTGACCAATTTTATAATTTTGAAAATCTCATGGATAAATTGGCAAGTTCTCATTTTTATGACATTGAACTCAATGAGAAATGTGACCTAGATTCTCAAATCTGTGATCAAGTTTCAATTCCCGAATCAATATTGACTCCTGTTTTATTACCCGACTTAGGTAATATTTTAGAGTCAGTTTTGATTCCCACACCTATCATTCCTGAACTTGAATCACCAATATTAAGTCACATTCCATTGTGGGAAAATGATTGTGGACTTATGTTTCAACTTTTTTATTTGGACCCACTTCTTGAACCAAGCTCGACTCCTGAACCTTTACTTGATTTAAGTTACTTTCCTGAGTCGATATTCGTTCCCGTACTTCTTAAGTCCAAGTCAATCATTCCATCTTTTCACACTCCATTTGGGACAAGGCGGTTGACACAATTGACTCTGAAAATAATTATGAGATTTGGAAATTTGATGAGGTGGAATTTTTAATAAAAAATGTTCATACAGACATCATTTTAGTAGGTTATACAGGAGAGATTTCTGGTGGGTTCCTCCGAATTCCATAAAAAGTAGATTGGGCCGCATTTCGTGGACCAATTAGACCACCACCGAAACCACCACCTTGAGGTAACATCTGCCTTCCCTTTCTTCTTTTTCATGCATACATGCATTCATTCATACATTGAGGACAATGCATTAGATAAGTGAGGGGGAGAGTTTACTAACATACTAACATAGGTAGATACTAAAAAAAAAAAAATTGAAAAAAAAGGGGACAATACTTTGACTTATCTTTTGAAAGAAATCTAAGTTAGTCTTAAGAATTAGGAAAATCATGATTAGGATTTCTAAAAACTTGGTCAAAATAAATAAATTGTTGAATTTTTAGGTATAGGAGGAGAAATTGAATAAGTAATTAGTCTTGATTTTTACCTTAATGAAATGTGCATACCTAATGCATATCTAGGATTCTAAGACAAAGACTTGTGTGCCTCGTAAAAAAAAAAATAATTAAAAAAAAAAGACATTCACTAATTAAGCTGGATACATGTGCCTCAAGAAGCATAAATATTCACGCCTAAAAGTGATTTTATAAAATAAAGTCCTTGGTTTTGTGGCCTAGTTCACTCGAATTTGAGTCCGTGGGGTGTTTTCTCACCCGGTGCCCTAAAACCAACCAGTTTGGGAGTCACCGACTTTAAGTTCGCTACATGGGTGGATTAGAAAGCCTAAGAAAACTAAGAAATATTATATATGTATTAACACATCTAATAGTCAATTAGTTAGGTATGAGGGCCTCAAGAAGCCTTGATACTTACACGAAAGAAAATTAGATGAGTTATACATATTAAAAAAAATAAAATAATAATCATAATAATAATAAAGAGGCATGAGAGTCCAAGTTAAGGAATTCCTAGTAAAGATTCACAAGGATGCATATGACTTTTGGTAACGAAAAAGACTATACAAAAATTCAATTTTGATCCTTACCTAAAATGAATAACAATTTACTATATAAAGACTAAGTTTAAGAATGAATAAAAATGATAACCCTAAAACTTATAGATTACTTGGTCTCTTCAAACATATTTAAAATATTTTCCTTTTTATGGATTTTGTGGGTATAATCCGCTGAAAACCCTCACGAGACAACTCGTCCTCTAGGGTAACCTAGAGGTTTAACGGCTTGTTGCACATGCTAAGTGCAACCGTGATTCCTACGAAAGTGAGTTAGTTAGATTAGTTTTTCTTTTTCTTTTTGATTTTTACTCAAGGACGAGCAAAAAGATAAGTATGGGGGTGTGATAGGTAGTAAAAAATGCATAATTGTCACTACATTTACTATCACATTTTCATATTTATTCCTACAATTATGCACTATTACTAATGTTTTATTATTTAATGTGTGCAGGCCTTGAGTAAATAATTAAATAAAGAATAAAGCCTTAAATGAAGCCCAAAAGCCCATGTGCAAGCCCAAGTGCAAAGTTGCAATTACTAAAAGAAGAGGGAAGGGATAGACTTCTACTCAACCCTAAATGCTTGCAGGACAAGGATAAAGATAAAAGGAGGAGAGTACAAAGATAAAATTCGTTTTAAAAGATTTGAAAGATTTGGTTTTAGGGTAACTTGCTTCCCAAGTTATCCCGAATTTTCAAACTAATGAGTCAGCATACAACTTCCAGAAGGATATACCCAGATGGACGGACCAGAGAAGGCCACGCGCGAAAGCGCGTGGCCAGGGACCACACTGTGGCCGCGTTTCCGCGGCAAGATAGACGAGTCTGGCGATAAGATTTTTTAGGAGAGTTGTATTGGGACTCTACGTCTTCCAGCTCCTATAAATACCCCTGCAGAGCAACGGAGAAGGGGCACAGTCGAGTACAGAGACAAATTTAGGGTTTTTCTTAGGCTAACCAGTAGATTGTAATTTAGGTTTTATTTTCTTTTTTGTAATTTTTAATTTTCTTTATATAACTGAGAGGAGAGGATACTTTCATGGAGGAAGGAGATCAAACTTGTACTGAAGGTGACATCGGTGTAAGTAATCTTTTCTTCCATTGTTAATTGAATCAAATCAAAGTTTATTCTTTTTTTTCTATTTTTGTTTTGTTTTTGTTTCCCTCTTTTGTGTTTGTGGATCAATATGAAACCAAAAGCTTCGAAGTTGCCCTCTCCTTGCAAGTGCCGTTGATGGTTTATGGTGATGAAGATCTATTTCCATGGTAGCATAGCTCGCCCTTTTATTTGTAGTATAGATCGGGAATAGGGAAGATCACATATTCCATGCTTCGTTTGCCTTCAAAGAAAGGTACATCATTGACACGGTTCTAAGGTAAGCAGACGCCAAAGAGGTAAGTAAGTTTTTAGTTTTTTGTCTTTCTTTTAATTTTAGTATAAATCACAATATTCCCAATCTTTTTCACACTTCTTCTTTTTCATTGTAAATATCATTGTAAATATCATTATAAATAAAAGAGAGAACTTACTAAACAAGCTTCCATCGCTAGTCCCTCCCTGTGGATCACGACCCGCATAGCCACTTGCTATAGCGGTAGAATTGAGCACCTTGCACATGCTATTCTTAAAACTGAAATACTATATTTTGTGTGCAGCTAAATCTCAATCAGTGACCTCATCAGGTGCTCTAGTGTTAAAACACTATTTACAGTCCATACCTCTAGTTTACTTAGCTCCGCTTGATTGTGCTCAGCTATTATTTGAACGCTTGCCATGTATAAACTTGTTATGTTAACACCTGACATGCTATTATTTAATACCTATCATCTACATACTATTACCTAACACCTGTCTGTATCACTTGGCAACTGATGTGTTACCACATGACACCCAATATGCTACTACTTGACAATTGCTCCTTGTTATGACATGACCTGTCACCTCCGTAATATCACCCTCTTGTCATGCTATCACTTGACACCCGACATGATATATTTGACTCTTATAATTATTACGATAACGGGATTGATGATCTGACATCTTGAGTACAACTTGATATATTTTAGTACAAACTATACTCCTGATACACCTGTATTTCTAATATTCCTGGCGTGTTCCTGCTCATTCCCAAAATCTGATAATTATCTAATAAATCATAAAATGAGACAACTTACATCAGGTCGGGGAAAACTTGCGGATATCAATATATATTCGTATTTACAGTGGTACTAGGTATGTTGTGCAACTAAAACTTCCGGTCTGACCTGAGGTCCTCTAGGTGACAGAGGAGAGTGCTGGCTCCCTCCTTCTTGGTACCATCTTGAAAGGGCATCCTATGAGACCCTCCTGTAGGCCTTGCGACCGGTTCCATACACTAGCAATGGAACACCCTAGACCATGGTCCCGAGTATGTACGGGACCCACTGTAAACATTATTCGTTGATACCCCCGTTGGTTTCCAATAACAACCTTGCTTTACTCAGATGTGGATATATGTGTGCTGGGACGCTAGTTCACATATCTTGATATCTGTGTAAGACGAGTAATAATAATAAAAGATGCCAACTATGTATCGATTGTATGCTTTGCTGAGTTTGCTTCCACCAGGTTTTGCTTCGAATTTCCGGTTTTATGATCGTTATTATAATATAGCTGCTTACATCCTACTTTACCGCTTGTGTTCTATTCCACCAGTCTCCTGCTCTATCTTATCATACCATGTGTATTCCTTACTTGATATTACTTGCTATATCTACCTGCTTCTGTGTTCTTGTGCTCACGACACAGTTTTCAATGTATGTTTATGATTCGAATTTATCGATACAGTGTGCTTATCTATGCACGCCATTTTGCATTAGCATCACCACTTGCCGGGGAGTTCTGACTCCCTTGGATCTTCATGTCCAGGTCTCGAATCTTGGAGCTTGTGGATTCTCCCAGTTGCTGATCAGAGAAGCGCAGTGGTAGCTTGGATCATCGGTAGACCGTCCAGAGTCTCATCCTTCCAGGCCCCCCTGTCTGGCTCTAGAGTTTTCCTGTTATAACTCTAAGCCTCCTTTTGTACTGTTCTTACTTGTACATCTCTTTGTATTCTCGCATTTGTGCCTATCGGTGATGTAATATTCTTGTAATATATGCCACATCTGCTGATAACTTTGTAATTGTACTTATAAGTTGGAATGTATATTGCACCACGTGCTTCCGTACTCTAATTCTTACTTGTACTGATGCTTAGCATTTATACGTGAGGGTATTTTTGACCTGCGTATATACGTCGTAGTAACGTCTCCGTACCCGCGGGATTGGGGCATTACAACATGGAACCTTCACAGTCTCACGCGCAATGTTGGTATGTTGGCGCAGGGCTAATTTAGTCCCAGTTGGGACTGTGATAGGCTTACGCGGAGCCAGTTTAGACTCACGCGAGCCTGTCTAGTCTCGCATGAGGCAGTATTAGGTTCACAGGGAACTTTAATAGTCTCAACAGAGACTTGCTTCCTAGAAGTAGCCAAGGGTACTTTGACTATGCTAACCTGCCTGTGCTTGCGCACATGTAAGGGACTTTTGCTTCCCTAGAGAGAAGTTGTTCGAACTTCTCTTGGTCAAAGTGAATGACCATTGTTTCAGTAATAGACCCAAGGGTCTGATCGTCACATTGTGACACTTGATTCTCAGTAGTGGAGAATAAGTTCCCAACAGAGTCGCGGTCTTATTTCCATTGATTATTGATAGTCGGGAAA
The DNA here is from genome assembly GCA_038442645.1 of Agave tequilana. NCBI lineage: Eukaryota > Viridiplantae > Streptophyta > Magnoliopsida > Asparagales > Asparagaceae > Agave > Agave tequilana. Next base: position 250,151 of record JAVJIF010032742.1, read on the forward strand.
ACATACAAAATTGTGAAGAGAAAGTTACATGTAATCAAAAAAGAAAAAAAAAGATTACAAGTATTTCTTCTGAGATTATAGGAAAGTGTGCCGGTGGGAGTCTGATAAGTGCACAACCACTTTATCTCGTTGATGATGCGAGCGATCGATCTTCAAATGCTATTGTCTGGGAATTCTTTCTCGCCTAGTTCTGAAGATTCCTTAAGGGGAGGAAAGGTGTTACGGTATTAACACTCTGATCTTAAGAAATAATTCTTTAGAGCTTCTAGAAAATAAAAAGTTAGCCTTGCTACCTCTCTCGATGCCTTTAGCTCTGATGCTTTATGCTCAATGCCTGAGCTCATTCTCAGATGAGCTATTTATAGGCTTTGGAGGGGGTAACCGCCCCTAGAATTCAGCCACAACTGCTAACAGTCAGCTAGCCTCATGCCAAAGGCTGTTTTGAGCTTTGCGTGGGGCTATTGCGCGCTATGCTAAATGTGAGCCGCATGCGAGGCTAGGCAGGTCGCGCGAGCCAAAAATGGCCTACTGACCCGGCCGTTTCCACTGAACGTGGGGCAAAGTGGGCGGGTGTAACCGCCCACTTAAAGTGGCATTAACCCCACTAACATAGTGGGGTTAGCCCGCTAAATACTTGGTCAAAGGTTTGACCTGGCCAACTGTAACCCTCTGTTCCAGTCACCGGTATTTTCTACTGGTGGTCAGTATGGTATAAATACCTGTTCAAGTGGTCTAAACTAAGTCAACTCTAACTCTAATAAAATTTTCTCATCTTTCAAATATTTCTTGATTTTTTCAAAATATTTCTAAATTATTTGAAGATTCTCGAAATTCGTGACCCAACTATGTCGCTATACGACTTTTGAATTTTTAATTTGCAATTGGGGATGAATCTCATTAATCTGATTTCTCAGTAATATTTAAAATAATATTTACTATTTTAAGAATTTCTAGGATTTTTTCCGTTTTAAATAGGATTTAATTGAGTTAAGAAAAGGCAAAAATAAAAATAAATATAAATAAGAAATAAATAAAAATAAAAATAAAATACAGAATTTAATTGCAGCCACTAGGTTTTGAATCTTGGTGGGCTAGGAAAGAATATAGTGAGTTAACCATTTTGTCACATTGGCGTGTGGTCTAGAGGCCCAAGCCCATTTATTTAAAACTTTCTTTAACTCCCTTCATCCTCTCCAACTGCCCCCATTCTCTCTAACTTCTCCCTCACTTTCTCCCCCTCATTTTCACTTACCCAAATTGAATCTACTACTCCTTCCACATAGCCTAACTCTCAGGGGTGGCTTAGGGGTGTGTGTGGTGCCTATAAAAGGGGTATCTCACTATCTCAAGTCGTTTGCAAAATCTAAACTTCTCTCTCTTTTTCACTACATTCTGTCTTTCTCTCCCGAATCATTGAAGTGCTGGTTGAGGAGAAGAATATTCAGACTGAAAGGAAGCATTTCAGGTATTTTATTTTGCATTTTTGTAGATTTAAGTTTGTTGTGGCATTTCATCGAACACATAGTACGCATTACATGTTAGCTGTAACTTTACCTTGAAAAACTTATGCTAAAATTACATAAAATTATATAGAACACCTAAGATGTGCTTTGTATTTATCATAATTTTTTTAAGATTTTATCCATTTTTATTTACTAAAAAAAAGAGATAGAGTTGCACTATGTTGTGCACTGTTAACAGCATAGTGCACTCGGCCAGGGCCCAGGCCAGCGCCTGGTCTGGTTTGGCCACAAGGCTGGCCTGGTCGGGCCCAGGACCCGACTGGGTCTATGCCCAGCACAGACCCAGCTTGGGTCTGTGTTTTACAGACCTGGGTTCGGGTCAGTTTTACATACCTGAACCCGACCCAATATAAAATAAAAAAGAAAAGAGAAAAGAAAGAAAGGAAAAAAGAAAAAGGAAAAGGAAAAGAAATAAATAAATAAGATATAATAAAAATGTATAAAAATTATTGTAGCATTTTATTGTAGCAAACCCAGACCCAAACCCATTACTGTAATAGACCCATTAAGCCTTTATTGATTTTTATTGATTTTTTAGGTTTATTTTAATTCAGAAAAATTCAAAATAAACTCAGAAAATTCCAGAAAATTCATAGAAAATCACAAACTAAATGTGGGACTCTGTAGAATTATTTTGAGTGTAATATTACTTAGAATAAAATGAAATTAAATATTCTTTGTAATTATTATTTAATGATCATTTATTTAAAAATTGCCAATAAATTTTCAATAACATATAAATATTATACATCAATTTATTAGTTTATGCATGTATTTTATCATAAAATTATATTTTTAAATAGTTTCTAAAAATTCAAAAGTTGAACTATTTGAAAATATTAACCAACCAAAATTAAAATAAATAGTAAAAATTATGTGCTCATTCAACTTATCACTGAATAAATAACATGTCAAGTCTCTAATTTATTCACATAATATTTAGGTATGAATTTTACCCAGAGCCGGTTGCAGTTATGAAAATTCAGATTCCAACAACATCAGGCAAGTACACATGCTCTCTCTCCTCTGTGTTATTTTGTTAGCTTAGAAATTTCCTTTGAAAATCTTAATTTCCATACTTTTTCTTGATCATGTGTATCGTAAGACATGCATGCGTAGGATATTTGTGACATAAATGATCACTCAAGTATAACTATAAATTAGTAAATATTGTACAATTAAGTTGATGTCACCCTATCTGATGATTACTATCTTATGATTATGTCTACATCCTAACACACGGCATCGCTTATACTATTAAGCATTTATCACTCGATGTTGTCATCATTTCTGTTTTTTTGAAATTTTGATATGTAATGTAATCACTATTTGATATTGATACTCTTGATACTGATCCCTAATCCTGTCACGCTGAGTCACACATTATCTTGCATTTATATTGATTAATAAATTTATCCAAGCCGGAGTTACTGGGGGAGACTGTAGCAGGAAAAAATCCAGGGAGGTGTGTGTTTGGAAGGGCGACCCCTTGTGGGTTTGGATGCCACACGTGATCTTGTAATTTATGCGCGCTCTTGTTATTACATGATACTTGAGTACAGTGAACTGTTTCTCCCTGCTATCAGGATACACTAACGCATCACTTGTTTGATATATAGTCGTCCTGTGGGATAGGGCACAGGATGGCTGCATTAGTTAGGGTAATAAAACATGCTAGACTTAGAATTATCATTTGTGACATGGATAATCTTGACTACATGATGTTCCTGGACTTGCATATCGTTCTTAACTTGTGATCTTATGTTCTTGTGACCTGATGATTATGATATATGATATTACTCATCCAGTGTGCTTCATTCTTATTATATACATGTCATAGTATACATATATGGCCTTATTTCACACGATCTAGTATTCTGTTATTCTCGCTAGTATCTTACCTGTCAGTTTATATTACCGTCGGATTCATCATTCATTCATTCCAGTACTTTACTTATATTATCCTTTACTTTCATATTTCCATATTATTGTTTTTCTCTTCTCGTATGTGCACTTATTGGGATGCTTCTGATAGACCTTAATTTTTCAGCATCAGAGCATGAGGAGACTGACGAGTCACTATTCGAAGAAACCCAGGAAGACTACCAGGCATGAGTCTGACGTTCTTGTCATATGTATTTTGGTATTTTGTCTAGTTATGATGTCCCCATGCCAAAATTGTATCTTTTTTATTTTTGCTTTGTTATATTTCCAATCTTGTATCCAGACAAAGACTATTATAGATATATGTCTTTTATGTGAAAAAGAAACTTCTGGTTGTCTTTTTATATATGCGTGCGAGAATTTGGCTCCATAACTATAGCGTAAGGTATTCACGAAAGAGATTCCCCTCTTTGTGAGTATCTGCTGACCATCGTCACGTACCTGTACTCCATATTTTGGAAAGCGGGGCGTGATATGGTTTTGTTGGTATGAGAGCCATGTTTATTTTAATTCTACACCATATAAAGACAATCAGATTCACATATAAAAAAAAGCATGTATAACTGTCTGAATACACATCGTTAGCCTAACTTGGTCACGCTTCGCTTCCCAAAATACGCGAAAACGGAGTCGCAATGAAGGTCGGCGACGTATGTACGCGAGAAAAATAGCCCACGCACATCGCTAAGCCTAAAGTAACCTGAACAAGCTATAAAATGTACTACGATAAATCAATATCACTGTAATATGACATTTACATATCTAACACAATGATAGCAGATGAATAAAAGAAAGAAATGGCAACTGGACATGATATAGATAGAATCAGTAAAACATGAATAAAAGAGTAAGAATACCTATAATCAAGAAAAGAGAGACTCCAGCTCCTCGTAATGCATGTAATCCACTCCAAATACCTGATCAGCAATAAATAGCCACAGATCTGGATATGCAAATCTAGCGAGTCAGAACTCCTAGTGAATGTGCAAGAATAAACTGGAAAGTGTATGTGCATATAACACGTGAGCAGATAAAGAAAATATATATACCGAAATAAGAAATGGCATGAATAAAGTAAATAAATAGTAATGTAGATAACACACAATAGAGTATGTCTCCAGTCAGGTATAGTTATCTATCACAATCTAAAAATCAGGCGGGTAGAGTCAGTCAGTACTAGAGTCAGATGTTCAATTAGGTCAGGTGGAACATTGGGTGTCCACGTACATACATGTATCAGGCAAAGACAATCAGTTACAGCAAATTAATTTATTATGCCAGCGAACACCAATTGCCACCTATAATAGACACATCACATACTACGCCTATCACACGTGTCAATCGATGTCCTAAATTATTAAAACTGATTAGTTAGAGACATTGTCCATGCTTTAGGTGGGTCCTGTATATACTCAGGATCACGACCCAGACTCCTGGCGCTAAACTAGGCCCTTCCGCAAGGTAGTCAGGAACATGTATAACATTTATAACAGAAATAGGAACATGACAGGGTGTCAGTCACCCCCGGGAACCCTGCAGTAAAATCCTCTTTCGACTGCGCAACCTATATCCTAGGTCCACCTAAAATACAGATGCTATCTCCTCCATCATTTTTCTCAATCCCAGTGTAAGTTGTTTAATGTCATGTTATTAGTTTTTCAAGATTATTTAATATGCATGTTACTTAGATTAGTGGAACAACTCGGTGATAGCCACGGTAACGACGTCAACATGTGTAATCAAGATACCGGTATATAACATGATATATAATGTTAGTGAACAGGATACCAGCATAACAGGACATGTAATAAGTATAACATGAGAGTGTTGTTACTGTATACAATATTTTTTCAGCAACTATGGTAAACATGGACAATATAGTTATCAAGTAAATGTCATGTATAATCAGTCAAGTTCTTCAGGTATATCGTGATATTCATAATAAGTAATGATCTGCTGGCATGAATAAAATAATTCGGGCAAAATATTTAATCAACTCATATTTTCAAAGTTATCGATATATTCAAGTCCCAATATATAAAATACATACTCATCTATATCCAACCAATTATCACTATTCAATCTTAATTAAGACCATCATACGCTCTCACTTCCATTAAGTTCAAACATAAGATCCAGAAATTCAAGTAATTAGTCAACTATGCATATACATGCCACCAAGTCAGGTCAACCCAGTCTACGCCTACTCCTCAAGGAATATGGAATTTAAGATGTTTCTACGTCTGATAATCAACATCAACAAGACATCAATACGCAAACAGTATAATCAAGGGTAAAATAGGGAATACCCACAATGACGGATCCAACTACGTCAATCTCATCAGAACACCGATCAAAATCCTCTGAAATGAACACTAATCCTCATGTCAATCAATTCTAACTCTAACTAAGTCCATATCAGTCCAAGTATCAGAAGATTTGTCTTTTAATAAGGTAACTTCATATATAATATACTCTCAAAATACAATGAATCCTCATCTAACTTATCATTAAGTACATGAATATCAAGTCTGATAAGTACTTCACATAAAAAATGAATCTTTATTCTCAATCATGAGCCAATCAATCTCAAAGTCAATCAATTTATATTCTAAGATTTATCACAACTAAATCTGAATACGAAATGGTTACACATGAAATGACATAAATCCCATATCACAATACTAAGATCCAACCATATACATATGATGCTCAATATCAATAAGGTAACATCAAGAACTACCAAATACCACTAAACATATAAAAAAAACTAATACCTGACAATCTATCCCTCATCGACTCACCAATCAATCAACATATAATTATTTTGCAAGTTTCAATTCACCAAATAATTATCTGATAAATATTACACATGAGTGATGCTATCTGCTCTCAAATATGAACTAGATCAGTTAATCTATAGATCGAAATAAGTCACAGTTCAAGATTATACCACAACTAGTCCTGAGCTAATAATTTCGAACAACTAACACATAAAAAGTACTGAATGGCACTCAAGTAAGCTATATAATCAAAGTGAACACTCATTGGTACCTCATGAAATGATACGGGTAATCATACTGGTGTAATAGGCAGATGGTTACATAAAATAAAACAAGCAATATAATATATATATATATTTCTAACAATGGTGAATGATAAAAATAATACTCACAATATCATCTCAAAAATTTTAGTAGCCTAATTATATAACAAAATAAAATCATTTATCATAAAACTCTTGTTTAACTGAAGGAGCAAAAGAATACTCACCTGAACTCGATCCCAAGTCCAAAGCACTGAAATCATAAGACCCCAATAAATCCACATGGTTCATTCCAATAGAAATTATTAGAAAATTTTTTTTAAAAAGATGTCTTACCTCGAAGTTTTAAGGAGTTTTTATCTTGATTAATTACTTTGGGGTTGGAAATATGGTTCTTTGAGTATAATAAATTTAATAGGTTTAATTTAAACTAATTTTAAATTTTGTTAGATTTTTAATAGACTTTAAACTACTAAAATGCTTAACGGGTCTTGTACGCGCCGGAAAAGAGAGAAAGAGGAAATGCTGTAAAAATTTTCTTTGAAAAGATTACAACAAAAAATAACTTTTCCTTTCAGTTACAAGGGAGGGAGGATATTGAATCTTGAATCCCCCCTTTGTTTAATGCTGGGTTCTTCGTGTGGTGGTGGAGAGTGAATCTTGTTCTCCGTTGACCGGATGACCGTCTGGACCTTCAGGGGATCTTCTCTTTGGCTGGTAGAGGGAGTAACACAGCTCTGTCTACCAAAACTCTCAAAGAGAAGGTAGGGAAAGAGCAGCTGGTACGCAGCAAGCTTGCTGAAGAGTCTTCTCTCTCTCTTTGTTGATGATCTCCTCTTTGATGCCTGATCCTTTTTTTTTTACCGCCCCCTTTTGTTGATGCAAACAAGGCTATTTATAGAGGTCCCAGGGGTGAACGTGCCCCCTGAAAACGCTCCACAATGAGGGGCCACTTCCCACTACTTGTGCGGTGACTGGCCCGTAATCAGGGTGGTTACAACTGAGGCGCGGGTTTAGACCCACGCGCCTTGTTGCTGAGACGCGGGTGTCGAGCCCACGCACCTTGTTGCTGAGACGCGGGTGTCGAACCCACGCGCCTTGATGCTGAGACGCGGGTGTCGAGCCAACGCGCCTTGATGCTGAGACGCGGGTGTCGAGCCAACGCGCCTTGATGCTGAGACGCGGGTGTCGAGCCAACGCGCCTTAATGCTGAGACGCGGGTGTCGAGCCAACGCGCCTTGATGCTGAGACGCGGGTGTCGATACCTCGCGTCTAGAACTTGAGACTGCTTTTATTGGCTTGTCTTTTAGTGACTTTTAGACAGCCTACAGAACCCCCTCCAAAGTTTTCGATATTCCACAGTTAACTGGAACGGATTTCAAAATACTTTGGACCTAGCTGAATTCACCTTCATGACTGGACTATTGATGCTCCGGTTTGATCTTATTTGGAGTTGGTCTTCGTGAGTGTACTGTTGAACTCTTTGAAACCACCAGAGTTGATCGTGTTGAGTGTCTAGATACACAGTCTAAACCTCCCCGATTGCTTTTTAAGTCTGTCGTGGGTGTGCTTTAAGCCAAGAGTGGTTGGTCTTCTGCTTGTGCCAGTGTACTGTTGAACTGATTTGCAGAAGCAGGAGGCTGAACGCAGGTTCCTTTTGAAAAGCAGAGATGGTACTGCTTTAAAGACGCGACTTCCATAGGGTGCGTCTTTTGGCAATGGAAACGCGACTGATCTTCCATAAGGCAGACGCGATGTTAGGCCCGCTTGGACAGACGCGGACTTAGGAAAGACGCACCTCTAATAAAGACGCGACTTTCTGAGCGCAACGCGACTTTCTGGGTGCATTTTGGTGGTGCTGACGGGGCACGACCATTGAAGAGACGTGGCCGTCGGGTGCGAATCCGTGCCATGTCATGATTACGCTGCCAGCTGACCTGGGGAACCGGCGGGATTTTACCTTTAGGCGCGCGGACTTCCCGGTTCATTAATGATTTGTAACGCCCCGATTCCACGAATACGGGGACGTCACTGCGACGTATATACGTAAGTCAGAACTACCCTCCCGTATATACGCTAAGCATCAGTACAGACAAGAATCAGAGTACGGAAGCAAATGGTGCATTATACATTCCAACATATATATACAATTACACAGTTATCATCAGAAGTGATCACAATATTACATGAATATCATATCACAAGTATGCGCAAATGCGGGAATACAAAAGATATACATATATGAACAGTAAAGAGGGAGCTCGCATACAAGTATACAAGGAAAAGTATAAGTATGAACAGTATAAAAGTTGCTCACGAGATAGCTGGAGACCCACGCTACCGCTGCGAACTCTGATCAACAACAAGGAGGTCTACACGCTCCAAGCTCCAATACCTGGACATGAGAATCCAGGGGAGTCAGTGAAACTCCCCAGGCGAGTAGGATACAAAACCAGGTGGCGAGCCAGGAGGAACACAAGTGACAAACTCAGAAGACAGGAGGGTTAGAACACAAGTAAAGCAGGTATGAACAAGTATAACACAGTATCCATAAAACAGGAAATCCGGAGTAAAACTGAATATAAGCAAAAGTGATTGTATATGCTTAAATCACGGTCACATGAGACTAGTACATCGAAGGAATAATCCAAACAAGGAAACCCTCATATATATACCTTTATCTCATGCCACAGAAATATCTAAGCGTATAGAATCAGAGATGCAAATCACATGAAAGTCAAACAGGAATACGAAACCGAAATCATAACATGTATAGCAAGTACAACAGGAATCATAACAGGTACCAATTATTATTATTATTACTCGTCTGACCCATATATCTAGGTATGTGTCTCGGTATCGATCCCAACTCACATACATCCATATATAAGCTAGGCGAGGTTGTTAACGGAAGTAGATGGAGAACTGATATCTCTTCTTATAGAGGTACGTGGAAGCAATCATGTAACATATTCCCAAGCTATAAGCAAGATGTTAATCTCCACTTATAGAGGTACGTAATCAGGTAACATATTCCAAGCTATAAGCAAGATATCATTCCGGCATCCATCACTTCCTCCCATACCCCAATACAAGTTGTAGTTTATTAAGGATTATCAGTTTACGGGAATAACAGGAATAAGTCATGATCAGGAATCAGGAGTACATAAGTATATATAGTCAGGTCACTGCATATAAAGCAGGAATACAGGTCACTGCATATAAAGCAGGAATACAGGTCACTGATCATGATACAGGATAATAAGTCAAGTTCCCGTAAAGGTAATAATCACAAGGTCAAGTGTATCATGCTTGGTTTTAAGAGATAGCATGACTAGGTGGTGATGTATAGCAAGCAATAAAACATAATAACAGACTTATAACATGCCCGATAAATCATGACATGACAAGGGGGTCTAGCAGGTCAGGTGATAATATGGTAAAGGTCAGGTGGTCAGGTGATAACACAGTTACCAAGTGATATACATGTGTTAAAAGGTAGCATGTAAC
>JAVJIF010032743.1:0-44604 GCA_038442645.1 Agave tequilana
CAATACCTGGACATGAGAATCCAGGGGAGTCAGTGAAACTCCCAGGCGAGTAGGATACAAAACCAGGTGGCGAGCCAGGAGGAACACAAGTGACAAACTCAGAAGACAGGAGGGTTAGAACACAAGTAAAGCAGGTATGAACAAGTATAACACAGTATCCATAAAACAGGAAATCCGGAGTAAAGCTGAATATAAGCAAAAGTGATTGTATATGCTTAAATCACGGTCACATGAGACTAGTACATCGAAGGAATAATCCAAACAAGGAAAACCTCATATATATACCTTTATCTCATGCCACAGAAATATCTAAGCGTATAGAATCAGAGATGCAAATCACATGAAAGTCAAACAGGAATACGAAACCGAAATCATAACATGTATAGCAAGTACAACAGGAATCATAACAGGTACCAATTATTATTATTATTACTCGTCTGACCCATATATCTAGGTATGTGTCTCGGTATCGATCCCAACTCACATACATCCATATATAAGCTAGGCGAGGTTGTTAACGGAAGTAGATGGAGAACTGATATCTCTTCTTATAGAGGTACGTGGAAGCAATCATGTAACATATTCCCAAGCTATAAGCAAGATGTTAATCTCCACTTATAGAGGTACGTAATCAGGTAACATATTCCCAAGCTATAAGCAAGATATCATTCCGGCATCCATCACTTCCTCCCATACCCCAATACAAGTTGTAGTTTATTAAGGATTATCAGTTTACGGGAATAACAGGAATAAGTCATGATCAGGAATCAGGAGTACATAAGTATATATAGTCAGGTCACTGCATATAAAGCAGGAATACAGGTCACTGCATATAAAGCAGGAATACAGGTCACTGATCATGATACAGGATAATAAGTCAAGTTCCCGTAAAGGTAATAATCACAAGGTCAAGTGTATCATGCTTGGTTTTAAGAGATAGCATGACTAGGTGGTGATGTATAGCAAGCAATAAAACATAATAACAGACTTATAACATGCCCGATAAATCATGACATGACAAGGGGGTCTAGCAGGTCAGGTGATAATATGGTAAAGGTCAGGTGGTCAGGTGATAACACAGTTACCAAGTGATATACATGTGTTAAAAGGTAGCATGTAATGACAGGTCTGAAATAATAGCAGGGCAAGTGATAACATATCAGAAACCAAGAATACAACGACCACGAAGGGTCTGCCACGCATATCATGAAAGCAGTAAAAGATACAACGACCACGAAGGGTCTGCCACGCATAGTATGAAAGCAGTAAAGGATACATGGAATAAAGTATATGAAAACATGAAGCGAAATACTTATCGAGCCGATGAAACGGGAAACTCAAAGAGAGGCGAGATTACTCGCCTAAATCACCAATACGCCGAAATACCCGAAATCCACTGAAGTCCGGGACTCGCCATCAAATATAATAAATGTAAATATTTGTGGAGAGAGAAAGGAGGAGGAGAGAGAAGAGAGAGAAAGAGAGGGAAAGTTTAGAGAGAGAAAGAGAGAACCAGAGAGGGATTCCTAGAGAGAGAAAGAGAGACCTAGGGAAGAAGAGCTAGAGAGAGTTAGAGAGAGAAACTGAGGGAGATTTCTAGAGAGAGAAAATCTAGAGAGAGTGATTTCTAGAGAGAGGAAGTGTAGAGAGAGAAAGGGATATCCTAGAGAGAGAAAATGGGGATTTTTAGAGAGAGGAAACCTAGAGAGAGAAAGTCTAGAGAGAGATCTATTTAGAGAGAGAAAGAGTAAAAGACTAGAGTGAGAGAGGATTGAGAGAGAGAGAGTAAAGAGAGAGAGAGAGAGTAAGAGGGAGAGAGTGAGGGATCAGGAGAGAGAGAAAGAGAAAGAGAGAGAGAGATGAGAGAGAGAGAGAGGGAACAAGAGAGAGAGAGATAGGGCAGGAGAGAGAGAGAAGAACAGGGGGGCAGCAGCCCCCCCTCTTCACTCAGGCGCAGGGGGCGGAAGCCCCCTGGCCGGGCAGGGCCGCCGGCCACCGGCCGTCGGCGGAGCGCGGCGGCTCGCCGGCGCTGGGGTGGCCACGGCCACCCAGAGAGAAGAGACAGGGAGGGGGCAGCAGCCCCCTCCCTCCAACAGGTCACGGCCAGGGCTGTTGCCCTGGCCGGGCCAGACTCTGGCCGCGGCGGCGCGGCCAGAGGACAGAGGGGGAGAGGACGAGGGCCGCCGGCCCTCGGTGGCCGGCCAGGCCAGGGGTGGCCGCCGGCCACCCCAACAGTGAGGGAGAGAGGGAGAAAAGAGGGGGAGAGAGGGAGATCTGAGAGAGAGGAGAGGGAAATCGGTCCCCTCTCCGGCCAGTGGCCGCCGGCGGCGGTCCTGGCCGCCGGCGTGGCCAACAGAGAGAGAGGGAGGAGAGAGAGTGAAGGAGAGAAAGGGGAGAAGAAAGAGGGGGCTCCGCCCCTCCTCCGCCTACGCACAGGGGGCCTGCAGGCCCCCTGGCCGCACCCCGCCGCCGCGACGCGCCGGCGGCGCTCGGCCTCCATCGGGCGCCGGAGAAGAAGGGGAAGGCGGCGGTCGCTGGGCTCGCAGAAGAGAAGAAGGAGAAGAAAGAGAAAAGAAAAAGAAGAAGGAAAAGAAAGAAAAGAAAAAGGGGTTTATTTATTTGGAAATGATGATGTGATGGGGGAGTAGGTGGATGAGATTGGAGAGGGGTGATGTGGCAGGTTGACTTTGGGGAAGGAAAAAGTAAAGGAAATGGAGAAAGAGAGAGAAGGAAATAATATTATTAAAATAGGGTAAAAATCCGACTGTTTCGGAATCGTTCCGAAAAATCCTCAAAAATAGAAAATAATATTTTAAGATGCTCGGTGAAATCGGATTCGAGAAATTCAATGTAGATTTCAAATTAAAAATCCTGGAATCTTCCGGCGATACCGGTCGACACCAAAACCGGTGAATTTCCGATAAATTCTGAAAAATCTCAAAAAATGAGTTTAGATAGAAAATGATATTATAAGATGTATCGTGAAAGCCGTTTTAAGAAATACTTTATAGTTTTAAAACTAAAAATCCCGGAACCAGCTAACTGCCGACTCCGGTGGAATTTCCATAAAATCATAAAATCCCCAGAAAAAGAATGTAGGTAGAAAATATGATTCTAAGAAATAATGTCTAAAGGATCATTTAGAAATTCCAAACCGTTTAAGAATTAAAAATCCAGGAATCGGTCAGCGGCACTGGCCGACACCGGTTTTGAAAATATTCCTTTTAATTCCAGAAAAATCCAGAAAATCACATAAAATCTAGAACATTGGAAAATGATGTTTGAAACAGAAATCGGTCAAATCGGAATAGTGGAATTGTCCAAACCGAGTAATACTCTGGGATTCGGGCCTTCGGTCCAAACAAGGTTGACTCCGAATCCACGAATCCAAAACCAAGACAAAACAATCATGTAAGGAATTCATAATACAGAATAAATACAGAAAACGAATCGAAAAATACGATCGAAAATCTGAATACGCAACTAAGTACGTATTCCAGGAACGGGGTATTACAGAACCAAAGCACTATTCGGTGCTAATCCTTTCCGCAGGACTAAGGGGAACGATGCGTTGTCCCATATACCAGATTATTCAGGCCCCTACAGGGCCGACCTGCGAGGATTCTTGGCGGACAAGCGGAGATTAAAGCATTTCCAGATTACTTCCTCCTGTTGTCGACGAAGTGGATGCCAGTTCGTGATGGTCCATTCTATGCAGTGTCGGTTACGACCGACCCTTGCCACCTCTCCATATCGGCGATCAGTCTTTGATCGACTGTCTGCGCGCATCCCGATGAGGCATCCCAAAAGGAGCGGGCCACCGGATCCAGCCTCTGCATCCGTCAACATGACCGGAAGGGGGCGAGAGCCGCGCGGAAGAAGTCAAGCCTCTGACGACACCCCTTTCGGCTCCCCAGATCCGGACTACTGCCCAGGCTTAGCTGAAGTCTTGGTGCATGAAGAAGGTGTTTTCCGAAACACCAGATCCAGGGTAGCGATACCCTATAATTATGAACAGCCTTCCTCCTCAAGGGCCCTGATCCCGCCACAATCCGGACGATCACCCCAATCGTCTGACGGAGAAGATGGAGACAGCGGGTATGCTTCTTCAGCAACAGTCAGTTCCGTGCGAACGGACAAATCATCGGTTAATATGGCCGATAACGCCAATGACGACCTTCGTCGGCGTTTGGAGGCTCAGGAGCAGACCTCTAGAACTCAGCAAGAGGCCCTGGACAATATTCAACAGATGCTCGCTCAGCTCCTCAGCAACCGGAATGATGATACCGGAAGTAATCATGACGAGGAGGGGCATCTCAGCAATGATCCGCCCAAGACGGAGAAATCTAAGGGAGGCTCTTCCCTGGATGCCGAAGTCCTTAAAGGCCTTCAAGCTCAAATTTCATCCCTGGCTCAAAAGGATGAATTGAAGAAAGTGGGGGTAGTCCGTCCTTACCCACTGGAATGGGATTCGGTGTCATATCCGCCAAAGTTCAAACCACCAACGTTGCACACGTATGATGGTAAGAGCTCGCCCAATCAGCACATCTACTATTTCGGTCTCAGACCGGTAATGTTCTAAACAACGACGCCATCATGGCTAGGTTGTTCATCGGCACCCTGAAAGGGGTAGCATTCGACTGGTTCCGAAGCCTTCCTCAGGGCTCTATCAATTCCTGGGTCGACCTGGAAACCCGGTTCCTCTCTCGCTTCTATGAGGACGATACCGAAGTGACCATGGATAAGCTCCTTTCCACTGTGCAGAGGAAAGGCGAATCTGTCCGTGAATACATTGAGCGGTTCAGAAATCTATCTCTGATGTGCCCAGCAGGGATGCCTTTACCCATGCTTTACAAACATGCAGACATAACTTCTCGGATCAAGTAGAAGTTCGCATGGGGGCTGTCAAGGCCCATACTTGGAAGGAATTGGTCGAACAAGCTGAGATAGCCGAGAAATCGGCTAAGAAGTTCGAGCCATCCGCCCCTAGAAGCAAATGGGGCACGAACAACAAAGGGCGTAGCGATCTCCCGCAGTCTTCCCAAGCTAAAGGGAAGGAAATTATGTCCGTCGAACTGACCGGGGACATGCAGTCAAAGGCCAAGAAGAGCGGCGTCAACAGCCAAGAGCCCAAGTTTCCTCCGAAGCAGTACTCCTTCAGAGATGACCAGGTGGTCACGATATTCCATCTGCTCCATAAAGGGAATAAGATGAAGCTGCCAGATGCTCGGCGACCTAATGAGATAGGGCGCACAAATGACCCTAAATACTGCCTCTACCACAGGATGATCCACCATCCTACCGACAAGTGCTATGTTCTTAAGGATAGAATTCAAGCCTTGGTCGACGCCGGAGTCCTCACACTGAAGACGGAACAGAAGAAAGTCACTGCCAATATGGTGACTCTTGAGTTCGGCACTACCCAGAAGGTCATGGTTCCTGACGGGACCTATCCAGCCCCGATGCCACGGCTAGAAGTCAAGCATCCTCCAGCCATGACTCAATACAACAAGGGTCTCGTCCCTTTGACATTGGAGACAGGGGAAGTTATGTGGATACACCCTGACCTCGTCCAAGACGTACAGCAGACGTCGAACGACTCCAGCAGAAAGGGCAAGTCCTGCAATGTCATCTCTGTCCTGCCAGACGATGGTAATCTTACTTCGGCTTCCCTCAGCGATTCTGAAGAAGAAAAGCATGCCTGTACAGCGCGGGCAGATGCGCCTCAACAGACGGGCACCCGGTCTGGAAAGTCATATCAAAGGCAATATGACAAATCTACTGACGAGATACAACGGCAAACGACGTCAGTACCAATGCCGGCATCCACTCCAGTCCTGACCAAAGGGAAGGAGAAGCCTAAGGAGGTGCGATTCGACCATGTGTTGAAGAAACCGCCAGGCCAAGGGTTAGCCACGCCCTTTCGCTTTGATATATTGGCCCACTTAGCCAATATCCCGGCTCGTATCACAATACACGAGCTTCTTCGTCTCTCTAAAGAGACGAGAGAGGCACTCAGAGATGCGCTAGCCAACTCAGAGTCCTTTCTGACATGCATGCCTGAAATCCCTGGTGATGAGATGCAGCCTCCCTGCTCAGAGTGCCATCACGCGCAGTCAAAGGTACCTGCATTACCTTCACGGCGGAAGATATGCTTCTCAAAGACAACAAGCATGACCGACCTCTGTACTATACCGGATATATCGGTTCAACCTGCATTGAAAGAGTACAAGTCGATCCGGGGTCTGCTCTCAGCATCATCCCCAAAAGGCTCCTCTACTTCCTCGGCATACCACTGTACAGGTTGTCTGCAACCACCACTACAATATATGGTTTCAACGCCGGGAGCAGCCATCCGCTTGGAAAGATTCGGCTCCGCTGCAGAATCGGAAGCCTGAAGTCAGAGGTGACGTGCTATGTCATTGATGCTGACACATCATACAACCTGCTACTAGGACGACCTTGGATCCATGCCAACTGGATCGTTCCGTCCACTCTCCATCAGTGCTTCAAGTATGTTGAGGATGATGCGACAGTACGAACTGTCTTCGCTGAAAAGCAACCCTTTAAGGGGGTGGAAAACTACTTCACTGATGCCCTCCTATATCAAGAGGCTAGTGGAACGCCGGGAGAACCATTGCCAGACGATGATGAAAGTGGCAATGAGGCAGATTCGGAATCTGAAACGGGCATGCCGGCCATTCTGATTGGCGAGCCAATTGTAGCATGCTTTAATGATCCCCGATGTAAGATCCCTTCTGATGAGGAAGGCGAATGGATAATTAATGATGATATTTCTTTTGATTATCCTGCGAGCATCGAGTCGATTAAATCCATTATGGATGGCTCTCTTCGCATGCCCGTACATGAGCCAAGTTCGGCCATTACATCTGTGGAGGTGATAGAAGGGGCCACGCTGGTGATCCCTCCGTCCAAGCAAGGACAGTCGCCGATAATCTTCGGCAGAGCCCGGCCAGGGAGATTCTCAACTACAGACTCAAGCTCGGACTCAGAAGTTCCACAGTTCTTCCATTACGCGCCATCAGCGCGCCATATTATGAAAAAGATGGGCTACAACCTGAAGCAGGGAGCGGGCCTAAACTTCGGAAAAGGAAGACGCGGCTTGATGCGTAACTCCGTCCCAAGAGGAAAACCTGCAAATTACTATGATAGTACACGCAGGGGGTTAGGGTATGTTACACCCACGTCATCAACAACAGTTCAGGTCAAAGGCGACGGATCGATCCCATCACAGTCGACCTCATCCTCCGAATGGGACTCTGATGTCAGCATAGGAGGAATATTCGAAAGCCTCATGACTTCAAGCAGTCAGTTGGAACCCGCAGAGGTTGCCAATGAGGAATCATGGGCCCAGCAATTGAGCTTTCAATGGGAAAAGCGGTTTGAGCTGCGCGAGCCACCTACCGAAGACAAGGTGATCCAAGTCAACTTAGGCAGTCAAGATCACCCTAAGCCTATTTTCATAAGTGAAAGCTTATCACTTATCGAAAAGAAGAATTGATAATGCTCGTAAAAGAGTATATAGATGTCTTCGCCTGGAGCTATGAAGACATGCCTGGACTTGATCCACAGGTCGCTATGCACCGTCTAAACATCAAGCCCGACGTTAAGCCAGTCAAGCAGCAACAACGTCGGTTCCGCCCAAACATCATGGAGGCTATTGAAGCCGAAGTTCATAAACTCATTGCTTGTGGCTTCATCCGGGAGGAACAACATCCAGATTGGGTGGCTAACATAGTCCCCGTCCTCAAGAAAAATGGGAAAATACGAATCTGCATCGACTACCGTGATCTCAATACGGCCTGTCCCAAAGATGAATTCCCACTGCCGATCACCGATGTCATGATCGACAACACATGCGGGTTCGAGAGGATGTCTTTCATGGACGGCTTCTCAGGGTACAACCAGATCAAGATGTATCCTGATGACGAGAAGCATACTTCTTTCCGAACGCCATTGGGGGTATACTGCTACACTGTAATGCCCTTCGGACTGAAGAACGCCGGAGCAACCTACCAACGGGCGATGAGCATGATCTTCCGCGACCATCTCCGAAAGACGGTGGAGTGCTATGTTGACGACATTGCCGTCAAAAGCCGCAGCAAAAATGAACATCTTCGCGATCTGAGAACGATGTTCGACATAATGCGGGCTCATCAGCTGAAAATGAACCCGACAAAATCCTTCTTGGGAGTGTCTAGTGGCAAATTCCTTGGGTTCATTGTCACATCAAAAGGGATCCATTTGGACCCAGACAAAGTCAAAGCCATCCAGGACATGCATCCACCAAGGAATCTCAAAGAGCTCCGAGGCTTGCAAGGCAGATTAGCCTACATCAGAAGATTCATAGCAAATCTATCGGGCCGTTGCCAACCATTTACCCGACTAATGAAGAAGGGTACTGCCTTCATGTGGGATCGAGCTTGTCAAGAAGCTTATGAAGACATTAAAAGGTATCTCACAAAACCTCCTGTCTTAGTGGCCCCTACATCAGGAAAACCATTCCTGCTTTATGTAAAAGCCCTGGATTATTTCCTCGGCGCCCTCCTCGCTCAGAAGGACGACAATGGCCATGAGCAAGCCATCTACTATCTGAGTAGAACTCTCATAGGAGCAGAATCTCGGTACAATCCTATTGAGAAAGAGTGTTTAGCTCTCGTCTTCGCTGTTCAGAAGACACGACATTATTTGGTTGGCCAAACCATACATGTCATCTCCAGGGTGAACCCTTTACGACTTCTCATGACGAAGCCAGGGTCGCTGAATTCAAGGTTGGCTAAATGGGCACTTCTGTTGTCTCAATACGACATGACCTTTACTCCTCAGAAGGCAGTTAAAGGCCAGGCCCTTGCAGAGTTCTTAGCTGCTCATCCAGTTCCAGAACATTCAAAACTTCACGAAGACATCCCTGATGAAGTCTTCGAATCTAATGCGACCTCAGCAGAGGAAGTGTGGCAGATGTTCTTCGACGGAGCATCGCGGATGGGCCCAAAGGAAAGATTATTGCCGGAGTGGGGGTTGTGTTCATCTCCCCACAGGATCATATCCTTCCCAGAGCGTTCTCCTTGACAGAATCATGCTCTAATAATGTAGCGGAATACAATGCCCTACTCATTGGCCTCCAGCTCGCCCAGGGAATGGGGGTACGCTACCTTGAAGCTTATGGCGATTCAAAGCTGATCATAAATCAGGTTAAAGGCGAATACGAGGTCCGTCATGAGGACTTGGTGCCTTATTATCACACAGCCATCGAATTGGCTAGCTTATTTGAAGGCTTCTACATCGGGCATGTGTCCCGATCCCAAAATACCAAGGCGGATGCTCTCGCTGCATTAGCGACGACGCTAGCCTTACCGGCCGACACCGAGTATCACCTCACAGTCGCAACCCGGCATCTCGTATGCTCTAAGCATATGCTAAGGATCCAAGAGGTCCATAATATCTCCGTGGATCTTGAGCCGAGGGATTGGCGCTTCCCTCTCATTGACTACGCTCTGCACGGTCTGCTTCCAGATGATCCCAAAGAAGCAGCGTCCATCAGACGAAGGTCGCTCCGTTTCTACTATAATCCCACTTTGAAGACACTCTACCGTCGTTCATATGACGGTGTCCTCCTCCGCTGTCTCTCTCATTCAGAGGCACAGGAAGTGCTTAAAGAAGCACATGATGGTATTTGCGGAGCTCACCAGCCAGGTCCAAAGCTTAAAGACAGGCTGCACAGACTTGGGTACTACTGGCCGACCATGATGGCCGATGCCACCCAATACGCACGAAGGTGTAAGGCGTGCCAGGTCCATGCAGACTTCATACACCAACCTTCGGAGTTGCTCCACCCTACTGTTGCTTCATGGCCATTTGAAGCATGGGGAATCGATGTCGCAGGGCCAATCAGTCCCTCTTCGGCAAGAGGTCATCGGTTTATCCTGGCAATAACCGATTACTTCTCAAAATGGGCAGAGGCCACACCGTTGGCCGAAGTTAAAACCTCCAATCTGGTTAGCTTCATCAAACACCATGTCATCCATCGATTTGGTGTCCCCAGGCGGATCATCCATGACAATGGTCCTCAATTCATAAGCCAAGGATTCTATCGGTTCTGCGATAAATACCGAATTCAGAATATGGCTTCAACAGCTTACAATCCTGCTGCCAACGGCTTGGCAGAGGCATTCAACAAGACAATCATCAAGCTGCTCAAGAAGTTTGTCTCCTCGAACAAGCGAGATTGGGACGAAAAGCTCGGTGAATGCCCTTGGGCCTACCGGACTACGGTTCGGACACCGACAGGCAATACGCCTTTCTCCCTGGTATATGGGTGCGAAGCGGTCATCCCATTGAAATCCAGATGCCATCATTACGGGTAGCCTTGACTACTAAGATGACATCAGAAGACAATGATCGCCTGCGTCTTCAAGAGCTCGAAGCCCTGGACGAGAAGCGGCTGCAAGCTCAGCAACATATCGAGCTATATCAGGCTCGGATGTCAAAAGCCTTCAATAAGAAGGTCAAGCAGAGAGTCTTCCACAAAGGAGACCTAGTCTTAGCCGTCAGACGACCGATGATTATGACGCACAAGACCAAAGGCAAATTTCAGCCTAAATGGGAAGGACCGTTTGTGATAGAGACAGTCTATTCAAACGGAGCATACCGCCTTACAACTGCAGATGGCGACCTCCTCATGATGCCGATCAATGGCAAATTCTTAAAGAAGTATTATCCTTAATCAAGGATCTTGCTCTCGATCAGGTTAACATTACACCTCTGATCGAGATCCGCGCGTCCGGAATGCGCACAAAGAGAGCCTCTCTCTCTTTCTCCAAGCATGTCAAACCTGTTGATAGCTGGGGGTTTGCTTAAAATCCCAAGGGACCCGTTCCCACTTGATTCCCTCTCCAAAATCACCTACCAATTCTCATCCATAGAATGGTAGGACCACATATATTCCGCTGTTACGTTAACAATAAACCTATGACAGCAATCCCCTCGTTTCTCTCCAAGAAAGTGAGACCTCCAAAATCACTTACCAATTCTCATCCATAGAATGGTAGGACCACATATATTTCACTGTTACGTTAACACTAAACCTATGACAGTGATTCCCTCGTTTCTCCCCGTGAAAACGAGACTATTCCCAAGTTTCATCTATTATTGAGCTTAGTGGCGTCTTAACCGGTTATGTCATTGCGACCTCTGAACCAGTAGACAGCTAAGTCTCAATCCGAGTCCTGTTGACATTTACAAAAGACAGGTCTCGATACTCGTTGACATTTACAAAAGACGAGTATCACCTATTGATTGAAGCTTGGTGGCTTCTCAACCAGTTATGTCATTGCGACCTCTGAACTGGCAGATAGCCAAGTTTCATCTATTATTAAGCTTAGTGGCGTCTTAACCGGTTATGTCATTGCGACCTCTGAACCAGTAGACAGCTAAGTCTCAATCCCGAGTCCTGTTGACATTTACAAAAGACAGGTCTCGATACTCGTTGACATTTACAAAAGACGAGTATCACCTATTGATTGAAGCTTGGTGGCTTCTCAACCAGTTATGTCATTGCGACCTCTGAACTGGCAGATAGCCAAGTTTCATCTATTATTGAGCTTAGTGGCGTCTTAACCGGTTATGTCATTGCGACCTCTGAACCAGTAGACAGCTAAGTCTCAATCCCGAGTCCTGTTGACATTTACAAAAGACAGGTCTCGATACTCGTTGACATTTACAAAAGACGAGTATCACCTATTGATTGAAGCCTGGCGTCTTAACCAGTTATGTCATTGCGACCTCTGAACTGGCAGATCGCCAAGTTTCATCTACCATTGAGCTTAGCGGCGTCTCAATTGGTTATGTCATTGCGACCTCTGAACCAGCAGACAGCTAAGTCTCAATCTCGATGCTTGCTGACATTTACAAAAGGCAAGTATCTCCCCTTTTTAGCCCCGCAAAGGGCTGACTTCGAGACTGGCAACATCTCAATTGGTTATGTCATTGCGACCTCTGAACCAACAGACAGCCATGCCTCATTATCCAAACAAACAACAGACGACAAAGAAAAATCTTTCTATTAATTCAGAAGGATGGGATACATGGAGGAGCCTATAGGCGTACATGATAAGATCGAATCCGATCTCCAAGAGAAGCTAGCCGCGTCCTCCTGTCATCTTCAGCCTGGGCCAGCGCCTGTGATCTTAGCTCCGCCGCATCGAAGTCCACCGCCTGAGCCAGACGAGCCTCGGTCTCCGCCAAAGTCGCCCTCTGTGATGACTTCCGCTCCGCCAGTTCCTCACTTCGAGCCCTGAGCTGCTTAAGCCGCGCAGACTCTTCATGACGCATCTGTGTAGCTTTGGACAAGAGGAGATTTGCCTTTCGGATCATCTCTTCAGCCCTCTTGATCTTATCTTCAGCGTCAAGAAGAGCACTGTTGGAAGCATCAATTGCACTCCCAACCTCTGCTTCCTCTGCCTCCAAGGACCTCAAGTCAGAGGAGATAGCCTCAACAGCCTCTTGAGCAGCGAGCTGAGCCTCGCGCTTCTGGGCGACAAGACGCGCGAGCCGTTCATCAGCCAAAGACGCTGCGTCGGAACGATGGAAATGGCGCCATTCCTCCACGTCCTTCTCAAGGTCATCTACCAGGAGCTCCAGAGCAGTAGCTTGATGGTACCCCTCAAAGTCCCGGATACAGACCAGCCACTCGAAAACACCCCGACTCATGGGGGACCGACCTGATTCCACGTCATGGAATTCCTCGTTGTATCCTGCACCCCGCAGGCGAGGAAAGCAACGGAATAGGCTATAAGCGTCATAGCGACGCACTAACTTACGGGCCTCGGCCACATAAGTTTTCTGCCACAGACAGCCTTCAAAACGACGGAGAAGCGCCGTTTGAACACCCTGAGGTGGGTCTTCCCCAGCTCCAATCAAACTGGGGCAGTGCAAGGCGAACCACGCCATCAAGTAGGTGTACGGTAAACCTACCCTAGGATTGGGCCCGTCACGAGGCAAGACGGCACCCTTCCCTCGCCTTGACGCCATTGGCCTGCAGAAAGCCTCCGTCAGTACACGAAGGCCCCTCTGAATACAACACACCATGGCCGGGAGAAGACCCAGACGGTGGCCATGGACCAAGCGAACGGCAGGCAGCAGCACATTCGGGTGAACAATGTCACCCGAAGAAGAAGGCACGACACACTTCTTTAACCAGATGGTTAAGAAGCCAGCCAGCAACGCCTTGCGAGACATAGGCCGACGGGCCTGATGGTGAAAGCTCCGAAGAACATCACCCTTCTCGAAAGGACCATCATCTTCTGTCACGACGATGTCCTTTTCAGCACGCACCTCTATCCTCGCCAAGATGTCTTCTTCAGCAACTCCGCAATGAGCTGCCTCGGGCACACTAGTCATGTCCGGGAACAAGTAGTTCCCCCAGCTCTTCAAGCTCTTCGAGCTACCTTTGCCACCGGTGTGGATGCTGGAGCAAATGTGCAAATGGCACACCAATTCCCGATATGTCTCAAGCAAAGCAGGCTCTTGCTTCTCCAAGAGGGCCAGCTCCGCCTCACACGGAAAATACTCTTCATATGGAAGAGACCCGAAGGGCAAAGTAGAGATCTCTCGCATCTCATGCAGGGCCATGCCCAATTCACCAACCGGGGTGAAGAAAGTCCCCGAGGCTGGGCAGTACAACTCAAGAATGGCGTAGAAGCACGCCACCTTCATCTCAATGCCGTAGCAGGTCGCCCTGACGGCCTCATAGAGGTTCAACCTCTCTAATTCCCCCTCAAAATGATTGAGGATATAATTGGTCAACTCCGCCCACCATGACCTAGGAGGGTGGACCCAACCAGGAGCCCTGAAGTCCGTGGCGGGATAGTTCCCGTCAACTTCGCAGAACTGAGTGCCAAAGGTCGGCGCCGCAGCTGGATTCTCTCCTACTGGAAGGTCCCTCGCCACCTTCCCAGGGTATAGCCCTATTATGCTACGAGGATAGCCCGCCCTCGAATAGCCGGTCTGGAATGTCAACCTCCCGACACTTACAGATTCGGCATTTAGGCTCACGCCCCACGCCATCTTCCGAGCCTGAGTCACGCTCGCGAAGGAAGACAAAGCGAAATGCCGCTTAGTAGACGGGAGATAGAATCTCTCGCCGTCCAACTGGAAGATCCACTGGCCTTCACCGGCCTGTAGCTGGCGATCGGGATCAGGTGCAGCATCCCCGAACATGAAGTCAGGCTTTTTGTAAGCCTGACGGTCGATATCTTCAAACGGAGCCGTAGTCAAAATGCTCCGCATGGCCTGCGGGCCACCACTCTGAATGAGCGTATCCCGTACAAGGGGGCTCGGCTCACTGAACAAGGAAGCCTGCCCGATGAACTGCAAGCTGATGCTCCCTGCTCGACTGGTTAAGCCAAATAGACTGTTCTGGAGGCCGGAGGCGTGATGCACTGCAAAAACAAAAGAAAATGAACTATGATTAGTTCACCAATCAAATCGACGCGAAGACACAAAAATTCGCTAAGGCATAGCCTCGCCCAGTAAGCAGGGACAGCGGGATAATAGCTTTGATAAAAAGCTTCGCTTCACAGATAAGACTGCATCTTTGCAAGAAGTGGCATAGCCCTAAGGGCTGGCGTCATCAAAAGGACGTTATGGATAACAGTCACCCTTCGTGGCCACAACTGAAGGCACACGACCCATATCCTGTTCCTCAACAGGATGAAGATTGCCCAAGCAATGGCTTCCTATGGAAGCCCAAGAGAAGAACTGTTCAGTTCTTACTTCCCTGGTGCAAGCAAAATAGGGAAGTTAAGGGAAACGAGTTCCCTGATAAAGGACAGATCATATTCGATCGTCCTAATAGCCGAGTATCGACTCCAAAGGATGAAGACCACTCTCTAATCAGATTAGAGAGTCTCTTACCAGCGATCGGTCGCTCAATGAACGGAGGAGGGCCCTCCGCTGCAGAAGTCGCTGCTTCCTTTCCCGCTCGTCTCTTGGGCGCCATTGAAGAATTACAGGAGTTTTTGAACTCTTGAAAAAGGAAGAAAAGAAGAGTCAAGTACTCTGGAAAATTCAAAGAGAAATGATGATTTTCTCTCAGCCCGATCGGGCTTTTATAGGCCAATCAGCGCCTAAATCAAGGCCTCGAAAAAGGGCACATGCCGCCGTTTCGAATTAATTCGAAACAGTGCCCGAAGCGCCTGAGGCGCTTTCCAAAAAGCGACGGTTCAATCCCACTAAGGGGTTAACTCCGCACAAGAGCAAAGTGCGGACTTCGCGCAATCCTTCAAGGACTTAACCGAAAGGTTTGAATTAGCCCTCTAAAGAGGCGCTGACGTGACAGCCTCGCAAAGATCATTCAAAGGAAGGGCTATGCCCGTGCGCAGTTTAGCCCAGCAATGGCCAAACTCTCAGTGAAGCAAGCAAAAATCGAATGATCAGACAAAGAGCTTTCATTGATCTAAAAGCAAAGATACATTTGATATTACATCAAAGTTGTGTTTCATACAACACACCAAGTTGCCTAGCAAGGCCATTTGCATAAAAGGCATACAAGCGGTTTTATCTGCTTCCAGACCAGATCAACTGGACACGAAAGGCCTTCCTCCTGCACAAGGCTGTAACCAGTTCTGCCACCGGGACACGGTCATTTTTTCTCCACAAAATGGCGGGTCTTATCAGGCCATTTTTTTTGAAGCCTGGCAATAAAAGCTTATCGCCGCCAACACGTCAGATCACCTATAATGGGAACTAGTTTTGGTGCTAGTGATCTGACGGGCGTGAGGCCCACTCCCCTGAAGTGGATCGTCCCCGACGAAGGCCACCAAAGTTGAAAGTCGGCAACCAGGCTCACCTCAGATCGAATCATCTCGGATAAGAGGCTGCCAACAGCCTCTGGGACGCGCACCCGCTGCCCCGAATTGTTCCTCCTGCTTAAAAGTAAAGCTTCAACCGGGGAAGCATAAGGCAATTTTATGGCTTCTTCCATCAAGTCACCAGACTGGCAAGCATAGCTCACTGCAAGGCAAATTGGAGTAAGTTAGCAGTCAAGCACAAAAACATTAAGTCAGATTCTTCAGCGGCAAAGTAATCCGACTTCAGTCAAAGCAGAGGATAAGCCTCGCCTGCACGGCAACCAGGGGCTGGCTCAGCAAACGCCAAGTCCTAGCCTCGCCTATACGGCAAAGTCAGACTGATCTTGTGAAGAACAGTCTCAACCTCACCAATATGGCAAGACTGGCTCAACTATTGAAGAAGCCAAGTCCCAAGTCCTGCCTGTGCAGCGGACTTAACAAGCAACGATCTTTCACTGATCAAGCCAAGATGATAGCTTCACAGAAAACTATGATGAGATCCTTCTCTGCAGCAGCCAATTGCAAGATGAAGAACAAGGGAAGCTAATCCCTGAAGCGAGCTGCCAAAGCTAAATCAAGGGAGATGAGTTCCCTAAAAGCAGTGAAGTCTTTGAATGATCGAGACTTACTAGTCCTTGGCCGGTTAGACAACCAGAGTGGGTTTCCTACTAATTCAGAGATCTGAGTATCTCTCACAACCAAGAGAAGAGAAGAAAGGCAAGGCACTTCTCTTCAGAGGACCTCAAGTGTCCTATTTATAGGCCCCATGGCCTGAGTGCGATCACCTCAAGCGTGGAAGCACGAGCGCATTCAAGGCATTTACTGCGCCTTGATAACAGGAACGGTTTCCATTGGAACCATACAAGGGAAGAGAACGTCTCCCTCATAAAAGGCACTTATTGCGCCTAGAAGAAAGGGAATATCCTCCCTTGGAAACGTGCAAATCGGAGAATATCTCCCCGATCAGCATGAAGAAAGGAGTAATCCTCCTCGTAACTGGCCCACGGCAGTTGGCCTCGGGAAAGCGACAGATGTTCCAGAGCGAACTTACCTAGCCGCGAAGCTACCCAGACGCGAGTCTACATGATTCCTCGGCGAATCTACATCCCAAAGCAGGATTGAAGGCGAAGCTGAACTCAACCATCATGGCGATGTTCATACTCCACACCACCATCACAGCAGTTCAAAGTATTTCGAAATCTGGGCTATTGCAGACTTTCGAAAACTTTGAAGGGGGTCTTGTTGACACTTAAAAAAGACAAGATTCTCATTGGTCCGAACGATGTCTAAACTTGTTGACATTTACAAAAGACAAGGGACAGACGAGCTGAAGACCAGTTTTCACCCACCTCCAAGGGACAAGGAAGCGATGGACTCCACTGATCCAGCAAGCAGAACAGTGAACCCGGATTGTTTCTAACAGACCTCAGCAGGTCTAAAATGCTAGCATTTAGCATTACATTAGCCCAAGGAGATAGCCTCGCTTGAGAGGCTAACATCATCCAGAGCACCGCCAGGAAGCTAACTGATAGCTTCGCCGAAAACCCTCTTTTCGGACTTCGCCGAAGACCCTCTTTTCGGACTTCGCCAGGAATTGCCTCTAGCTCCGCTATGAGCCTCAAAGCGGGCAGCTCCGCCATCAGCCTGCTATGGTCAACCTTTGACCAATCAAATCTCCTGATGAGATCGGATTCAATCTAATCAAATCCAATCAGGATTCAAATATGGCAGGTGATTGCCACAATCTCTTGACTCTCTTGAAACGAGTAAGTGGATCAAGGAGAATCAATCAACGATATGGAAAGGATCATAACATATCGGAAAGATCAACCGATTTGCCATTTTCTAGCTCCGCGGAAGCTATTATAGCCTCGCAGCAAGGCTACTTTCCAGATTCAAACAGATTCGGTTCAATCTGTTTCTATATCTTCAAAGGGGACGATTATACCCTTACTTTCCCTATAAATAGCCCGTCAGGGGCACAAGGGAGAGGCATCGGATTGCAGAGGAAGGAGCCATCAATTGCCTTCTGATCGCAAGAATCGATCAATTAGCTTCTTCGACTGAGGCTTCTTCATAACGCACCGTGCGTTCTCGAATTCAGAGACCTTTTAGAGAATTGCTTTCTCTATCCAGGGTGTTGATACCCTAACATCGTCCTTCTTCTCAAGGAATCTCCGGAACCAGGCGAGAAGGAATTCCTTATCGAAGGCGATTTTGAGAAGCAGCAAGAGGGTTCTACCAATCCTCTATTCTCTGATTCCCGGAACCAGGCGAGAAGGGAATCTCATCGCTCGCATCGTCAAAGGGACAAAGTGGTCGCGCGCTGACCAGACTCCTATCGGCACACTTCTCCAGAATCTCTGAGGGGATCTACTTGTAATCTTTTTAAGAATACTTGTAATTTAGCTCCTCAAACTCTTTTTTGTAAGTTTTTCCCCTTTGCAAACATAATGGAAAACAGGGTGCATCTCATTGTTACATATTTGATCGTTTTGTTGCCTTGCATTATATACCTGTTCGAACTTTAGACCACCAATGGGAGATTAGTACAGGGAATGGAGTAGTCGTATCTACTAAGGTTTGTATTGATTGCCCTGTAGAACTCTGTAACAGGACCTTAGCCATAGATATGCTCGTACTAGATACTAGAGGGTACGACATAATCTTAGGCATGACTTGGCTCAGCAAATACCATGCGGTCATTGATTGCCGAAGCAAGAAAGTTATTTTCAGAATACCGCTTCAGCCTGAGTTCCAATTTGAAGGAGAACGCAAACCTGCCAAAGGAAAAGCACAGATGACTGCTGGTGAGATCCAGAAGAAGAGAGTGCCAGTTTGGAATGAGTTTCCAGAAGTATTTAAGGAGATCTCAGGACTTCCACCCGATAGGGTAATTGAGTTTTCCATTGATACCCTTCCAGGCACTGTTCCGATATCCAAAGCTCCATACAGAATGGCACCCACTGAGTTAGAAATTCTAAAGAAGCAGCTACAAGAATATTCTGACAAGGGATTGATTAGACCAAGTGCTTCACCATGGGGAGCTCCAGTGCTCTTAGCAAACAAAAAGGACGGTGGTAAGCGGTTGTGTATAGACTACAGAGAGTTAAACAAGGTTACCATCAAGAACAAGTACCCCTTACCAAGAATTGATGATCTGTTTGATCAGCTTCATGGAGCTCGAGTATTTTCAAAATTGGATTTACAATCAGGCTACCATCAGCTAAAAGTAAGGAAAGAGGATATTCCCAAGACAGCATTCAGGACCCGTTATGGCCATTATGAGTTCCTAGTTATGCCCTTCGGAGTCACCAATGCCCCTGCAGTTTTCATGGATTTGATGAACAGAGTGTTCTCATCATATTTGGATCAGTTTGTGGTTGTTTTTATAGATGACATCTTGATCTATTCGAAGAACGACAGAGAGCATGCAGACCACTTAAGAATAGTGTTGCAGACTCTCCAACAGGAACAACTTCATGCTAAGCAAAGCAAGTGTGAATTCTGGTTAAATAGTATGGCCTTCCTTGGGCACATAATTTCAGAAGAAGGAATTTCAGTAGACCCCAGTAAAATTTAGGCAGTGAAGGACTGGCCAATTCCAAGGACAGTAACAGAAATTAAGAGTTTTATTGGATTAGCCGGATATTATAGGCGCTTTGTCCAGGATTTTTCTAAGATTGCAGCCCGTTAACGAAGCTCACCCGGAAAGGAGAAAAATATATATGGACGGAGGAATGTACCGCAGCATTTGAACAATTAAAGGAAAGACTCATTACAGCTCCAATTTGAGGACTCCCTCAGGAAGAGGAGGGATGGTTATATACAGTGATGCATCCGGGAAAGGCCTAGGGTGTGTATTAATGCAACATGGTCATGTCATAGCTTATGCATCCAGGCAACTGAAACCACATGAGAGGAATTACCCAACTCATGACTTAGAGCTGGCGGCGGTAATATTCGCATTGAAAATCTGGAGGCATTATCTTCTGGGAGACAAGGTGCTAATCTACACTGATCACAAAAGTCTTAAGTATATCTTCACGCAGAAAGAATTGAACATGAGACAGAGACGGTGGCTTGAATTAATGGCAGACTATGATATAGATTTACAGTATCATCCAGGCAGAGTCAATACAGTACCAGATGCATTGAGTAGGAAGCCAGAGAATAAAATGCTAGAACAACTTACGCAACAAAAGGAGTTGATTCAGGATATCATAAAATTGGACTTAATGATAGTACAAGAAATTGATAAAACGGGACAGTTGATGACCTTTCAGATTCAATCAACCCTGATGGATGAGATTAAAGAAGCTCAGAAAGAAGACCCCAGATTGCAGAAGTTCAGAGCTCAAATAGAAGCTGGATTGAGAACTGACCTCCGTATTCATTCAGACAACGCATTATATTTTGGTAACAGAATTTGTGTCCCCAAGGAGAAGTCCGACAGAAAATTTTGGCAGAGGCACATAGTTCAGCCTATTCCATACACCCGGGAGGAAATAAAATGTATCAAGACTTGAAACAGAAGTTCTGGTGGAATGCCATGAAAAGGGAGATAGCCCAGCATGTGGCTAAGTGCTTAGTTTGCCAGCAGGTAAAGATAGAACACCAGAGAACAGCTGGACTTCTTCAGCCCTTGCCAATACCCGAGTGGAAGTGGGAACATATCACCATGGATTTTGTCACAGCACTACCTCGCAGTCCTAAGGGTAATAATGCAGTATGGGTAATCATTGACCGCCTCACAAAAGCAGCTCACTTCCTACCTTTCAGAGTAGGTCAGTCAACAGAAGTTCTTGCAGAAAAATATATGAAAGAAATTGTTCGTCTACATGGAGTTCCAGTTAGTATCGTGTCAGATAGAGACACGAGATTCCGATCACATTTTTGGGAAAGTCTCCAAGAAAATTTAGGAACTCGTCTGAAATTCAGTACTTCATATCACCCCCAGACAGACGGACAATCTGAACGGACTATCCAGATCCTTGAAGACATGTTACGAGCCTGCATGATAGAATTTAGAGGGTCATGGGAAGATTATCTTCACTTGGTAGAATTCTCTTATAATAACAGCTATCAGGCTAGTATCAAAATGGCCCCATTTGAGGCATTGTATGGCAGGAAATGCAGGTCACCGATATGTTGGGACGAAGTCGGCGAAAGAAGACTTATGGGACCAGACATTCTAATTCAGACAACAGACAAAGTCCGAGTTATCAGAGATCACCTCCGGGTAGCACAGAGCCGACAAAAGAGTTGGGCAGACAAAACAGAAGGCCATTGGAATTCAGAACCGGTGAGCATGTATTTTAAAGATATCACCCACCAAAGGGGTAATCCGGTTCGGTACTCGTGGAAAACTTAGTCCGAGATACATCGGCCCATTCGAAATTTTGGATCGTGTGGGAGATATGTCTTATCGATTGGCACTACCGCCATCTTTGGAAGGAGTACACAATGTATTCCATGTATCACAGTTAAGGAAGTATGTCAAGGATGAGAGTCACATTCTGGATCACTCCGAACTGGAACTACAGCCTGATCTGTCTTACGAAGAACAACCGATGGCCATCCTGGACAAAAGTGTTAAGACTCTAAAGAATAAGGCCATACCATTAGTATTGGTTTCTTGGAATAGGCATGCACCAGGAGAGGCTACATGGGAACGGGAGGACGTTATTCGTGAGCGTTACCCTCAACTATTTTCAACTTAGTTGGTAAAACCCTTTCTTCCTATTCTTCTCTACCGTCATCTTCCCCTTCCTGAAATTTCGAGGACGAAATTTTTGTAAGGTGGATAGATTGTAACACCCCATTCCCAGTATACGTGCACAGTTACGTATTCTGATTTTTGAGCATATTTTCTTCTATTATTATTATATTATTTTCTACTATCCTTACTCATATAGCAGTACTGCATGATTTGACCTGTTCGGTATCCAGATTTGACTGATTTTAGTTTCAAATATTATCTTCTAATAATCTAGATTTTTCATGATTTTCTGGAATTTTCGGAATTTAATTATAAATCTTCAAAACCGGTGTCGGCCAGTATCATTGGTTGATTCCAGGAATTTAATTTGCAATTGGAATCAAATTTCTGGATTCCGCTTTCACATTCCATCTTAGAATTTTGTTTTCATCCTTCGGGCATTTTCTGGGAATTTTCTGATTTTATCAAAAATTCAGCCTACCCGGTGTAGACACCGTTCTCAGTGTATTTCAGGATTTTTATTTTTATTTTAAAACTGAGATAGAATTTCTGAAAATCAATTTCACCAAAAGTCATTTTATAATATTTATGATTTTTGTGAATTTTTGGATAGCATTCCGAGATACTTCAAATTTTAGTCATCCCTGGAGTTTTCGGGTTTTTTCCCAGATACCGAGAATTATTCAAGTATTCCACTTTTCTCTTTTTACCGTATTTCTCTCTCCTTCCTCAACCGCGAGTTTCGCCAGCTGGGTTCATCATTTAATGCAGCCACCCTCTCCATGCTGCATTAAATGCGTATGGGCTAATTTAACTCAAGTCCAAATCACCCATGCTTTGTCCTTTCCTTTTGAAACGCAGCTTTGCGTTTTCTCATGGACGCCAGCTTGTTGCCTTGAAACGCCACTTTAAAAGGAAGAGGATTATTATATTATTTCTCTCTCCTATATATATATCCACACCCCTTTGTTTCTTCCTCTCCTTTGCACTTCTTCCTTCTCTTCTTGATTCCTGCAGCCTCCAACAGAGCAAGGAGAGAAACTCCTTTGGCCACCATCATCTCCACCATTCCTTCATCAAGCACCAGCAGCACCACCACTTCCTCTTCCTCCATTTCAACTGCAGCTGCAACCAAGCATCGTCATCACCACCATCTTCTTCAGCCTCTCTCCATCACTTTGTGAAGACCGGCCTCTCCTTTGGGTTTGGGGCCGTGTTCTTCTCGGTTGACAGGACTCGAGGCCGGTGCCCTCCTTTTGGTTTGGGACCGAGCTTCATCACCGTAGATTTCCCGGTAATCGTTCACGATTATTCCGGTGATCGTTTTGGTGATTGACTTGGCAAGGGATCATCTTTTTCACTTGGCACTCTTGCTGGTCATTGGACGCGTTCTAGGCGAGTAATTCTACTCGCCAAGACTTGAACATTAATTCTATACTTGTAATAATATCAACAAACTCAGCCCTCAAACATCAGGATCTGTTCTCTGTTCTGCACCCATATTAGTCGACTTGGCCAGCCCATTAGTCGACTAGCTCTCTTGCAAACGCAGCCTTGTTATTCTGAAACGCACCCTATTAGTCGACTAATTATTATCCCTAGTCGACTAACTTTCCTGAGACGCGATTCTTGGAAACGCAGCTCTGGGAAACGCGACTCTTGGAAACGCGACCTTGAGAGACGCGCTCTTTCTTGAAACGCGGTCTACTCTTTCATCCCCTTACTGGCTAACTCCTTCTGGTGAGACGCGGACTTGTGAAACGCGGATTCATGAGACGCGGACTTGTGGCAAGACGCGGACCTGTGAAACGCGACTTCGTGAGACGCCGTTTTGCGAAACGCAGCAGACTAGTCGACTATCCCAATACACTAGTCGACTAACCCTTTTTCTGAAAACGCTGATCTCCTGAAACGCCACCTTACTAGTCGACTTGCCTTTTCCTATAGTCGACTAACTCCCCCATTAGTCGACTAATCACCTTCCTTAGTCGACTAATCTTGACTGAATCACTTTGATTAACTATTTTCTTGGGAATAAGTCTTATACTTGGAACATGCATTATATATTGTTATTTCATGACATGTTACTTGATGAATATCACCTCTTATCATGCTATCCATTAACACAAGGCATGATACACCTGACTCCTATAATTATCACTGTAACGGGAATGATGACCGGACTTCATGATTTACCAACTTGATTACATGATAGTACGAACCAGTACTCCTGATATACCTGTATTCCTGTCATGCTCCTGCTCATTCCCGAAATTTGATAATTACCTAATATTCATAAAATAAGACAACTTGCATTGGGTCGGGGGAAACATGCGGCTGTCAATATGTGTTCGTGTTTACAGTGGTATTAGGTATGTTGTGCAACTAAATTTCCGGTCTGACCTGTGGGCCTCCAGGCGACCGAGGGGAGTGCTGGCTCCCTCCTTCCTGGTACCATCATGATAAGGGCATACAATAAGTCCCTCCTGTTAGCCTTGCGGCAGGTTCCGTCCACCAAGCAACGGAACATCCTGGGCCGTGGTCCCGGGTATGCACGGGACCCACTGTAAACATAGTTCGTTGATACCCCCGCTGGTTTCCAATAACAACCTTGCTTTACTGGGATATGGATCTATGTGTGCTGGGACGCTAGTCCACATAGCTAGATATCAGGGTAAGGTGAGCTATAATAATAATAATGATAAAAGACGCTAATTGTGGATGTTGTATGCGCTTAGATTACGGTGACATGAGATAAAGGTATATAGATGAGGGTTTCCTTATTTGGATTATTCCCTCGAAGTACTATTCTCATGAGGCCGTAACTTAAGCTTATACAATGCCCTTTCGCTTATAACATGTCGTACTTCTTTTACTTGCTGGCTGATTTCTCATGATATTATACAACTCTCATGCTCATGTTTTTATTGCCACGGCTGTAGCCCACTCTACTTGTTTGGGAGGTCCTGACTCCCTTGAATTTGTATGTTCAGGTTCCGAACCTTGGATCGAGGTGGAGCCTTCTGTGGAAGATCAAGCTTTCCTTGCCGAGCAAGTTGACTAGTCTCGGTTTCTGTTGTACCTGACCTTCCTTTTGAGCTCGCGGGATCCCCTTTCAACTCGTGAGCATATTGTAATTATATTGTAAATCGTACTTTTGTGCTCGGCTGTGATATATGATGCATGTGATATGTAAGAGTATGTCACAACTTGTGATAACCTTGTATAATTGTATTTCTTGTGTTGGCATATGAATGGGCACTACGCTTGTCGTACTCTGATTCTTTCTTCTACTGATGCTTAACGTATATACGTGAGGGTATTTCCGACCTGCGTATGTACGTTGCAGTAACGTCCCCGTACCCTCCGGACCGGGGCGTTACAGATTCAGACTCCATGGAGTTTTTGGTACAACTCAAACTCCCTTGAGATCTAAAAGCAATTTTTCCTTGTTTTTTTGGGTGTCGCAAGAATTTTGAGAATAAGAACAGAGAAAAAGTTGGACAAAGATAATTCTAATTTCATAAAGAGCTGCTTATGGCTAAAATTTTGGGTACAAGAGAGTTCGTAGGCAAAGCACAGATCAATACGAAGAAAAATTTAGAGTGTTTAGAAGATAATGTATAATAATATATAGCAAAGTCATTGGGTCCGTAAAATTAACAAGTTGTGGGACACTTATGCCTTCTCCTCCTTTTCTTTTTTTTTTTTTCTCTCTCTTATTATTTGGTAAACATAATTTGAACATGAGACTTGTTAAGTCTTAAACCCCAAATGTTATCACGTGAAACATAAAAAAAGTAAAAAAAATTGGTTAGAGGTTGTTATTGGTTTGAAATTTCTGTAGTCGTACTCAGACTCAAATTGAATTAGGACACAGGCTAGTCCTTAGACTCTTTAGTTGGATTTACAAGGACTTAAATTAAATCTTTAGTTAAATTTACTAGGACTTGTACTGATACTTGGACTTTTTAATTAGATTTACTAGGATTTAAACTAGGTCTTGATCTTTTAGTTGAACAATTTAGACTAATAATTAGGATTATTTTATATGAGTTTTTATAATTTCTATCATATTAAATGCTAATCTAATATTGATTAACTATTTTTATCGAAATAACATAAAAACTATTTCATATAAATATTAAATTAACTATTATTGGTTATTACTAATTATTAGATATTATTGCTATATTATAATTTTTCTAGTTAAATAATATTATATATTAAAATAAGAGATTATACAATAGTTAAAAATCAAATAAATATTCAACCAAATCAGAGTTTTATATTACAAACTAATGTTGACATGACACTTATTATTTTATCTAATAAACATTCTAAATAGGCTGAAATGGAGTTAATATTGTTGCTACCTTTTTAACTAAATAATTAGATTTATCACTAGATTATAATAAACATTTCATAATGAATAATAAAATAATCAATTAATATTACTTAATTATGTACAATTGTTAACTAAAGATTGATTATTATTATATTAAGTTGTTAATATTTCTTTGTGTTAAATATTAACTTAATAATAATTATAATAATTATTTTTATTAATATATTTTAAAATTAATAACTAAACTATTTTTTTTTGGAGAAAAAATAATTAGTTGGAGTGGTGAGAGAGAGCATGGAGAATCTAACTCCAAATGAAAAGTCCAATTTTTTTTTTTTTTTTTATAGTTGAATTGATTCAAATTTACATATTTTGATTAAAAAGTAGGATTTGGAATGTCCAGCCTAAGTCTTAGCAATCAATAACAGCAGATTTTGAAATTCAAATCTCATTCCCAAATCAATAGCACAAAATTTCAAAAACCAAATCAAAGTATCAAATCAATAACACCAAACTTTGAAATGCTAGAAATTATTTAAGTCCAACTCAAGAATCCCCAACTAATAACACCCTCAGAGGTATTACTTCATGTCAAAACTAATCTCCAATTCCCCAGAAACATCTAGGCTAGTCACTAATGTTGCGCCTAGCTACTCCTTGCGACAACCAATTTGAGGAACCTAAGTAACGGAGATAAGAGACGCGTCAGAGAGGTACACACACTATTAGAATAGAGAAACAAGAGAGAAAGCAAGCCAACACATTATTTAACGAGATTCGACAATTTGCCTACGTTCTCGGGGCAAGGGAGAGAGAGAGATTATTGATTCAAGAATCAATTATAAGAGGATTCAAGAGATACTTCGAGAGATAAAATTCATGAGGATTTTAACCCTTATTTATAACCAGAGAGTCCTAGGGTTTTAGAAAACCCTGATTAGATTCGGCTCCAATTTAGAAAAGAAGTCTGAATCCGTTTAGGAGACAGTTTCGCATGTCGCTCGACCGGCCGGTTGACCAACCTTGTCCCTCAGTCGACTGGTCGGTCGACCGGGACCAATAGAAAGCCCTGTCTTTCAATCGGTCGACCGCTTACTTGCCATCGATTGCTTACTTGCCACGGGCCCTGTCTCCAGGCCTACCGCGAGCTGCGTTCTCGCTCCTTTTAGCTTTCGATCTCTGCGCTATTTCTTCCGATAAGTTTAAAAAGCTCTACTATAACGTTTATCTCCTCTCTCCCTACACCTAAGGCTTAGCTTATTAACTAAGAAATCGGATTTTCATACGAAAAATTACATGTTAAGCTACAATTTCCTTCTTAAAGAGAAGCTTTAAAATAAAGACAAATATCATCATAAAACTCAAAATTTACTTTCCCTTGCATTAATTTACTTCTGGCAGAAACTCAATCTCAAAAGAAAAGAAAATGAAAGAAGAAAAGACACAAAAAAATTACCAAACTTTGTAGCCTTCCCCCAATCTTTTGCCACGAGTGTACTCGGCAAGTGATATGCGGCAGCGCGAGGTAGCGTCGAGGCCATGCAGAGCGTCGCATCCACAACAAACTCCCTTCGCTCGACTCCAAACACCACCAACCTTTTTGAGCCTATAAATACCCACACCATCTCTGCCCTTTCACTTCACCACCACCACCACCACTCAGAGAGCAACAATGGCATTCTCAATGGCAGCCAGTTTGCTCTCCTTGTCTCTCTCTTTGCTCCTCTTGTCTCGTGTCTCCCTCGCCCAATTTGGCGAGCAAGGGAGGAGCCCTTGGGGGAGCCAGCGGCGGTTCGGGTCGGGGAGCCAGTGCCGGATCGAGAGGCTGAACGCCCAAGAGCCCTCGAGGCGAGTCGAGTCCGAGGCGGGCCTGACCGAGTACTTTGATGAGAACAATGAGCAGTTCGAGTGCGCCGGCGTCACGGCCCACCGCAGGATCATCCAGCCCAGAGGCCTTCTCTTGCCCTCATTCTACAATGCTCCTGCCTTGGTCTACATTGTCCAAGGTTTATAAGACTTTGTGATTTAGTCTACAAAATTGTTGTTGCAATTTAAAACTTGTAAACTAAGTTCACTGTGCAAGTGTTTGGCTGTAGGTAGGGGAATTTTGGAACAGTGATGCCTGGTTGCCCAGAATCGTTCCAATCGTTCCAGCGTACTGGTGGGGGGATGCAGGAAGGCCGAGGACAGAGCCAAAGAGACCAGCACCAAAGAGTCAATCGCTTCAGAGAGGGCGATGTGCTCGCAATGCCTGCAGGAGTTGCTCACTGGACGTACAACGACGGTGAACAGCCGATTGTTGCGATCACGGTCGTCGACACCAGCAACAATGCCAACCAGCTCGACCCCAACCGCAGAGTAATTAATTAAGCACCGATTCATAATTCTAACGCAAATTCTTTTTATTGCACACAAAAGAGAGAACTGATCGATCAAGTAATAAATTTCAGGAATTCCTCCTGGCTGGAAGGAAGCAGAGAGGCGAGAGTTTCGGCGTCGAGCCGACCCACAGAGAGGACTCTGGTAACAACCTCCTCAGTGGTTTCGAGGCTGAGACATTATCTGAAGTAATGGGCATTAGCAGGGAGCTGGCAGAAAAGATCAGGGGCCGAAACGATAACAGAGGAGAGATTGTCAGAGTCGAGGGAGCATTTCGCATAGTGAAGCCATCGAGAAGGGAGGAAGAGCAAGAAGAAGAGTATGAACATGAAGAAGAGAGGGAGAGGCACCGGTCTGCCAACGGAATTGAGCAGGCCTTTTGCTCCATGAGGATCAAGCACAACATTGATGATCCATCACGCGCCGATATCTACAATCCCAGTGCAGGGAGGACAACCACCCTCAACAGTCAGAAGCTTACAATTCTCAAGTACCTCCAATTGAATGCAGTGAGAGGAGTCCTCCAAAGGGTAATAAAATACTTTCAAAATTTAAACCATAGTTTAAAAATATGATCTGATCACAGTGCAGGAAAATTTCCTATATGCACTTCAGAAAACTATACTCATCATTGTGTACACTTTTTCTCTCTTTGTGATTTGCAGAATGCTTTTGTTGCGGCTCACTGGAACATGAATGCCCACTCGGTGATGTACATCACCAGGGGAAGTGCCCGAGTTCAAATCGTTGGAAACCGTGGGAACACCGCATTCAACGGTGAGTTGCGTCAAGGCCAGCTGATCGTCGTCCCACAGGACTTCGCCCTTCTGATACAGGCAAGGAGCCAAGGGTTTGAGTGGGTCGCTATCAAGACCAACGACAATGCCTTGATTAGCCCAATCGTCGGGAAGACCTCGGTACTCAGAGGAGTGCCGGAGGAGGTGCTGAGGAACGCCTATCGCGTGTCGAGGGAAGAAGCAAGGAGGTTGAAGTACAACAGAGGAGAAGAGATGGTTGTCTTTGCACCTGGCTTTCTGGATCCAGGGGAAGAGCTGAGGCTTGATGTAGTGATCTGTAACCGAGTGTGGTCGAACGAGCAGTATGTATTGAGGCTAAGATATATTTTGTACCAGATGCAGAGATGAATGAATAAAGCCTTTCTATGTATAAAAATTGGCTCATGCACTAAACATGTGCATTGATGTCAATTTATATATTGATCTGAATAAAATGAAATCAGTTCAACTAAATGGAATATGGCCCTTTATATGTTTATATATGTTTGAAAGGTTTAAAAAATAATAATCATTGATCTAGTAAACGCGAGACATGTTACAAACAGTAAATAGACTCCCCTTTTTACTACACTAACATGACGAGATGCTGAGAGAGAGCACACTACCATCCACCACCACAATCAGCTAATGAAGTTAAAGGAGCAGTGTGTAGGAAGATAGGAGATAAAAGCTTGATTGAAGAATTTTTTAACTCACCGGAAAAGAGGGTGCAGAGATCGGAGTCTAAAAGGAGTAAGAACGCAGTTCATATGCAGCCA
This sequence comes from Agave tequilana, assembly GCA_038442645.1. NCBI lineage: Eukaryota > Viridiplantae > Streptophyta > Magnoliopsida > Asparagales > Asparagaceae > Agave > Agave tequilana. The sequence goes on from JAVJIF010032743.1 coordinate 29,874, forward strand.
GAACAGAAAAACCGGTTGACCGCCTGGTCGACCAGCATGCATAGCTTGGTACACGGCAGCAGTTCGGTCGACCGACTGGTGATCGGCAAAAAGCAAGCACTAAAATAAGAGAAGGAAGTGTGGGTTGATGTTACTGCTTTTGCGATTCCTCTGTAGTAGCGAAGTGGCTATACGGGTCGTATCCACAAGGAGGGAGAGCGATGGAAGCTTGATGCGGCTTCAAAGTTCAAGAAGAAAGAAAGTTCTTGTTTCCAAATAAAGAATTGAAAAGTGAAAACAAGTTGTTTTTAAGAATTGTTGGAAAATGTTTTGGTGGTTTGTAAAAGTGATTTTTTTCTTAGTTGTAAAAACGAATAGCTAACTTTCTACTAAGTGCTCCCACTAATTTCTAACTTTGGAAGATAGCCTCACGATGGATCATAGGCAAACATAACTCTTATGCATTGGAACTATTCACGTGGAAATCGAGTGAAAGTTCATCCTAAAATTTAGCTTCACACGGCAAAAACTCGGACATTCCCTTATCAAGATCCAATAGAAGGCGAGAATACGGGAAGACACGAGTGCACTAATGGTATCGGCAAAATTAAAAGGAAATTCTCTAACTTACAATAACAAGCAAAGTACAACACCTATAGATCATCAAAAATCATTTACGTATGAAATATAAGAAGGTAAATACTTGTAGGTAAGTTAGAGTTAGTACCCTCGTCTTAAGATGCCATAGCTCTCGTTTGCACAAAGCTTGTTTGACACTATTGACTCATTCGGGTTATCAATCAAGAAGTTAGAAATTAGTGGGTTAGTAGTTAGTTAACCATGCAATGGTGGAGTTAGTTAGACATGGTAAGAAAGAAGCAACAAAAAGAAAAGAAGTAGAGAGAAGGTAAGTTACACTACAAAGGAGAGAAGTAAAGAGTAAAAAGAGTTACACTACAATAAGGAATTAAAAGCAAATGAAAACACAAGTAAATGGAAAGAAGAAAGAGAAGTAGTACTTGTATTAGCTTGTCACCCTTCAAAAACAACACTTACACACACTCTCTTTTTCACTCTAATGGCTAAATTAAAATTAGAAGAAGCAAACTAAAGCAAGTACAATTCCTAGCAACAAAACACAAAAATACAACTCTATTCTCTGGATCTGCTTCAACTGAAGACCGCTAGGGGTATTTATAGGCACCACGGGGAAGGGGGCCACGTGGGTGACCCGTAGCCGAAGCGCAGGCGCGCGCGCCAAAGGGCCGCGTTTTCGCGGCCCTGCCAGGGCGGCGCGCGCCTGGCTTCGGGCAGCGTGTCGCCCAGTTTGTTTTCTGACGCCTTGATCTTCTGGATTTGCGATTTGATGCCCTAAGCTGACAAAATCTTCACTCTAAAGTCAATGGCTACTTGGTAGGCTTTTAATCACCAATTAAATGGTGATTTAGGTCTTCTTCTTCATTTGCACACCATGAACCTAGGATCAAACAAGTAAGGTTTTATTAGCAAAATTTTACATGAAATAAATATGAGAATGTGATGAAAATTATGCAAAATTAGAGACTAATCAACTGGCATGAGCCAAGTTACTGTTGGGGTTCGATCAACAGTTCGGTCGACCGACTGGGGCGAGCCCTCTTTCTGTTGTGGTTCGGTCGACCGACCGGTCGACCGAAGGAAGGATCGATCGACCGGAACGGTCGACCGACAGTTGGATCTGCTTGTCCTATCATGATTCGAACTCTGTTTCTGATCCGGTGTCGAATCCAATTTATGTTTCCTAAAACTCCTGGACTCTTTGGCTATAAATTAAGGGGTATAGCCCCCATGCATTGTAACCTATAAATGGTTATTGAATCAATAAGATCTCTCCCTTGCCCCGAGGACGTAGACAAATTGCGGACCTCGTTAAATATTGAGTTTGGCTTTCTCTCTTATTTAATTATTCTTGTCTTTTGGGTACTTATCTAGTGTATCTATCTCTGCTGGTTGTGGGTTTCTCATTGGTTGTTGCCCCTGCGCAACAAGTGATATCAGAGCATCCCAGCTTTATTGTGAGATCGTGTGTCGATTCCAAGAGCATTCTTGCCTGTTTGGCGGAGATCGTGTGTCGATCTCGGAGCAGCGTTGAGACTTTTTGTGGGATCGTATGTCGATCTCGGAGCAGCGTTTGGATTGCTCAAGGAATCAAATTTGGTAGAGTAGATCATTTCTGAAACTCTTTTAGGGTTTCGCTTTGAGGTAAAGATTCTATTTTATCTAGTTTTTGATCTAACTCTGTTTTATTTTCCGCATTGTTTTGAGAAATCTATTCAGAAGATGGCTGAAAATAGTACATCTACGGTGAAAATCATGAATCCACATCTATTGAAGATTGATGTGGTAAAGTTTGATGGCAAGAACAACTTTGGGATGTGGAGATGTGAGGTGATGGATGCATTGTAACCTCGAAGACACTCTACGGTTGGAGAAAAAGCCCGAAGACACTCTCTTCAACTTCTTTTGGCAAGGGTGATTCTTTCTCTGTCTCACTCTCTGTTCTCTCACATTCTTTCACCCCTGCGTCTCTCCCGTACACTCTCTCACTCCCTCATCTCCATGTCTCTCTCTTACTCATGAATTTAATTGCTAGACGCGGAGCTCACTCCCGCGTCCAAGCAATTCCTTAACGTGATCTTCGCGTTATTGATATCTGTATAACGCGATTCTCGCATTCTTATATCTACACGATGCGAAGCTCATGCTCGCGTTTGTATTCTTCTCGTATTATTGCTTAAATGCAAGTCTTAAACCCCGCGTTTGTGGGATCTACGCAACACGACTCTTGCGTCTGCGACCGCCGCGTCTTCTTTCTCTCTCTTCTGGTTCCTATCTCTCCTCCTCTATATAATATAACATTTATTATATTTGAACGCATATTCGCGTTGGTTATCTGGACTCCAGAGAACGGGGATTTCACGGTATTTTTTTTGAAGATTTAGGCGAGTGTCCTCACCTCGTTTTGGGTTTTTCTACTTCGTCGGGTCGACTTTTATTACATGCTGTATTTATACGTATATTCATATTGTATTTGTATATAACCGAGAGTCAAGTATTGTACATGTATATACCTGTGACGAATGCTTGTAATAATGTAGACAATATTCCTTATATGTGTTGTTTGAAACTAACACCTTCTGCAGATACCAATGCCTTCGGGCCTAACCTCCGGGTTTAACCTCTCTGATGTTTTAAAAGTCCTCTGGACTTTCTATATGCTACGCCTGGTAGGCGAACCTAGCATCAACACTAAACTGCTAACTCCGTTCGAGCGCAGTTGCCCCGTAAGCACAGTTGTGCCGTGAGAGATAGTATGGCGTTAATACGCAAGCTGCTACGCGTGATTTTATCTATGCAGCGAGCGGTAAGCACGCCAAGCGTGATAGCATCTAGTGTTGTACATTAGCTTCGCTCTAGCTCACTTAGCTTCGCTTGAATGTTCGCTTGCTTGCTGACTCGATTAATTCTTCTATTAATAGTTGTGAAGAGTTGAAATCTTACTTATGCTGTTTTACTGTATTGCTTGACATACTTTCACTTGACGTGCTATCTTTCACCATGTTATTACTTGACACCTTATTCTTGCATGCTATCACCTGACACCTATTGGATATCACTTATCACTGTAACGGTCCCAGCTTCTAATAAGCAAGATTAGAGCCAAAACATGCATTTATCCTGAAATCCTTTAACTATAATCCAAAATCTAGAAAATTTCGGCAGCATCTCCTCTGAACTTTAACTTTTTCCACATACATAATAAAATTTTCGGCTCCAAGGCCTACTTATATCCACACAGAAGTTTCGGTCACATGACCTACTTATCCCAAAAAGAAGGAGATCTCCAAATATACATATGTCATGCCTTTACCTTGCATAACCATCGAAAACATCCATATCTCACATAATTCTTCTCACATAATACTAATAACATAAACACCAAACTTACTTCACATATCATACAAGTACACAAGTCTAATTAAACTATTACAAAAGTTTCCATGTGATAATAACATATAGCATTCTCATCAAGGTGATGCTAACATAAAACATAGTTACATAACATAATGATCACAGTAAGTATTTATGGAACATGAAATATCCTGCTCTCGGTAATCCGTGCTACATTATATTCTTACCTTTATCCAGACCTGAAAAAAAGAAAACAATGAAAGAAATGAGCTCGACGGCTCAGCAAGTAATTTACATAAACACTTTATAAAGGACAACAACATAACATATTTTCATAGCATACATTGTGGAATTCACGGAAACCATAAATAAATGAAGCTACCACGGGATTCAAGTGAAAGTTAAGAGTCCTAGTTGTTGGCTTACATTGCTAATAGAAGTTCCTCCCCATATTGTACTAAGGCAAAATTTATACTTAATCCCTCTTAAGAAAGTATCTAGCCAAGCATTCACTCTTGCACAAGCCTTGACTATCAATTATTGCCTTACAAACAATTATCAATAACATACTATATATATATAGTTACTTATTAAGGCACAACCACAAATTTCCCTAATCATAGGGTACATTTTTCACCGTCTTCTTTCACCTACCGGCTCCCGCTCGGCCCCTTCCTCCTTGGAGTATAATAATGACTCCTTTATATATATAACACAAGGACAAGTACACATATAAAGTTTAAGTGTAATTCAACACAAACCCCGTCTTCTACCACCTACCGGCTCCCGCTCGGCCCCTTCCTCCTATTGTCGCAAACAAACATTCACAATCATCACTCACCGTCTTCCCCCCTCCTACCGGCTCTCGCCCGGCCCCTTCCTCCATTAAAGACATGCATGCACATTCAATTGTAACCACACGAAATTTTCAACAAGCAACCCACGCATATATTTTACATGACAAAGGTACACCATCGCATAGGCTATATAATTAACATGTCATGGCAAAATCACAAAATCAACATACTTCACATATTATCACTACTAATCATGCTATTACAAATGTATCACTATCGCAGTAATACCAATTAATTATATGGAACTCCAAAGTATGCTAATTTGCAACTTAACATCTCGCATACTTAGCTTGTAACATACTACCGCAATACCTTTACATTCTAGTACTTCTAGTACATACCCATCATCACTATTCCCCTTTACTTACTCTATTTAACTTGGCTCAATTTGTCATGCACATGTAACAAAAAAATACTTTATAGAATTACTTTATAAAAATACTTGTAGTACTATGTCCTTGTAACTAGTCACATATAATGTTTGCATGTAACCCAAATTCCCTCTTAATCACATATAAAGCTTGCATGCAACCTAAATTAGAGAATTTAGCATAGGAGTGAGTATGTAAATTACTCACCAAGATTATGAGGATCTTCACTAGCAATTTCGGTCAATTCCCTCACTCAACCCTAGTAACACAACAAGGAAATTTTAGTTCATGAATTACCAACAATATGAGAGTAACTAATTGAGGGTTACCCTATTTTTACCCAATTTAACTTCTGTTTAATTTCTGAAATTAAAACAATTAAGGAATTGGAACAAAATTTAGAATCTAGGGCTGATTATTACCTTCCCAAGCAACCCAAAATCTGTTTTTATACAACAGATCCCTCCTTTTTCCTCCCCCCACCAGGCCCCTCGCGGCCTGGTGCTGGATGCGCAGCCGGCGCCGCCCGAGCGCGGCAGCGCGCGGCTTTTGGCTGCGCGCGGCCGCTGGTGGCGCGCGCGGCTCCCCTCCTGGCTTCGGCTGGGAGGGTGAAGAGAGAGTGAGAGAGAAAGGTAGAAGGTGTGTGTGGGTAGAGAGAGAGATTTGAGAGAGTGGAGAGAGTATTAGAGTTTGGTTTTGGGTGATTTTGGGAACCCTAAAATCTTTACAGAGAAGGAGGAAGAGGATTTTCACAGAGAAGAGAAAATTCTCTTCTCAGATCTAACGTAAGGGGAAAGGGTTTATGCAAAAAGGCCCCTCCAAAAACAATATATGGCAAAATCAACTCCCCTTAACTCATGCCACTTGGCTAAGGCTAGGATCAAATTGATCCTAGCCCTACACTTCATATTTTCATGCACACCTAACTCTCCACTCACAATTGCCATTAATCTATTCTAAATACTATATTGGTATAGTTTGGGTATGAAATAAATTTGAAAATACCCCTAATATACATGGTATTGGAATGCTTGGTATATACACTCATATTTTTAATATGATGATCATTTTGACATAAGTACTTATACACATATATATATATTAAATCTATGCCATAATTCAAAATGACAATAGAAAAAAAATAAAATATTTATTCTATGGTCATATTATTTGTTTTTGGTATTAAGTTAGGAATGAGGAAATATATAAAAATAATATTTCCTTATATTCGATGCTTAATATCATGAGGAAATAATAATTAGCAATCTAATAATTAAAATTTAATATAGGTTATTACATTCTACCCCCCTTATAGGAGCTTCGGCCTCGAAGCTCGACGTACCTAGAAAAAGTCGTGGGTAGGTAGATCGCATCTCCTCCTCTGGTTCCCAGGTAGTCTCTTCGATTTCCAGGCTTCTCCATAATACTTTAACTAATGGAATAGTTTTGTTCCGTAAAACCTTCTCTTTACGGTCCAAGACTTGCACTGGCTCCACCGTATATGATAAATCTTCTTGGAGTTGTAAGGGAGAATAACTAAGAACATGGCTGGGATCCGGTATATATTTCCTCAATTGTGATACATGAAATACATTGTGTATCCTCTCCATTTCCGGTGGTAAGGCTAACCGATAAGCCAGAGGTCCGATTCGGTCCAGTATCTCAAAAGGACCAATGAAACGGGGATCTAGCTTATTCCGTTTACCAACCCGTATAACTCCTCTCATGGGCGATATCTTCAAGAAAACCTTGTCGCCTATAGCAAATTCCAAGGGTCTTCGGCGCCGGTCTGCATATGTCTTCTGTCTACTTTGGGCTGCCTTCATCCTCTTCTTAATTATCCGGATTTTCTCTGTTGTGTCCACTACTATATCTGCTCCGAACAAGGTTCGGTCTCCTATCTCCTCCCAGCAAATCGGAGATCTACACCTCCTGCCGTACAAGGCTTCAAATGGCGGCATTCCAATGGTAGCTTGATAACTATTGTTATAGGCAAATTCTGCCAATGGTAGGTATTTTTCCCAATTACCTCCGAAATCCAATACACATGCCCTCAGCATGTCTTCAAGTATTTGTATAGTTCTTTCTGATTGCCCGTCCGTTTGCGGATGAGCAGCTGTACTTGGATGTAGTTTAGTACCCATAGCCTGAGATAAGCTGATCCATAGTCTGACTGGAATCGGGGGTCCCGATCCGACACAATGGTCTCAGGTACTCCATGAAGTCTGATTATTTCTCGGAGGTAGACCTGGCTAATCTGTCCATTGAATAGTTTATTCGAATGGGTAGGAAGTGGGCGGACTTTGTGAGTCGGTCTACTATCACCCATATGGCATCATATCCTTGTGGGGATTTGGGAAGTCCTGTAACAAAATCCATGGTAATGTGGCTCCACTTCCATTCAGGAATTTGCAATGGCATAAGGAGTCCCGGGGGCTTCTTGTGTTCAGCTTTGACTTGTTGGCATATCAGACATCTTTGTACAAATTTAGCCACATCCTTCTTCATTCCTTCCCACCAAAAATTTGATCTTAGATCTTGATACATCTTGGTTGCTCCCGGATGTGCAGTGTAAGGAGTACTATGTGCTTCCGCCATAATTCGTTCCTTGAGCCTAAAATCTGAAGGTATGTAGATCCGGTCTTCTTTTCTTAGCAAGTCTTTCACAATAGAATAATCCTGAGCTTCACCCCTTTGTATGCCTTCCACAATTCTACTTACTTGATCATCTTTTAGTTGAGCTTCCTTTATCTCTTTATGAAGGTCAAAGTCAATGCTAACCTGACTTACCCGTGTCACCTCTTCCTGAGTTTCCCTTACCAGGACCTCCAATTGCAGCCGTTCTATGTCCTTTAATAGTTCATCTTGTTGGGTTAGTAACGCTGCAACGGATCCCCCCGACTTCCTACTAAGTGCATCTGCTACCACATTAGCTTTTCCAGGATGATAATGAATTGCCAAGTCGTAGTCTTTCATTAACTCCAACCATCTTCTTTGCCGCATATTCAACTCCTTTTGAGTGAAGATATACTTTAGACTTTTATGATCAGTATATATATCACATGAGACTCCATAAAGGTAGTGTCGCCATATCTTCAAGGCAAAGATGACTGCAGCTAGTTCAAGATCATGAGTAGGGTAATTCTTCTCGTGGTTCCTTAGTTGTCTAGAAGCATACGCAATTACCCTTCCATGCTGCATCAACACACACCCTAGCCCTGACTTCGATGCATCACTGAAAATAACATAGCCTTCAGTTCCAGAGGGCATGGCCAGGACTGGGGCTGATGTTAGTTTATCCTTTAACTCCTGAAAACTTCTTTCCTGATTATCTCCCCAATGAAATTTGAGTCCTTTCTTGGTTAATTGTGACAAGGATGCTGCTATTTTAGAGAATCCTTCCACAAACCTTCGGTAATACCCGGCCAGTCCCAGAAAGCTTCGCACCTCGGTAACATTTGTAGGTCTAGGCCACTCTTTAATTGCTTCAATCTTTGCAGGATCTACTGATATTCCTTCTTTACTTATGATATGACCCAAGAATCCCACTTTATCCAGCCAGAAATTCACATTTCTTAAGTTTTGCATAGAGTTGATTCTCTTTTAGTAATTGCAAAACTACTCTTAAATGGTCTTCATGCTCTTCTTTACTTTTGGAGTAGATTAGAATGTCATCTATAAAAACCACCACAAATTGGTCTAGATATGGTTGGAAGATCCTATTCATCAGGTCCATAAATGCTGCTGGAGCATTGGTCAAACCGAATGGCATCACTAGGAACTCATAATGGCCATATCTAGTCCGAAATGCTGTTTTGGCAACATCTTCCGACTTAATTTTTAGTTGATGGTATCCAGATCTCAGATCTATCTTGGAGAATACACTGGCACCCTGAAGCTGGTCAAAAAGATCGTCAATCCTAGGCAGTGGGTATCTGTTCTTGATAGTGACCTTGTTCAACTTACGATAGTCTATGCACAGCCTCATGCTCCATCTTTCTTCTTAACAAATAACACAGGAGCACCCCAAGGTGACACACTTGGCCGAATAAATCCCAGATTTAATAATTCTTGTAGCTGGTCCTTTATTCTTTCATTTCTGCAGGGGCCATCCTATAGGGTGCCTTGGATATGGGGCTTGTCCCGGGTAGAAGATTTATAGAAAACTCTACCTCCCTGTCTGGGGGCAAACCGGGTAGGTCTTCTGGAAATACCTCAGGATATTCCCTTACAACTTCAATGTCTTCTACTTTCATTATCTTGTCTTCACCTATGACAGCTGCCAGAAATCCTTGACATCCTTGTCTCAATAGCTTAGTGGCCTTCACAGCTGAAATGATTGGAGTACAAGTCTTATTCTTCATTCCTTCATAAACTCTTTCTGGAGCTCCTTCTAACTTAAATATTATTCTTTTCTGATGACAATCTACATGAGCTCGATATGTCGACAACCAATCCATTCCCAGGATGATGTCGAATTCCATTTCTCCTAATTTAATCAAGTCTGCAAGTGTTTTCATTTCTCCTATGATGATTTCACATTCCTTATAATATTCATTAGTGGTCACACTTGCGCCTACTGGGGTTGACACCACTAGATGGTAGTTCATAGGTTCAGGGTTCTTGTTAATCATTGAAGCAAATGATGAGGAAATGAATGAATGAGTAGCACCGGGGTCAAATAATACTCGAGCAATATTTTAGATACACAGACGGTACCTTCAACCACCGCATTGGACGCCCTAGCTTCTTGCGGAGTTATTGCATTTATTCTGCCCTGAGCTCTGGGTTGCTGCACTGATGCTTGTGTCGTGGCTGAGCGAGTCCTGCCTGCAGGTTGTCGGTAGGCGGTAGCTTGTCCCCCTGTTGTTGGGGCGATACTCATGGCTGGTCTCCCTGTTCCCCGGCTGGCTCCAGGATATCCATGCAGTGTTGGGCATTCCCTCCTCATGTGACCCATTTTACCACAAGAAAAACATTGCTTGCCCATCGAACAACTGCCGGTGTGATTCCTATTGCATCTGGGACACCATTGGTTCCCACAAAGTTGGTATGCGGCGGGGGTACTGGTCGTTTCGAAAATCCCCTCTGCTTAGGCCATGAGTTCTCTCCAGTCCCTTGGGCTGGCATAAAAGAAGATCCGGTACCTCTGTTGAACCTTACCGGATGAGCTCCAAGGTTTGGCGCATTAGCATACCGAGGGCGTTTCACAAAATGCAGTTCCCTGCTCCTGGTCTCCTGGCTCTCTTGCATATCACTTTCAATCTCTAGGGCCTTTTCCACTGCTTGGGATAGACCTGTAACTGGAAGGGAATCAGTTTACTCCTGATTTCTGGTCTCAATCCCCTAACAAATCTCTTTGCTCATCTTCTTCCTCCGACACCAATTTCTCCGCATATCTAGATAGTTGGGTGAATTTGGCCTCATATTGCCCTACGGTTAACTGGTCCTGCTTTAAGTCCTGGAATTCCATCGCAAGTCTATCTTTCACCACTCCGGTATATACTTCTCGTTGAACTTTTAACTAGGTAGTTCCAAGAAATTTCCTTCCCCATGGTCCTAGCTCCTCCCTTGATCATCTCCCACCAGCGTTCAGCTTCTCCTTGAAACATGAAGGAAGTGAAGGAGACCCGTTGATTTTCCGTGCACTCCATGACATCAAGTATTTTCTCAATTTGTCGGAGCCATTCCTCTGCTTGTATCGGGTCCACTCCTCCTTTAAATGCTGGGGGTTTAACTTCTGAAATTGTTCCAGGGCTCTTCGGGGATTGTTAACATTTGCCAATTGCAACAACCAATCTGGTATTCCGTCTGGAATTCTCCGAGCGGCATTAGTTTGTTCATTATGAAGCTCTAGACTTGATGGGGGATGGACGCTCCCGATTGCACTGTGCAATGGGACGTCGCCCTCCGAGTTGGCCTCAGATGGAGGAAAGTTTAAATCCATGAGACACCTAGAAGAATAGTCGAAATAATCAATTGCAACTCAATCATAACAAGTAGAATGGTTACTACAAAATACTGATTTCATTTATGCACAAAATGTTTCCATGGTAACATTTACATTAACATGTCTGCCTTCAGTCAAAAAAAAAAAAAAAAAAATACAATTGCAGTCATAAAGGGATACATTGTTCATACCTATGACTATTGACAACCACTTTCTTTACAAAAAAAAAATATCCCGTATGTGAGTCGACATTCATTTCTACCAAAACAAAAACAACAAAAACAAAAATGCCACCCTTCTAAACTCCTATCAAGGGTTTATGTTGGAACCCGAGGAGCTTTCCTCTCGGTCGTCCCTTACAGGTTCATCTTCTTGGGGGTCCTCTTCTTCTTGCTTTAATTCCTCTGAGTCATTCTCTTCAGGATCTTCCTCATTAGGATCTTCTTCTTCTCTTCAAGGTTTTCCCCTTCTGGATTCTCTCCTTCTTCTTCTAGAATGGTATCGTATTCGCATCTCCAGTTCTCATTATCATCATAGAGATCCATATCTTCTATCCAACTGGAAATTCCACCAAATACCCCCGAAGAAAAATCTTCCTTCAGGATTCGCCTCATTGCTAGGTAGTATTCCCATATCCATAGTTGGTGGCGCATCCCCTATGGCACTTTCTGCCTCATTGATATCCTCTTCATTATATTGTTCTAAGCGAACCCCTGAATCTTTACTGCTTGTGGGACTTCCCAGAATAATAGCCGGATTGGTCTCGTCTGACTCAAAATCCCAATCCATCGGGTCTGCAACCCAGCTCAAACTTTCCGACTCCGGATTGTCGGATGATGATCCCGTCATTTCCGAATCCCCATCTGTAACAGTATAAGATTTACATTAGACAATTTATCTTCCAATTCCTCCCAAATAATAACTTGCATGAATATGTAACAATATATGATAGCAGCTTATCACTTCTTTAGCCATGCAGATCATCAAGATTTCTTTGGACAGGACCACTCAGACAATAGGTTTAACCTTGACTAGTGTGATATTTTAGTTGCTCTCTTTTCCAGTGTCCCATACCACTGAAATTCCACACAGAAGGGCCCGCACCCCTTGCAGGATCCGTTTGAATTAAGGTATGCGGGTACCCATACTCAAACGTAGAGAACAGTTTAAATATCATACTTTTCGGGTCAAACAACCCTAAGATTCTACTATCCTTCCTATATCTCTTCCTACTTAGCCCAAGCGTACATACAACTTCACATACTCACCTAGCCAATCCCGTATGATACATCTATCTAAGCTAACCTTGCCTAAACCTTGCTCTGATACCAACTGTAACGGTCCCAGCTTCTAATAAGCAAGATTAGAGCCAAAACATGCATTTATCCTGAAATCCTTTAACTATAATCCAAAATCTAGAAAATTTCGGCAGCATCTCCTCTGAACTTTAACTTTTTCCACATACATAATAAAATTTTCGGCTCCAAGGCCTACTTATATCCACACAGAAGTTTCGGTCACATGACCTACTTATCCCAAAAAGAAGGAGATCTCCAAATATACATAGTCATGCCTTTACCTTGCATAACCATCAAAACATCCATATCTCACATAATTCTTCTCACATAATACTAATAACATAAAACACCAAACTTACTTCACATATCATACAAGTACACAAGTCTAATTAAACTATTACAAAAGTTTCCATGTGATAATAACATATAGCATTCTCATCAAGGTGATGCTAACATAAAACATAGTTACATAACATAATGATCACAGTAAGTATTTATGGAACATGAATATCCTGCTCTCGGTAATCCGTGCTACATTATATTCTTACCTTATCCAGACCTGAAAAAAGAAAACAATGAAAGAAATGAGCTCGACGGCTCAGCAAGTAATTTACATAAACACTTTATAAAGGACAACAACATAACATATTTTCATAGCATACATTGTGGAATTCACGGAAACCATAAATAAATGAAGCTACCACGGGATTCAAGTGAAAGTTAAGAGTCCTACTTGTTGGCTTACATTGCTAATAGAAGTTCCTCCCCATATTGTACTAAGGCAAAATTTATACTTAATCCCTCTTAAGAAAGTATCTAGCCAAGCATTCACTCTTGCACAAGCCTTGACTATCAATTATTGCCTTACAAACAATTATCAATAACATACTATATAATATAGTTACTTATTAAGGCACAACCACAAATTTCCCTAATCATAGGGTACATTTTTCACCGTCTTCTTTCACCTACCGGCTCCCGCTCGGCCCTTCCTCCTTGGAGTATAATAATGACTCCTTTATATATATAACACAAGGACAAGTACACATATAAGTTTAAGTGTAATTCAACACAAACCCCGTCTTCTACCACCTACCGGCTCCCGCTCGGCCCCTCCTCCTATTGTCGCAAACAAACATTCACAATCATCACTCACCGTCTTCCCCCCCCCTACCGGCTCCCGCCCGGCCCCTTCCTCCATTAAAGACATGCATGCACATTCAATTGTAACCACACGAATTTTCAACAAGCAACCCACGCATATATTTTTACATGACAAAGGTACACCATCGCATAGGCTATATAATTAACATGTCATGGCAAAATCACAAAATCAACATACTTCACATATTATCACTACTAATCATGCTATTACAAATGTATCACTATCGCAGTAATACCATTAATTATATGGAACTCCAAAGTATGCTAATTTGCAACTTAACATCTCGCATACTTAGCTTGTAACATACTACCGCAATACCTTTACATTCTAGTACTTCTAGTACATACCCATCATCACTATTCCCCTTACTTACTCTATTTAACTTGGCTCAATTTGTCATGCACATGTAACAAAAAAATACTTTATAGAATTACTTTATAAAAATACTTGTAGTACTATGTCCTTGTAACTAGTCACATATAATGTTTGCATGTAACCCAAATTCCCTCTTAATCACATATAAAGCTTGCATGCAACCTAAATTAGAGAATTTAGCATAGGAGTGAGTATGTAAATTACTCACCAAGATTATGAGGATCTTCACTAGCAATTTCGGTCAATTCCCTCACTCAACCCTAGTAACACAACAAGGAAATTTTAGTTCATGAATTACCAACAATATGAGAGTAACTAATTGAGGGTTACCTATTTTTACCCAATTTAACTTCTGTTTAATTTCTGAAATTAAAACAATTAAGGAATTGGAACAAAATTTAGAATCTAGGGCTGATTATTACCTTCCCAAGCAACCCAAAATCTGTTTTTATACAACAGATCCCTCCTTTTTCCTCCCCCACCAGGCCCCTCGCGGCCTGGTGCTGGATGCGCAGCCGGCGCCGCCCGAGCGCGGCAGCGCGCGGCTTTCCTGGCTGCGCGCGGCCGCTGGTGGCGCGCGCGGCTCCCCTCCTGGCTTCGGCTGGGAGGGTGAAGAGAGAGTGAGAGAGAAAGGTAGAAGGTGTGTGTGGGTAGAGAGAGAGATTTGAGAGAGTGGAGAGAGTATTAGAGTTTGATTTTGGTGATTTTGGGAACCCTAAAATCTTTACAGAGAAGGAGGAAGAGGATTTCACAGAGAAGAGAAAATTCTCTTCTCAGATCTAACG
>JAVJIF010032744.1:0-69498 GCA_038442645.1 Agave tequilana
TGTAACGGTCCCAGCTTCTAATAAGCAAGATTAGAGCCAAAACATGCATTTATCCTGAAATCCTTTAACTATAATCCAAATCTAGAAAATTTCGGCAGCATCTCCTCTGTAACTTTAACTTTTTCCACATACATAATAAAATTTTCGGCTCCAAGGCCTACTTATATCCACACAGAAGTTTCGGTCACATGACCTACTTATCCCAAAAAGAAGGAGATCTCCAAATATACATATGTCATGCCTTTACCTTGCATAACCATCGAAACATCCATATCTCACATAATTCTTCTCACATAATACTAATAACATAAACACCAAACTTACTTCACATATCATACAAGTACACAAGTCTAATTAAACTATTACAAAAGTTTCCATGTGATAATAACATATAGCATTCTCATCAAGGTGATGCTAACATAAAACATAGTTACATAACATAATGATCACAGTAAGTATTTATGGAACATGAAATATCCTGCTCTCGGTAATCCGTGCTACATTATATTCTTACCTTTATCCAGACCTGAAAAAAAGAAAACAATGAAAGAAATGAGCTCGACGGCTCAGCAAGTAATTTACATAAACACTTTATAAAGGACAACAACATAACATTTTTCATAGCATACATTGTGGAATTCACGGAAACCATAAATAAATGAAGCTACACACGGGATTCAAGTGAAAGTTAAGAGTCCTAGTTGTTGGCTTACATTGCTAATAGAAGTTCCTCCCCATATTGTACTAAGGCAAAATTTATACTTAATCCCTCTTAAGAAAGTATCTAGCCAAGCATTCACTCTTGCACAAGCCTTGACTATCAATTATTGCCTTACAAACAATTATCAATAACATACTATATATATATAGTTACTTATTAAGGCACAACCACAAATTTCCCTAATCATAGGGTACATTTTTCACCGTCTTCTTTCACCTACCGGCTCCCGCTCGGCCCCTTCCTCCTTGGAGTATAATAATGACTCCTTTATATATATAACACAAGGACAAGTACACATATAAAGTTTAAGTGTAATTCAACACAAACCCCGTCTTCTACCACCTACCGGCTCCCGCTCGGCCCCTTCCTCCTATTGTCGCAAACAAACATTCACAATCATCACTCACCGTCTTCCCCCTCCTACCGGCTCCCGCCCGGCCCCTTCCTCCATTAAAGACATGCATGCACATTCAATTGTAACCACACACAAAATTTTCAACAAGCAACCCACGCATATATTTTACATGACAAAGGTACACCATCGCATAGGCTATATAATTAACATGTCATGGCAAAATCACAAAATCAACATACTTCACATATTATCACTACTAATCATGCTATTACAAATGTATCACTATCGCAGTAATACCAATTAATTATATGGAACTCCAAAGTATGCTAATTTGCAACTTAACATCTCGCATACTTAGCTTGTAACATACTACCGCAATACCTTTACATTCTAGTACTTCTAGTACATACCCATCATCACTATTCCCCTTTACTTACTCTATTTAACTTGGCTCAATTTGTCATGCACATGTAACAAAAAAATACTTTATAGAATTACTTTATAAAAATACTTGTAGTACTATGTCCTTGTAACTAGTCACATATAATGTTTGCATGTAACCCAAATTCCCTCTTAATCACATATAAAGCTTGCATGCAACCTAAATTAGAGAATTTAGCATAGGAGTGAGTATGTAAATTACTCACCAAGATTATGAGGATCTTCACTAGCAATTTCGGTCAATTCCCTCACTCAACCCTAGTAACACAACAAGGAAATTTTAGTTCATGAATTACCAACAATATGAGAGTAACTAATTGAGGGTTACCCTATTTTTACCCAATTTAACTTCTGTTTAATTTCTGAAATTAAAAACATTAAGGAATTGGAACAAAATTTAGAATCTAGGGCTGATTATTACCTTCCCAAGCAACCCAAAATCTGTTTTTATACAACAGATCCCTCCTTTTTCCTCCCCCCACCAGGCCCCTCGCGGCCTGGTGCTGGATGCGCCGCGCCGCCGAGCGCGGCAGCGCGCGGCTTTCCTGGCTGCGCGCGGCCGCTGGTGGCGCGCGCGGCTCCCCCTCCTGGCTTCGGCTGGGAGGGTGAAGAGAGAGTGAGAGAGAAAGGTAGAAGGTGTGTGTGGGTAGAGAGAGAGATTTGAGAGAGTGGAGAGAGTATTAGAGTTTGGTTTTGGGTGATTTTGGGAACCCTAAAATCTTTACAGAGAAGGAGGAAGAGGATTTTCACAGAGAAGAGAAAATTCTCTTCTCAGATCTAACGTAAGGGGAAAGGGTTTATGCAAAAAGGCCCCTCCAAAAACAATATATGGCAAAATCAACTCCCCTTAACTCATGCCACTTGGCTAAGGCTAGGATCAAATTGATCCTAGCCCTACACTTCATATTTTCATGCACACCTAACTCTCCACTCACAATTGCCATTAATCTATTCTAAATACTATATTTGGTATAGTTTGGGTATGAAATAAATTTGAAAATACCCCTAATATACATGGTATTGGAATGCTTGGTATATACACTCATATTTTTAATATGATGATCATTTTGACATAAGTACTTATACACATATATATATTAAATCTATGCCATAATTCAAAATGACAATAGAAAAAAAATAAAATATTTATTCTATGGTCATATTATTTGTTTTTGGTATTAAGTTAGGAATGAGGAAATATATAAAAATAATATTTCCTTATATTCGATGCTTAATATCATGAGGAAATAAT
This sequence comes from Agave tequilana, assembly GCA_038442645.1. Lineage (NCBI taxonomy): Eukaryota > Viridiplantae > Streptophyta > Magnoliopsida > Asparagales > Asparagaceae > Agave > Agave tequilana. Next base: position 2,770 of record JAVJIF010032744.1, read on the forward strand.
AATTAGCAATCTAATAATTAAAATTTAATATAGGTTATTACATTCTACCCCCCTTATAGGAGCTTCGGCCTCGAAGCTCGACGTACCTAGAAAAAGTCGTGGGTAGGTAGATCGCATCTCCTCCTCTGGTTCCCAGGTAGTCTCTTCGATTTCCTGGCTTCTCCATAATACTTTAACTAATGGAATAGTTTTGTTCCGTAAAACCTTCTCTTTACGGTCCAAGACTTGCACTGGCTCCACCGTATATGATAAATCTTCTTGGAGTTGTAAGGGAGAATAACTAAGAACATGGCTGGGATCCGGTATATATTTCCTCAATTGTGATACATGAAATACATTGTGTATCCTCTCCATTTCCGGTGGTAAGGCTAACCGATAAGCCAGAGGTCCGATTCGGTCCAGTATCTCAAAAGGACCAATGAAACGGGGATCTAGCTTATTCCGTTTACCAACCCGTATAACTCCTCTCATGGGCGATATCTTCAAGAAAACCTTGTCGCCTATAGCAAATTCCAAGGGTCTTCGGCGCCGGTCTGCATATGTCTTCTGTCTACTTTGGGCTGCCTTCATCCTCTTCTTAATTATCCGGATTTTCTCTGTTGTGTCCACTACTATATCTGCTCCGAACAAGGTTCGGTCTCCTATCTCCTCCCAGCAAATCGGAGATCTACACCTCCTGCCGTACAAGGCTTCAAATGGCGGCATTCCAATGGTAGCTTGATAACTATTGTTATAGGCAAATTCTGCCAATGGTAGGTATTTTTCCCAATTACCTCCGAAATCCAATACACATGCCCTCAGCATGTCTTCAAGTATTTGTATAGTTCTTTCTGATTGCCCGTCCGTTTGCGGATGAGCAGCTGTACTTGGATGTAGTTTAGTACCCATAGCCTGAGATAAGCTGATCCATAGTCTTGACTGGAATCGGGGGTCCCGATCCGACACAATGGTCTCAGGTACTCCATGAAGTCTGATTATTTCTCGGAGGTAGACCTGGGCTAATCTGTCCATTGAATAGTTTATTTGAATGGGTAGGAAGTGGGCGGACTTTGTGAGTCGGTCTACTATCACCCATATGGCATCATATCCTTGTGGGGATTTGGGAAGTCCTGTAACAAAATCCATGGTAATGTGGCTCCACTTCCATTCAGGAATTTGCAATGGCATAAGGAGTCCCGGGGGCTTCTTGTGTTCAGCTTTGACTTGTTGGCATATCAGACATCTTTGTACAAATTTAGCCACATCCTTCTTCATTCCTTCCCACCAAAAATTTGATCTTAGATCTTGATACATCTTGGTTGCTCCCGGATGTGCAGTGTAAGGAGTACTATGTGCTTCCGCCATAATTCGTTCCTTGAGCCTAAAATCTGAAGGTATGTAGATCCGGTCTTCTTTTCTTAGCAAGTCTTTCACAATAGAATAATCCTGAGCTTCACCCCTTTGTATGCCTTCCACAATTCTACTTACTTGATCATCTTTTAGTTGAGCTTCCTTTATCTCTTTATGAAGGTCAAAGTCAATGCTAACCTGACTTACCCGTGTCACCTCTTCCTGAGTTTCCCTTACCAGGACCTCCAATTGCAGCCGTTCTATGTCCTTTAATAGTTCATCTTGTTGGGTTAGTAACGCTGCAACGGATCCCCCCGACTTCCTACTAAGTGCATCTGCTACCACATTAGCTTTTCCAGGATGATAATGAATTGCCAAGTCGTAGTCTTTCATTAACTCCAACCATCTTCTTTGCCGCATATTCAACTCCTTTTGAGTGAAGATATACTTTAGACTTTTATGATCAGTATATATATCACATGAGACTCCATAAAGGTAGTGTCGCCATATCTTCAAGGCAAAGATGACTGCAGCTAGTTCAAGATCATGAGTAGGGTAATTCTTCTCGTGGTTCCTTAGTTGTCTAGAAGCATACGCAATTACCCTTCCATGCTGCATCAACACACACCCTAGCCCTGACTTCGATGCATCACTGAAAATAACATAGCCTTCAGTTCCAGAGGGCATGGCCAGGACTGGGGCTGATGTTAGTTTATCCTTTAACTCCTGAAAACTTCTTTCCTGATTATCTCCCCAATGGAATTTGAGTCCTTTCTTGGTTAATTGTGACAAGGATGCTGCTATTTTAGAGAATCCTTCCACAAACCTTCGGTAATACCCGGCCAGTCCCAGAAAGCTTCGCACCTCGGTAACATTTGTAGGTCTAGGCCACTCTTTAATTGCTTCAATCTTTGCAGGATCTACTGATATTCCTTCTTTACTTATGATATGACCCAAGAATCCCACTTTATCCAGCCAGAATTCACATTTCTTAAGTTTTGCATAGAGTTGATTCTCTTTTAGTAATTGCAAAACTACTCTTAAATGGTCTTCATGCTCTTCTTTACTTTTGGAGTAGATTAGAATGTCATCTATAAAAACCACCACAAATTGGTCTAGATATGGTTGGAAGATCCTATTCATCAGGTCCATAAATGCTGCTGGAGCATTGGTCAAACCGAATGGCATCACTAGGAACTCATAATGGCCATATCTAGTCCGAAATGCTGTTTTGGCAACATCTTCCGACTTAATTTTTAGTTGATGGTATCCAGATCTCAGATCTATCTTGGAGAATACACTGGCACCCTGAAGCTGGTCAAAAAGATCGTCAATCCTAGGCAGTGGGTATCTGTTCTTGATAGTGACCTTGTTCAACTCACGATAGTCTATGCACAGCCTCATGCTCCCATCTTTCTTCTTAACAAATAACACAGGAGCACCCCAAGGTGACACACTTGGCCGAATAAATCCCAGATTTAATAATTCTTGTAGCTGGTCCTTTAATTCTTTCATTTCTGCAGGGGCCATCCTATAGGGTGCCTTGGATATGGGCTTGTCCCGGGTAGAAGATTTATAGAAAACTCTACCTCCCTGTCTGGGGGCAAACCGGGTAGGTCTTCTGGAAATACCTCAGGATATTCCCTTACACCTTCAATGTCTTCTACTTTCATTATCTTGTCTTCACCTATGACAGCTGCCAGAAATCCTTGACATCCTTGTCTCAATAGCTTAGTGGCCTTCACAGCTGAAATGATTGGAGTACAAGTCTTATTCTTCATTCCTTCATAAACTCTTTCTGGAGCTCCTTCTAACTTAAATATTATTCTTTTCTGATGACAATCTACATGAGCTCGATATGTCGACAACCAATCCATTCCCAGGATGATGTCGAATTCCATTTCTCCTAATTTAATCAAGTCTGCAAGTGTTTTCATTTCTCCTATGATGATTTCACATTCCTTATAATATTCATTAGTGGTCACACTTGCGCCTACTGGGGTTGACACCACTAGATGGTAGTTCATAGGTTCAGGGTTCTTGTTAATCATTGAAGCAAATGATGAGGAAATGAATGAATGAGTAGCACCGGGGTCAAATAATACTCGAGCAATATTTTTAGATACACAGACGGTACCTTCAACCACCGCATTGGACGCCCTAGCTTCTTGCGGAGTTATTGCATTTATTCTGCCCTGAGCTCTGGGTTGCTGCACTGATGCTTGTGTCGTGGCTGAGCGAGTCCTGCCTGCAGGTTGTCGGTAGGCGGTAGCTTGTCCCCCTGTTGTTGGGGCGATACTCATGGCTGGTCTCCCTGTTCCCCGGCTGGCTCCAGGATATCCATGCAGTGTTGGGCATTCCCTCCTCATGTGACCCATTTTACCACAAGAAAAACATTGCTTGCCCATCGAACAACTGCCGGTGTGATTCCTATTGCATCTGGGACACCATTGGTTTCCCACAAAGTTGGTATGCGGCGGGGGTACTGGTCGTTTCGAAAATCCCCTCTGCTTAGGCCATGAGTTCTCTCCAGTCCCTTGGGCTGGCATAAAAGAAGATCCGGTACCTCTGTTGAACCTTACCGGATGAGCTCCAAGGTTTGGCGCATTAGCATACCGAGGGCGTTTCACAAAATGCAGTTCCCTGCTCCTGGTCTCCTGGCTCTCTTGCATATCACTTTCAATCTCTAGGGCCTTTTCCACTGCTTGGGTATAGACCTGTAACTGGAAGGGAATCAGTTTACTCCTGATTTCTGGTCTCAATCCCCTAACAAATCTCTTTGCTCTATCTTCTTCCTCCGACACCAATTTCTCCGCATATCTAGATAGTTGGGTGAATTTGGCCTCATATTGCCCTACGGTTAACTGGTCCTGCTTTAAGTCCTGGAATTCCATCGCAAGTCTATCTTTCACCACTCCCGGTATATACTTCTCGTTGAACTTTTTAACTAGGTAGTTCCAAGAAATTTCCTTCCCCATGGTCCTAGCTCCTCCCTTGATCATCTCCCACCAGCGTTCAGCTTCTCCTTGAAACATGAAGGAAGTGAAGGAGACCCGTTGATTTTCCGTGCACTCCATGACATCAAGTATTTTCTCAATTTGTCGGAGCCATTCCTCTGCTTGTATCGGGTCCACTCCTCCTTTAAATGCTGGGGGGTTTAACTTCTGAAATTGTTCCAGGGCTCTTCGGGGATTGTTAACATTTGCCAATTGCAACAACCAATCTGGTATTCCGTCTGGAATTCTCCGAGCGGCATTAGTTTGTTCATTATGAAGCTCTAGACTTGATGGGGGATGGACGCTCCCGATTGCACTGTGCAATGGGACGTCGCCCTCCGAGTTGGCCTCAGATGGAGGAAAGTTTAAATCCATGAGACACCTAGAAGAATAGTCGAAATAATCAATTGCAACTCAATCATAACAAGTAGAATGGTTTACTACAAAATACTGATTTCATTTATGCACAAAATGTTTCCATGGTAACATTTACATTAACATGTCTGCCTTCAGTCAAAAAAAAAAAAAAAAAATACAATTGCAGTCATAAAGGGATACATTGTTCATACCTATGACTATTGACAACCACTTTCTTTACAAAAAAAAATATCCCGTATGTGAGTCGACATTCATTTCTACCAAAAACAAAAACAACAAAAACAAAAATGCCACCCTTCTAAACTCCTATCAAGGGTTTATGTTGGAACCCGAGGAGCTTTCCTCTCGGTCGTCCCTTACAGGTCATCTTCTTGGGGGTCCTCTTCTTCTTGCTTTAATTCCTCTGAGTCATTCTCTTCAGGATCTTCCTCATTAGGATCTTCTTCTTCTTCTTCAAGGTTTTCCCCTTCTGGATTCTCTCCTTCTTCTTCTAGAATGGTATCGTATTCGCATCTCCAGTTCTCATTATCATCATAGAGATCCATATCTTCTATCCAACTGGAATTCCACCAAATACCCCGAAGAAAAATCTTCCTTCAGGATTCGCCTCATTGCTAGGTAGTATTCCCATATCCATAGTTGGTGGCGCATCCCCTATGGCACTTTCTGCCTCATTGATATCCTCTTCATTATATTGTTCTAAGCGAACCCCTGAATCTTTACTGCTTGTGGGACTTCCCAGAATAATAGCCGGATTGGTCTCGTCTGACTCAAAATCCCAATCCATCGGGTCTGCAACCCAGCTCAAACTTTCCGACTCCGGATTGTCGGATGATGATCCCGTCATTTCCGAATCCCCCATCTGTAACAGTATAAGATTTACATTAGACAATTTATCTTCCAATTCCTCCCAAATAATAACTTGCATGAATATGTAACAATATATGATAGCAGCTTATCACTTCTTTAGCCATGCAGATCATCAAGATTTCTTTGGACAGGACCACTCAGACAATAGGTTTAACCTTGACTAGTGTGATATTTTAGTTGCTCTCTTTTCCAGTGTCCCATACCACTGAAATTCCACACAGAAGGGCCCGCACCCCTTGCAGGATCCGTTTGAATTAAGGTATGCGGGTACCCATACTCAAACGTAGAGAACAGTTTAAATATCATACTTTTCGGGTCAAACAACCCTAAGATTCTACTATCCTTCCTATATCTCTTCCTACTTAGCCCAAGTGTACATACAACTTCACATACTCACCTAGCCAATCCCGTATGATACATCTATCTAAGCTAACCTTGCCTAAACCTTGCTCTGATACCAACTGTAACGGTCCCAGCTTCTAATAAGCAAGATTAGAGCCAAAACATGCATTTATCCTGAAATCCTTTAACTATAATCCAAAATCTAGAAAATTTCGGCAGCATCTCCTCTGTAACTTTAACTTTTTCCACATACATAATAAAATTTTCGGCTCCAAGGCCTACTTATATCCACACAGAAGTTTCGGTCACATGACCTACTTATCCCAAAAAGAAGGAGATCTCCAAATATACATATGTCATGCCTTTACCTTGCATAACCATCGAAACATCCATATCTCACATAATTCTTCTCACATAATACTAATAACATAAACACCAAACTTACTTCACATATCATACAAGTACACAAGTCTAATTAAACTATTACAAAAGTTTCCATGTGATAATAACATATAGCATTCTCATCAAGGTGATGCTAACATAAAACATAGTTACATAACATAATGATCACAGTAAGTATTTATGGAACATGAAATATCCTGCTCTCGGTAATCCGTGCTACATTATATTCTTACCTTTATCCAGACCTGAAAAAAAGAAAACAATGAAAGAAATGAGCTCGACGGCTCAGCAAGTAATTTACATAAACACTTTATAAAGGACAACAACATAACATATTTTCATAGCATACATTGTGGAATTCACGGAAACCATAAATAAATGAAGCTACCACGGGATTCAAGTGAAAGTTAAGAGTCCTAGTTGTTGGCTTACATTGCTAATAGAAGTTCCTCCCCATATTGTACTAAGGCAAAATTTATACTTAATCCCTCTTAAGAAAGTATCTAGCCAAGCATTCACTCTTGCACAAGCCTTGACTATCAATTATTGCCTTACAAACAATTATCAATAACATACTATATATATATAGTTACTTATTAAGGCACAACCACAAATTTCCCTAATCATAGGGTACATTTTTCACCGTCTTCTTTCACCTACCGGCTCCCGCTCGGCCCCTTCCTCCTTGGAGTATAATAATGACTCCTTTATATATATAACACAAGGACAAGTACACATATAAAGTTTAAGTGTAATTCAACACAAACCCCGTCTTCTACCACCTACCGGCTCCCGCTCGGCCCCTTCCTCCTATTGTCGCAAACAAACATTCACAATCATCACTCACCGTCTTCCCCCCTCCTACCGGCTCCCGCCCGGCCCCTTCCTCCATTAAAGACATGCATGCACATTCAATTGTAACCACACGAAATTTTCAACAAGCAACCCACGCATATATTTTACATGACAAAGGTACACCATCGCATAGGCTATATAATTAACATGTCATGGCAAAATCACAAAATCAACATACTTCACATATTATCACTACTAATCATGCTATTACAAATGTATCACTATCGCAGTAATACCAATTAATTATATGGAACTCCAAAGTATGCTAATTTGCAACTTAACATCTCGCATACTTAGCTTGTAACATACTACCGCAATACCTTTACATTCTAGTACTTCTAGTACATACCCATCATCACTATTCCCCTTTACTTACTCTATTTAACTTGGCTCAATTTGTCATGCACATGTAACAAAAAAATACTTTATAGAATTACTTTATAAAAATACTTGTAGTACTATGTCCTTGTAACTAGTCACATATAATGTTTGCATGTAACCCAAATTCCCTCTTAATCACATATAAAGCTTGCATGCAACCTAAATTAGAGAATTTAGCATAGGAGTGAGTATGTAAATTACTCACCAAGATTATGAGGATCTTCACTAGCAATTTCGGTCAATTCCCTCACTCAACCCTAGTAACACAACAAGGAAATTTTAGTTCATGAATTACCAACAATATGAGAGTAACTAATTGAGGGTTACCCTATTTTTACCCAATTTAACTTCTGTTTAATTTCTGAAATTAAAACAATTAAGGAATTGGAACAAAATTTAGAATCTAGGGCTGATTATTACCTTCCCAAGCAACCCAAAATCTGTTTTTATACAACAGATCCCTCCTTTTTCCTCCCCCCACCAGGCCCCTCGCGGCCTGGTGCTGGATGCGCAGCCGGCGCCGCCCGAGCGCGGCAGCGCGCGGCTTTCCTGGCTGCGCGCGGCCGCTGGTGGCGCGCGCGGCTCCCCTCCTGGCTTCGGCTGGGAGGGTGAAGAGAGAGTGAGAGAGAAAGGTAGAAGGTGTGTGTGGGTAGAGAGAGAGATTTGAGAGAGTGGAGAGAGTATTAGAGTTTGGTTTTGGGTGATTTTGGGAACCCTAAAATCTTTACAGAGAAGGAGGAAGAGGATTTTCACAGAGAAGAGAAAATTCTCTTCTCAGATCTAACGTAAGGGGAAAGGGTTTATGCAAAAAGGCCCCTCCAAAAACAATATATGGCAAAATCAACTCCCCTTAACTCATGCCACTTGGCTAAGGCTAGGATCAAATTGATCCTAGCCCTACACTTCATATTTTCATGCACACCTAACTCTCCACTCACAATTGCCATTAATCTATTCTAAATACTATATTTGGTATAGTTTGGGTATGAAATAAATTTGAAAATACCCCTAATATACATGGTATTGGAATGCTTGGTATATACACTCATATTTTAATATGATGATCATTTTGACATAAGTACTTATACACATATATATATTAAATCTATGCCATAATTCAAAATGACAATAGAAAAAAAATAAAATATTTATTCTATGGTCATATTATTTGTTTTTGGTATTAAGTTAGGAATGAGGAAATATATAAAAATAATATTTCCTTATATTCGATGCTTAATATCATGAGGAAATAATAATTAGCAATCTAATAATTAAAATTTAATATAGGTTATTACAGTGTAAAAGAGAAAAGAGAAAAGGGAAAAGGGTTTTCTTATTTTCCTTTTCCGGTGTTTGGATGGATAGGGAAGTGAGCAATTATACTTCCCTATTTCCTTATTTCCGCCCACTTCCTTGCAACCAAACAGCCCCTAAGACAAAGTTTATAGCCTTATTTTATGAAGCTTGTGAATATTTAACCAAAAGAAATGAAACACGCAAAAATTCAGCTAGAAAATGATATGATATCAGACACAATACCTTTTGTTTTGTTATTATGGTTTTGTTCGTCTACTTCAAAACTTACATACAAATTTGAAAACATCCAATGCGATCTACTGCGATGATGAATTCGTTTAAAGAACTCTCTTATATTACAATTGTAGAGATCTTGATCCCCATGATTCTAGAAAGAGAGATTTGAACCTCAGATCTCGTGCACACTGCTAAAATGTTTTACTACTGTAACACAATGACACTTGTTTCAAACTGGAATTTGAGTTCAATTATCTCAGGTGATTATTATCCAGACTACAGAAAAATGGGGGCCCTGACCTTCTGCAATTAATGACCCAATACTTAAAACTTTCACGCCAAATATTAGTTAATTTAATATTTGTTTGATTATGACTTTTCTTCATTATACATTTCACACTGTTTCTTCTCTTTTCTTTTCTAAGGATGAATTTCATGATTTAGAATCTCGATATCAATATCATACTGGCTAATGGTTATTAATATCAACATTGATCATCACTATTGAAAATATCCACCTTAATATAAGTTGATAGTTGAGAATATTACTGACATATATTAAACTCGGTCAATACTTGAAGCCATGATATATACTCACTGAGTAATGTCATGAATTTCATCCGAAGATAAACTCTAACATTTTATTTTAATCTTTCAAACTCCACACAATCATCCTGACCATTTTAACTTATCCTTCTTCAATTGCACATTGTTTTAAACCAGAAAGGAAAAAAGAAAAATACAATAAAAAGAAAATAAATATAAAAAAAAGTCGATCACGCCACTTAAACATTTTATTCAGTACCAGAAGCCCCGCAACTCACGCATGAAAAAAGCCCAGGGGCCTTAACCGGACCGGTTCGGGCTCCACTTCGGGCAGGCCGGGCTGAAATGGGCCGACACCACCCTGGAGTCCAGCAGCTCAATGATGGGCGGGAACGTCACGCACCTGGGCACCTTGTACTGATTGATGGAGGCCCCTCTCGAGATGGCGTAGTCCATGAGCTCCTCAAACGTCCCAGGCCTCACCACCCGGATCTCCAGCGGCCCAATGGACCCGTCGGCCACCCTGCTCTGCCGGTACACCGTGTTCATCTCCTCCTCCATCGCCAGGCAGCATTTCTCCAGCACCTCCCGGCCCGGCCCATCAGCGAGGTTCCTCAGCAGCAGCTCCCAGTAAATCACGTAGTGGCCCGGTATCTTCGTCGTGTCGGCCTGGCTCGTGTACTCGGCCACGCTCGCCTCGTAGGGCTTCAGTAACTCCGACGCTCTCTCCACCGCCTTCTGCAGCTCCGCCTCGTCGGTCTTGTCTGACTCAATGCTTAACAACACGTTCTTCCGGCGGATAAATTTAAACTGCGGCGCCGCGTTGTGGAACCCGGTGACACGCAGGATGTCGCCGACACGGTAGCGGTTCAGACCGGCGTAGGTGGTGATGACCAGCTCGTACTCTTTACCGACCTCGACGTGGGCCAGGTCCACGAGGTCAGGCCCAGATACGGCCTTACCGGGTTCGTGGGGGATGAACTCAAAGTAGGCCATGTTGGGCATGATTGTGTAGCAGACCTCGTTGGGCTTGCACATGGGCTTTAGGTTGAGGCCGAAGTAGCACTCCGACGAGGCGTACATCGTGCAGGCCATGGGCAGCCCACCACTGTAGAACTCCAGGGTCGGGATGTACTGGGCCATTGCACCGGTGACAATGACATCCAAGTATTTTGTATTGGGCCAGATTCTTGTTATAATTCCGGCCCAGTTCTCGCCGGAGCACTGTTCAGTGATGAAGCTGGCCAGCTCCGGGTCGGGCTTGAGGACATCACCGACGGATTCACGGACCGAGGGGTCAGTGATTTTGGGGGTGAGAGTGCCGGTCTCGATGTCGCGGACGAGGTCGGACCAGTTGAGCTGGAGGAACCGGATCGCGCGGCAGAGGCCGGAGGCGAAGACGGCGCCAACGCGGAGGACCTCGAGGCGCTGGCAGAGGCCGCAGAGCATCTGGACATACATGCTCTGAAAAGAGTCGACGCAGAGGATGGCCGCGGTCGGGCTCGTGTAGACGAGGAACGGGTCGTAGGGGCGGGTGCGGAACTGGTCGGACTTGTAGTAGCTGGTGAGGACCGGGCGGGCCGGGAGGCCGCCGGGGGTCTTGGTCTCCGACTTGACGAAGAGGAAGTAGAGGCCCTTGCCCTTGTCCAAGTCAGGAACATAACTGTTTCATCAGAGTCATGTGATGTGAAAAAAGGTCACAGTTTCAGAGTTTTGACGTAATGGCAGAATCTTTATTAAGTTAATCAAATTTTAATGGATGCAGTTGGGTGATGGTTAGTACTTACAGGTTCATGACCGGAATGAGGAGGCTATAGAGGAGCTGGCGGCGGTCGAGCTCTTCTGGATCGTCGGCATTAGCTTCCGCTCGCCGGCGGAGGTTCCAGAGCTGCAGATTAAGCCAAATTAAACTTATCATTAGCTGAAAGTTTATTACTAATTTTGTTGCATTCTAAGTTTTTAGTCCTTTGTTTGATGTGTCCAATGCAATGTGCTGATATTGTAAATTATTATTATTTTTATTAGCATTAATTGTTACAGTTATTATTATTATTATTATTATTACTATTATTATTAGTAGAATAAAAACATACTAAATTTCTCGAACATTGGAAACTCCGTCAAGGAATCAATCGACTGAACTTTTTAGCTCGGGTTGTTTCGTGTCAGCGAACCTGCAAGAGTACAGAAAGTTGGAATCTTTATGATAAGGATCTGGTCACATTTTCACGGGTCTTGCAACTGCACCCTGCTCTGATTTCGAAGCTAGTGGTTTACCGTGCTTCCATATGATATCAGGAATCCGAAACGGTCGGTTTCGGTTCAAGTTCTGGCCGGCGCTAGAGTTTTTTTTCCAGCTGCCCAGGTCTCAGACGGGTCAGGTCAGGCTCATTGTTGAAGTTTTGTCCGGCCCCAAGAGAAAATTGAAGGACTCGGGCTCCATCTCAAAGGATTATTTGTTCGGCCTAAATCTCAACAATCCCCCTTTAACAAGTTCAACTATCTTCGCACCGGAGCACTACTGTCAAATTTCTCGAGAGCTCTCATACCAATTGAAGGACTCGGGCTCCATCCCAAAAGACTATTCTGTTAGGTGGAGTTGCCCAAATCCTTATAAACTCAAGACCATCCCCACGTCTAGTTGATGTGGGACTATTTGTTCGACCCAAATCTCAACAGAAATTAGTTAAAGAACTGGAACCATCAGTTCCGGTTCCTAAAAATAAAATCGGACCGGCTAGGACCCGGTTCCAGTTCCGTTTAAAACCAGAGAGCCTGTGACACGGTCCAATTTCAATTATTGTTCGAAAGTTCCCATTCGATTCGCCGATTAAAACCGGAACCGAGATCGAATCTACTTACAACAATCGGCAGCATATTCAATCATCCGTGTACTTCCTCTAAAAAAGAAAATAGTTTGAATACTTTTGAATTACTAGCAATAAAATGGCAGCATCAGCTCATTAAGTTACAACTTTCACTAAAATTTAATCTGAATTTTTTTTGATTAACTGATCTGTTTAGCTTCTCTCCCTTACATCATCAGTGTTAATATGACAAAACTTGGAAACTAGCAAGACCCTTTTATATATATTACTGTGCGTCCCTAGTGCTAGGTTTTTACTCAATAAATCTTTTTATTATTAACAAACAGACTTTCTCAAACTCGAATGACAGCAGGGAAGCTAAAGGCCTACATACTCTACCTCGTGAGGAACTCAGAGATGGGGTGAGCGGAAAGGATAGCGGAACGATCACCATTCGCAATCCTCTGAATCTCCGGCTGCAGATCGTCGTAGGTGACGACCGGGATCTTGGCCTTGAAAGTCGCTCTGTCAGTGGCCCCATCCAGCTTGTACCTTTTCAGGTACTCTGTCTCCGCGTTCCTGCTCAGAATCTCCCCCAGGAGCTTCTCTTGGACCTCGTCCGTTCTCATCGTCAGCTCGTCGATGAACCTCAGCTTCTCGGCGTCCCGCTCGTTGGCCGCCGGGCCGAGGGGGGCCGACATCTTTGATTCCACTGCCATTGCTAGCTAGAGAGAAGACCTGAACTTGAAAACTTGTACTCGTTCGTATCGCTGGTGCAAAACGCAGTTGGGTTTGGGGGGGAATTTATAGTCCGAGGGAGACGAGGGGTGGGCCCCACCGTAGGCAGAAGCCATGCACGCATAAAACGCTGCTGACGGCAGGCGTGTAATGGCAGAGGGGGGCAGGAGGGGCCCACAGAATCGTCCGGGTTCGTTTCGGGGCCGACCTGTGGGACCGGCTGTCGGACACGTAGGATTGGTCCGAGTCGGCCCGTTGTCCGGGGCCGGGCACGTGGGGGCCAACAACGACCCGGCATCGGCCGGCTGCGGCTGGCGGGTTCCGGGTGACGTAGGCTTATCGGGTCGGGTTTAGGGAAGTGGGTGGTGTGAGTACAAAATAGAGTCGTGGAAAGCTCCGTCTTTTTGTCCAATGGAGGTTAGCAGGTTGCGTGCTCTCACTGATCCTAATCCCACTCAAAAAAGGAAAAGTATGGAGAGAGCTGAGAAAGAGAGACCACTTGTGTTTTGCTTCCAATTTCTTGCTAAGGACTCCAATTTGGTTGTTAGATAGATCCAAGCGTATCCAGTAGACCCAAACCCCTTCTAAACGTCCTCTCCCTGGGTCTCGAATCGGCAGCTGATGAGAAGCAAACCCACTGGCATACCGTGAGGTCACAAGCGGAGTTCTGACTCAAATCTTCTAACCCCAGACTCAAGATAATTCACAGATTTTGAGACTCATGGATTTCTATTTGAGCGAAAAAAGTATTTACTTCTCGATCTCTAACAGTCACATGATTATCAGCTACATGTATAATTTGAAATTAGCATGTTTCTAACCCATTTTTAAAAGATGGGGTACTCTAGTTGTATTTGATTTCAGCAAGTTACTCTACAAATAATAAGGTTAATCCCCAAACTCGGACTAAGACTTTGGATGTGAAGTCTGATGTGAGTGATTGACATATACATAACAGGTATAATCTTATTCCTTTTCGGAGGAATGCAGGTTGACAAACAATCAGCGATACTATCGGTATTTGTGTCTGGCCAAAAAAAAATCAAAGTGGTTCACATCATTGATGCCATCCTGGCATTTAGAGAGACTTGGTAGATCTCAAATTCTTTCTGGATACATTCACCTTCTTCTTGTGCTGAATATTGGCTGTTTGGATGCAAGAAAGTGGGCTGAACTGGAAAAGTAGGAATTTTTTTTTTTTGAGAAAAATGAGAACTTGTGCTATTTTGAGCGTTTGGATGGTAATTAGGAAGTATAACTGAAAAAATGTAATATCTTTTCTGATGTTTGGATGGTATTGTGAAAATGAAAGTGAAAAAGTTCGCCATAAAGTTGACCGCAAATTAATATTAAAATTAATATTAATTGTGATAAAATTAAATTGGACTATAATTAGACTGCGAGTGAGATTTACATGAGCACAAAATTAATTATTTTGAGTTACAACTTATTACTTATGAGATTTACATGACTACAAAAAATTAATTGTAGCACCTTGAATTCAAGTGGAGAAAGAGTTATATAAAAGAAAAAGATAAATAAAAAGAAGTTAAAAGCCTGAAGGATGTCCTTGAAGACATAACAACTCTTGGTGGGTGTGTCCCAACATCCTGTGATACATGCAGTAGTTGAGATTATCGGTTTTACCGACTTCCTCGGGGCGTCTAGCTTCAGGAAGCTTCAGTCGATTGCTCTTGTTGAGTAATTTGAAGAGCGAGTCGACATGTTCATCCTTGAAGGAATACTGCTTGTTGGCCCGTGGTTGGCTTGAAGAGCCACTTCCCTTGACCGGTTGAGGTTTGACAGGGAATTTGGTCTCTGCTGCCAAGTTATCCTTCCTTTTGGCTTGGAGGGATGTGTCTGGCGCACGCCTCGTTGACCTCTCTGGTCTGGGCTTACCTTCTTCCGCTCTGACGCGGGCGACAATCTCCTCAGCCTGTTCACCTTGTTGGACTAATTGCTTCCAGGTGCGGCTTTCAGCAACTCCTATTTGAGTAAGGAGTGAGGTTTGGAGATTGTGGCGGCATGTTTCCACCAGGGTAACCTGGGTCATACCGCTCGGACATCGGAGTGCCACGTTCCGAAATCTTTCTACGAAAGATTTGACGGACTCTCCCTTTCGCTGTTTAGTAGCCAAAAGGGTGGGCATTGTGACTTCCGAGTCATCTTCGAAGAAGCGCGTTAAGAAAAGCTTCTCCAAATCACCCCAGTTCTTGATGGAGCCTTCTGGAAGCTTCATGAACCATTCAAAGGCGAGCCCTTTCAGGGTGCCAATGAATAAGCGTGCCAAGATAGCATCGTTTTCTACCACATTCCCTGTTTGAGATTTAAAGTAGTAGATATGTTGGTTGGGTGACCCCTTCCCATCGAATGCTTGGAGGGTTGGAGCCTTGAACCTGGGCGGGTATGGAACCAAGTCCCACTCGGGCGGATATGGCCGGACCACTCCTGCCTCCTGGAGGCCTTTCGGTTGGTAAGGGCCTCAAGACGTTGCTCCAACTGGTTCATTCTCTTAAAATGAATATTTCCTTGTTCTCGGTCATCCTTTTCCTGCGACGAGGATTTAGACGAGGCAGAAGTAGATTGCTCTTTCTTCTTGGAATGTTCGGAAGATGAGCTTTCTCCCTCTTTTCGTTTGCCCTTAGACGTCTTAGAGGAGGCTCTGTTGGTTGACTTCCTCTTGTCTTCGAGCAACTGTGCGAGCATCTGCTTGAGGGACTCGATAGATTCTTGCTGAGCACGAATCATCTCGAGTTGTTCCTTCTGGGCCTGGGCTTGCTGCTCCAAGCGCCTGGCGGTCTCCTCAGGAGTGCTCGTCATGTATGTGAAGGTCTCTTTCTCTATAGAAGAGTTTGAAGCCTGCGACTCTGCAATGGCAGAGTGCGAGTCGTTAATCTCAATGCCCCGGGCTAGGGCATTATAGTTGATTGGGGGAATGGCCCCGGTCCGGGTGCAAGTGTGTCGGTACACTCCTTCCGGTTCAGAGTCAGATTCATCCTCGGAACTGACTGTAGGTTGTTTTCCCCTACTCCTGCTCGCCATGTTAGCAGTGAGCTCGGGATATTCAGTGTCAGAGAAGATCCTCCGCCTGTGAGAGCGTCTTCTTTTGGCTGATGGGGGAATCAGGGTCAGCTGTCTAACTAAAGACTGCTGGTTCACGCCTGAATCACAACGGCACTCCTTGAGCATAGAGATGAGCCGTTGGCAGCAACATGATGAAGTGATTTGATTAGCACTTCTTTTCTTCGTCAAGTAATCCCTTAGATCCATGGGAAGAGGATCGAAGAGATTAGCCTCGCAACTTCGAGGGCGGGAAGCATCCTTGCGCTGTGCAGCTTGGACGCAGGATTCAGAGACGCGGTTCTCGCGTCGCAGCTTTAGGACGCGTGTCTGGCGTCTCTGCTTAGAAGAGACGCGGCTGTCGCGTTGCTGCTTGGTGAGTCGGGGCAGGGACGCTTGAGAGAGAGTGGGCTCATGGGCCCTACGCTTAAGGGCGCGCGCTTCTTGTGATCGAAAAGACGCGCAGGCTTCGCCTTGGCGTCTGTGGAGTGGGGGCTTTAGAGGAGCTAACTTGGGGAGTCTCACGTTTGGATTGCCAAACGCGGACTTCGCGTGCTGGATACGGCGCAACTGAGACGCCAGTTTGAACCCTGCGACCTGCCTCAGTTGGACGATCAGAAGTTCCAACTTGCAGCTGACGCGCACGCCTCCTCTGTCGGCGCTCAGCGTTTCGGTTGCGTCGTGGAGTTGGAGAGAAACCAACGACGACCTGGTGCTGAGGGAGAGGGTGAACTGGCTGGACACCAGAGGGCTTGACCACGCGGGTCTCCTGAGAGACGTTGGCGCGTGTATCTCGTATGGCGCGGTTGGCCGCGACATCCTTTACAGCAGCTGCGCCTGAGGCCACGCGGGTCTCCTGAGAGACGTTGGCGCGTGTGTCACGCTTGGCGCAGTTGGCTGCGACACCCTTCACAGCAGCCGCGCCTGAGAGAGTCTCAGAGCGGGTTTCGGGGCAAGTCCCCGTAGAGACCCTGCGGCAGACGCGGGTCTTTGGGCTCTTGGAGCCGGAAGAGAGAAACTCTTCATACTTTGCCTGGTCGAACTCGACGACAAGCGATTCGACCATCTTCCCCTTATAGAGGACGTCACCTTGCGCCACGATTTGTTCGTCAGTAACAAATGTAGTCCCCAGCGGAGTCGCCATCTCTTGTATGCGTCGGAAAAGGAGGATTCGATTGTAAAATTCTTTTAATTGGATATAAAATTACAACAGATCGGTCTTCCGATTACAAGGGAGGGAGGATGTTGAGTCTTGAATCCTCCCTTTGTTTAAGGCTGGGTTCTTCAAGTGGCGATGGAGAGTGAAACTTATTCTCCGTTGACCGGGTGAACGTTGAGATCTTCCGGGGCTCTTCTCTTTGGGTTGTTGACGGAGTAACACAGCTCTGTCGACCAAAACTCTCAAAGAGATTATCGGCAAAGGCTAACTTGACCACAACAAGTTTTCTGAAGGGTTGAACTCTCTCTCTTTTCTCTCTTCTCTCAGAGCTCTTTTCTCCCAAAAAAAAAAATCCCACCCCTTCTTCATAGCGACGGGGCTATTTATAGGGGTTTCAGGGGCGTACGTGCCTCCTAAAAATACTCCATAATGGGGGCTAACTTTCCCCGTTATGTGGGCCGTGATTGGCCCCGAAACCGGGACGGTTACAACTGAGACGCGGGTTTCTACCCTCGCGCCTTGGTGCTGCAGTGTTGGCAGAGACGCGGGTTTCGACCCTCGCGCCTTGGTGCTGCAATGTTGGCTGAGACGCGGGTTTCGACCCTCGCGCCTTGGTGCTGCAGTGTTGGCTGAGACGCGGGTTTCGACCATCGCGCCTTGGTGCTGCTGAGACGCGGCCAAAATTAGCTTTGCGTCTAGAACTTGAAATTCTGCTTTTTAATGACTTGTCTTTTAGTGATTTTTAGACAGCCTACAAACATGAGACGTCGGCGAAGCATCTGTGGGAAACCCTTGAGAAGAAATACTTGATGAAGAGTGTTGAGTCCAGGTTGCAGCTTAAGAGTAAGCTGTACCGATTTCAGATGAAGAAGGGGACCACAGTGAATGAGCACATCAACCGATACACGAAACTTCTTACAGACTTGGTGAACGTGGATGTCATTGTAGAAGAGGAGGACAAGACGATCATCTTCCTGAACTCACTCCCGGAGGAGGAGTATGAGACATTCACACTGACCTTTATCAATGGAAGGCAGACCTTGGATTACAATGAGGTGTCGTCTGCACTGACAAGTTATGAGACGAGGAAGAAGGAGAGACATCCTTCTAAGTCAAGCTCATCGGCGGAGGCACTGGAAGTAAGAGGCAGAGGTTCATCGAGGAAGGGCAAGGAGATTAGAGGAAGATCTAAGTCCAGGCCAGGGTTCAGGGATCTCAAAGGAATCTGTGTACTTTCTGCAGAGAGATTGGGCACTGGAAGGTGGACTGTCCGAAGTTCAAGGGAAAGAAGAAAGAATCAAAATCCGAGGCAAATCTAGCAAAGGTGGTTAACACTGCAAGCAGCAAATCACATGCAGATGGATCGGACTCAGATTCGTCGGTGTTCTCTTTTTCAGTTACTACGCCCATCATAGGCTACTCAGGTGAAAACGAGTGGATCTTGGATACAGGTGCAACATGTCATGTATACCCTAATCGGGACTGGTTTACCAGTTTTGAGAAGCTGGAGGGGTGTTCGGTAGTCATGGGCGACGATCATCCGTGCACCATTGAGGGTGTTGGCACTATTCCAATCAGAATGTTTGATGGGATGGTGAGAGAGCTAAAGGAAGTGAGGTATGTACATCAGTTGAAGAGAAACTTGATTTTCGTAGGAGCTTTGGAGTCATTGGGTCTTGGGGCGTCGATTAAGGAAGGAGTCCTTAGAATGACAAAAGGTTCGATGGTGGTGTTGAAGGCCGATCGCCGGAACAACATATACTACTTGAAGGGTAGTACGGTGACAGGGCAAGTGGCGGCTTCTACCAGTCCGAAGGAAGATTCAACCCGGCTGTGGCACATGAGGCTGGGACATGCAGGAGAGAAGTCAATGCAAGCTCTTGCGAGGCAAGGGTTGCTGAAGGGTGCCGAAACCTGGAAGATGGATTTCTGTGAGCATTGCACCATCGGCAAGAAGACCAAGGTGAAGTTTGGCACAACTTCATACTGCACGGAGGGTATTCTTGACTATGTTCACACGGATGTCTGGGGGCCTACCAAGACTGCATCCATTGGAGGTAACCATTATTTTGTGTCGTTCATTGACGATTTTTCTAGGCGCTGTTGGGTGTACACCATGCGACACAAAGGAGAAGTCCTAGAACTGTTCGTGAAGTGGAAGGCGAATCTGGAGAGAAGCACGGTGTCACGCCCCGCTTCCCAAAATACGTAGAAACAGAGTCGCGACGAGAGTCAGCGACTTATATACGCGAGAAAAATACCCCATGTATACACGCTAAGCCTAAATTAACCTGAACAAGCTATAAATCTAAACTATAATAATCAATGATCACTGCAATAATACATATAAAGGCTACACATGATTTGAAATGAAATAAGGAATGGAATAGAAGCCAAGTGTGATATACATGAATCAAAAATAATAGCAGGAATAAAGAAAGGAAAGAATACCAAAATCAAAAGAGAGAGCGTCCAGTTCCTCGCAAGGCGTACAGTCTCATCGAATACCTGCACAATAGAACAATGCGTCCAATATCTGGACGTACAAATCCAGGGTCGTCAAAAAGCGACCTGGTGAGTGTGTGTGTAAAAGGAAAAGCTCGTGCATATAAACAATGTGCATAAAATAATAACCAGAATAACTGCAGACATAAGATAACTAAATAACATGATAAATAAGAAACTGAATAACAATAACATGAATAAGCGTGCAGATAAAAGACAAATAAAACAACTGTAAACAAGCAACTGATGTCATGATAACGGGGAACAACTAATGTCTAGATGTGTAACCTAGCGTGTCACTAGTCTGGTATATAATCTTGTCTTACGTACAAACATATGTCTATCATAGTATACCTATGCACAGTCAGGTGATATAGTCAGTCACCATATGCTATAAACAATTTATTATCATTTATTATATCAGCGAACACCAATTGTCACATGCAGTAGACACATCCCATATTACGCCTACTACACGTGTCAATCGATATCCTAAATTTATTGAAATTAATAGAAGAGACATTGTCCATGCTTTTGGTGGATCCCATACATACCCGTGACCACGGCCTCAGTTTCCTGGCGCTGAACCAGACCGTACCGCTAGGTACTCAGTAACAGTAACAGTAATCTCACTGTGAAAACAATGGAACAATAACAGTACAGATGGGATGTCAGTCATCCCCCAGGAACCCTGCAGTGGAACCCTCAGTCGGCTACGCAACCTGTATCCTAGGTCCACCCAAAATACAGACGCTGTCTCCTCCATCAATTCCCCAATCCCGGTGTAAGTTATTCAATTACTTTATTCTTTAATTCAGTAAAATAATCAATACCCATGTTACTTATAACACTGGGACGATGTGGTGACAGTAACGATAACAGTACAGCAACAGTCAATCAGTAATCGTATACACGGTGAACAATATCAGTAACAGTGAACAGTAACAGTAACCGTGTATACGATGAACAATGGGACTGTACAGGGTGTTACGGTCAACAATCTTTTCCTATTAACTTTCAGTAACATGAAATAATACAGTAACAGTCTAGACACCTCTAGCCAATATACAATCACATATATATAACCATCCCAAAATCTCATATTTGTACTGAATGCAATACTAATGAATCTGCCAGCTCATAATTTCAATAGTCATCATGAACATCGAGTATCAATCCATAACGAGTAGTCTGGCACAATAAACCACCGTCTCAATATATCAATAATTAGTGATCAGTTCTCTCACCCTATCAATCAGCTTTGATCCTCAAGTCATCAATATATATTCACATCTCAATAACTGAAATAGCAAATGTTCTGACACATCTATTCAGATCTTCACACTCCAGTCTGATCAAAGTCATCACACACTCTTACTTCTATCAATTTCTATCAAGGTCAATCACAGGATCCCAAAGCTCAGTAACATATCAGATATATATCTAAGATCAATCAGGTCAGGTCAATTCAATCAATATCTATTCCTCAAAATCCTATTCATCCATCTATAACCAATATCATAACTCAAGGGTAAAGTTCTCAATCCATAAAAGATCTAATAACAGTAGTCAGACTAAAGTTAGTTGACTAGGGGGAAGGAGAAAGTCGACTAGGATAAGTGTTAGTCGACTAACAAATATAATAAGTCAACTATAAAGGGTACTAGTCGACTAACAGGGAAGGCAAGTCGAGTAACGTATATAAGTATTGATCAACACAGAGGCTACACAACCTTCAGAACAGAAACTGTAAGTTCACCTAGAGGGGGGGTGAATAGGTGATGGCTAATCTAATGGTCACTTAATGCCAAATGATGCGGAAGCTAAAACTAATTATGACCTAATTAAATCTTTTACACTAAACACCACGTATAACCAAAGAGTGTTGCCGAATTTCCCGTGAAGGGCTCTGGACAAACTCCTCTAGATTCCCCTTGAATGGGTTGAGGTGCCGCGTTGGCTCTCTTGGTTGAATACAAGTGTTACTCACAATCCCAAGCAATATATCAATATGAGCACAAGGAATATATCATGCATATAAAGATGAACACAATAAATAACATGCAAGATATAACAAGAGACAAAGAGAGAGAGAGAGAGAGAGAATAGCAATCGCAAACACAAGGGTATGTTTCGAGGTTCGAGCACACTTGCTCTACATCCCCGCCTTCGACACACGAAGGATTTCCACTATGCAAGATCCCAATGGATCTCTCCTCGGTGCCGCAACACCTACAAGCCCTCGGACTCCCTAGTTCCTTACACACCGCAAGCCCCACAAGCTTGCCGAGGCCGCACCTCGAACCAAAGAGTTCACAACCGAACTCCAAACTACCACGAGCACACTTGCCCGTCTCCTCAAAGTACAAGAATGAAATCTTGGTGATCCAACACTTTGATCACCAATAAAAGCTCTCACTACAACACTCCTATAAGATGAATAGCAATGGATAGCTCAAGTGTTTGTGAGAAAAGTAAGGATAGAAACTTTGGTGAAAAACTCAAGAACTCTTTTAAACACTCTTTATAAGATCTTCCCTTTATATAGGAAATATTTGCTCACTATTTTGTAGAGAAAACTCTTCTGAAAGTATGGGAAAAACTGGCTCTAAGGTCTCCAAAAACTTAGCTCAAAATAATGACCAAACCCCCAAATTTATAGGCCAGAAAAATATAGCCGTTGGGGTCTGTCAGAGCTGCCGGTCGACCGGTCCGGTCGACCGCCAACGGTCAAAAATCCGACCGTTACAGCCTCCGGTCGACCGGCTCGGTCGACCCAGAAGAACAGAGAGCACTGCTCTCAGTTCCGGTCGACCGGCCCGGTGACCCGCCAAACGTGCACGTTTTGTGCACGTCGGTCGACCGTTGCGGTCGACCGCACTTGGTTCCGGTTGACCCTCCCGGTCGACCGACCTCTGTACAATAGGTTAACTTGGAGCACAGTTTTGAGGTCTAAAACGTTCGAATTTGGGAATAAGTATATAGGATGTATTTGTATATATTGAAGTCTTCTTTCTAATGCAACTTAAATCAAATCAATATCAATTCTTAATTGAAAGTTATCAATAAAATACTAAAAGGTATCAAATCAGAAACTGTAAACTGTTTTTCAGATTTCAACCCAATATTTGACATTCTTAACATTTAAATCAGAAAATGATTATTGAATATTAAATGTAGCTCTGAAAGTCATCTTTAAAATGAAATATAAATCATGTTAATTAAATATAGGAATCAAAAGATATGACTAGAAAACTAAAAGTGTGTCGAGCAGATCAGCAGAACGGTCGAGAGTTCTAAAATGGTTTTGGTTAAAAACACATGTATATTTTAAACACCAAAAACCAAAACAATATTTTTTTAGAACTAAAAATCTTTTATGAAAACACATATAAATCAAGAGTGTGTGTGTGATATGAACTTGAGCAATCCACCAACTATTCTATCCTTTACATTTTAACTAAAACAAAATCTTATAAACAAATCTAGACACAAGTCTTGATCTTGAAGTCTTCCCTTGAAGTCTTCTCATCTTCTTGACTTGGTCCACACACGATCCAACGAGCTCAACTCTTGATGTGGTCTTGATGCATAGGCTCGTGAATAAACTGGTGTTAGCTCCAAAACTTGACATTTTATCCTTTGTTGAGCTATGCACCTACTAAGATCTTGATAATGAATCTGTCACTAATTAAACACAAGATCATTAGTAATCATAACTTCATGAGTTGATCATCATCAAAACTAGAGTGATGGGCCTTTGGGCCAACAATCTCCCCCTTTTTGATGATGATAAAACTCATGAAGTTATATATGCATGGATTAAAGTAAAGCTTCAACGAAGCTCCCCCTTAACTCATGCATAACACAAAATAATAAATATGGCAATGAGGCACATGAATATGTATGCAAGTATGGAGATAAAACATGCAACAAGCTTAAATTAAAATCTTTTTCTCCTATTTGCAATACAAAAATACATATGCATAAATATAAATCTTACTCAACATGCATATAACTCTCAAATTCTTCTCCCCCTTTTTGTCAATCATCAACAAAGGGGTTCAAAGTAAAATCAAATCAAACAAATTTTTCTCCCCCTTTTGTCAAAAACAAAGAGATCAAGAAGGGGTAATCAATCGATAAAAATTTATACGCGATATACATTCATGAACAGGAAGACGCTAAGTTAGCTTCCCTACACATATACATTATATGAAAGAGGGATGACAAGCCCTAATTCACATAACGCATATTATGTAATGCATAAGAGGAGATGTGAAGCTCCCCTACACACGTATATCATATAAAGAAGAGTTGTCAAGCTCCTCAATTTATAATATACTCAACATGAATCTATATGTAAGAGAGATGTTAAACTCTCCTTGCATATAGGCAATACAAATCAAAAATTTTAAATTTTTCTTATCAAACAAAATTTTGAATTCTCTCGATAAAACAAATTTGAATTTTGATATCAATTTTGAAAAAGATCAATTGTAAAATAGTGATCAATAGTAAGGTAATGATCAACCATATTGATACCAATTAAAAACTAATGCATAAGCTTGAAAAATAAGATTTGAATTTAGCTTAGCATTAATAACCTTTGTGCTTTAAATATGTAAGACAATTTTAACTAAGCACAAATAACACATATATGTATGAAAAAGGGAATACCAATAGAAATTGATATAATGTGAATTTGAAAGCATACATACATATAATCAAAACATGAGTATATACAAAAAGGAATCATATTGATACCAATTGAAATGATCTAATGATACCAATTGACATAAGGTAAGTTCAAGTGTATATCTCATAGTATAATCTACAAAAAAAAAAATTTTAAAAAAATATATATTTCAAGGTATATGTATGTTTTGACAACACAAGAAGTATACACACATATCCCAAAACACAATTGAGTCAATATATATAGATTTGCATGAAGGGCAAATGACTTAAGAGGTATACATGTATATCTTAAAGTTTGGCAAAATACACATATACATGAAATGAAAACACATGATCATAAATCAAATCCAAAAGTGAATACAAGGTTAAAGATGTATGTATCATCAAAACTAAGCAATACAAGCACATTTCATAGGTTCAAATAAGCATTCAAGCACAAATACAAATAGGATTATTTGTGGCCCGCAAAATGTTCAAGTATAACTCCTAGTGTTGATAAAACTAACATTTATAAACTAATACTCAATACATGAAGCAACAAATAAATTTTGAGAAAAATAGAATCATGTGTAAATCTCAAAAACTATTTGAAGAATAAATAACTAGTATAATTTGTTTTTGAAAAACTAGTTAAAGATCCTTCAAATATAACAAAACTTATGTTTTTCATAAACATAACTAGATACACAAAAATTTAAGCACTCATGGTCTATATGGCTCAAAATAATTTTTAACAAAAGTGTGAGTGTTAAACTATCATGTAAATAGCATTTTTATGAAAATAGTCAATAAAGCTCAAAAAGATCATAAGTCACATTTTTTAACAAAAATACGAAAAATCATTTTTCATCAAAACACTAATCTCATGGTATATGTATGATTAATCCAATCCTAACAATACACACACATATCCCAAATATAAAAGAGTCTATTAATAATGTTTGCATGAAGGCAAGAGACTCATGGGTATACATGTATATTTATTAGATTTGAATTAATAATACATATACATGAAGTAAAGCATAAAAATAGGCAAAGCATGTATAAATGAGAATCATCAAAACTAGACTATACATATGCATATAGTGGATACAAATGAGCATGAAGTTCAATTATATATGAGTCAATTGTAGTTCACTATTTGTACATGTATAAATGCAAGTTTTGATAAAGTTTACATCTAAACATGTAAATACCACATGAAGCACACAAAAATTATAAAACATGAACATGCTATGAATATTATGAATGTAAAGAGCATGTACATAAAAAGTAGGAGTTTAGAAATTGTTACCAAATTCAAAGCTCCTAATGTGGTGGCCTTTCCACCAAAATTCCTTGATAGCGATGCATCCAAGTGTATGTCCATCAAGTCCATTGCATCCACTGCCAAGGCACCAATCCTCTCACGTTTTGTGAGAGCCCTCACCTACATCAAAAGTAAAAGGTGGGGGTTTTGGTACCCATATTTTCTTGTTGGGTCCACGGGGGTTAGCTTTGTGTTGAGGAACCCAAAATCTTTTATTTTTAACAAAAATATAATGATCTAATCTATCATAACAATATTTTGCTAAATGGCCTTTGCGGCCACAATGTGTACATACGTACACCTTAGTATGCTTATGTGTAGGAGTGTGATCATGTTGTGCAACATAAGCAAATGCATGGTTATGATGTGCATGAATGTGTGGAGTTTGTTTCTTTGAAAACATTGACTCCAACCTAGAATGATTAAAAGCACAAGAGTTCAAAGTTGAACTCAAACCATCCATTTTATTTTTCAAATTCTTAATCTCATTAGTTGTGGCATGTAAAGCATGGTGAGATATAGAATCATTTTTCTTCTTCTTTTTAGAAACAAATTCTTTTTCCTTTTCAACAAATTTTCTTTTCAAAGTAATGTTTTCTTGAAAAACAACTTCCTTCTGTTTTTCCACCAAATCAATTTTATTTTTCAAAGACATATTTCCTTCACATAAATCATTCAATTTTGCAATCAAGGAAACATTCTCATTTTTCAAATCTTTATTCTCCTTTTCTAAGCATGCCATTTTATTTTCTAAAGAAACTTTTTCATTAATCATGGCATCAAAATCCTTTTT
The DNA here is from genome assembly GCA_038442645.1 of Agave tequilana. NCBI lineage: Eukaryota > Viridiplantae > Streptophyta > Magnoliopsida > Asparagales > Asparagaceae > Agave > Agave tequilana. The sequence goes on from JAVJIF010032744.1 coordinate 29,474, forward strand.
CAATTGTTATTTTCTTTTTCTAAACATGCAATGTTAGATTTAAATGAATCTTGTTCTATATGCATGCAAGCAATGTTCTTTTTCAAATTTTTATTTTCCTTTTTAATCATGTCATATTTCTCAAGAATTGTTTGGCAAAATGAAGTGAGCTCATCATATGACATGTCCTCATCATCGGATTCGGAGTTTACCTCAAGGGGGTTATCCCCTTGGACCATATAGCATACGTTGGAGATGTCGCTTCCAACGTCCGAATCGCTCCCCGCATAGTATAGATCCTTTTCGCCAAGGGAGGTGAGGGCGTTCCATACTACAAAAGCCGAATCAATATTAGCAACTCTAGATAAGTAAACATCATCTAGGGTAGACTTTAAAGCATTAAGGGCTTTTGAGTTAGCCTCAAAATTCTTACCATCTAAAGAATATGCATTATTAGTAGTGGTAAGATATACATGAATGCCTAAGGCTTTGAGGTACAATGACATCTTAACCTTCCAAATTTGGATGTTAAGAATGTCAAAGGTGGGTGGTGACATGAAATCCATGGTGTGTGTACAAATAATGTGATTAGCCTAAAATGAGGATCTTTAACTCTAGGTTGTTAGACCCAATATCAAGAGCACTAGCTCTGATACCAATTGTAAGTTCACCTAGAGGGGGGTGAATAGGTGATGGCTAATCTAATGGTCACTTAATGCCAAATGATGCGGAAGCTAAAACTAATTATGACCTAATTAAATCTTTTACACTAAACACCACGTATAACCAAAGAGTATTGCCGAATTTCCCGTGAAGGGCTCTGGACAAACTCCTCTAGATTCCCCTTGAATGGGTTGAGGTGCCGCGTTGGCTCTCTTGGTTGAATACAAGTGTTAGTCACAATCCCAAGCAATATATCAATATGAGCACAAGGAATATATCATGCATATAAAGATGAACACAATAAATAACATGCAAGATATAACAAGAGACAAAGAGAGAGAGAATAGCAATCGCAAACACAAGGGTATGTTTCGAGGTTCGAGCACACTTGCTCTACATCCCCGCCTTCGACACACGAAGGATTTCCACTATGCAAGATCCCAATGGATCTCTCCTCGGTGCCGCAACACCTACAAGCCCTCGGACTCCCTAGTCCCTTACACACCGCAAGCCCCACAAGCTTGCCGAGGCCGCACCTCGAACCAAAGAGTTCACAACCGAACTCCAAACCACCACGAGCACACTTGCCCGTCTCCTCAAAGTACAAGAATGAAATCTTGGTGATCCAACACTTTGATCACCAATAAAAGCTCTCACTACAACACTCCTATAAGAAGAATAGCAATGGATAGCTCAAGTGTTTGTGAGAAAAGCAAGGATTGAAACTTTGGTGAAAAACTCAAGAACTCTTTTAAACACTCTTTATAAAATCTTCCCTTTAGATAGGAAATATTTGCTCACTATTTTGTGGAGAAAACTCTTCTGAAAGTATGGGAAAAACTGGCTCTAAAGGTCTCCAAAAACTTAGCTCAAAACAATGACCAAACCCCAAATTTATAGGCCAGAAAAATATAGCCGTTGGGGTCTGTCAGAGCTGCCGGTCGATCGGTCCGGTCGACCGCCAACGGTCAAAAATCCGACCGTTACAGCCTCCGGTCGACCGGCCCGGTCGACCCAGAAGAACAGAGAGCACTGCTCTCAGTTCCGGTCGACCGGCCCGGTCGACCCGCCAAACGTGCACGTTTTTGTGCACGTCGGTCGACCGTTGCGGTTGACCGCACTTGGTTCCGGTCGACCCTCCCGGTCGACCGACCTCTGTACAATAGGTAACTTGGAGCACAGTTTTGAGGTCTAAAACTTTCGAATTTGGGAATAAGTATATAAGATGAATTTGTAGATATTGAAGTCTTATTTCTAATGCAACTTAAATCAAATCAATATCAATTCTTAATTGAAAGTTATCAATAAAATACTAAAAGATATCAAATCAGAAACTGTAAACTATTTTTCATACTTCAACCCAATATTTGACATTCTTAACATTTAAATCAGAAAATGATTATTGAATATTAAATGTAGCTCTGAAAGTCATCTTTAAAATGCAATATAAATCATGTTAATTGAATATAGGAATCAAAAGTTATGACTAGAAAATTAAAAGTGTGTCGAGCAGATCAGCAGAACGGTCGAGAGTTCTAAAATGGTTTTGGTTAAAAACACATGTATATTTGAAACACCAAAAACCAAAACAGTATTTTTCTAGAACTAAAAATCTTTTATGAAAACACATATAAATCAAGAGTGTGTGTGTGATATGAACTTGAGCAATCCACCAACTATTCTATCCTTTACATTTTAACTAAAACAAAATCTTATAAAAACAAACCTAGACACAAGTCTTGATCTTGAAGTCTTCCCTTGAAGTCTTCTCATCTTCTTGACTTGGTCCACACACGATCCAACGAGCTCAACTCTTGATGTGGTCTTGATGCATAGGCTCGTGAATCAACTGGTGCTAGCTCCAAAACTTGACATTTTATCCTTTGTTGAGCTATGCACCTACTAAGATCTTGATAATGAATCTGTCACTAATTAAACACAAGATCATTAGTAATCATAACTTCATGAGTTGCTCATCATCAAAACTAGAGTGATGGGCCTTTGGGCCAACAGAAACTAGTCGACTAAGGCTATGATAAGTCACTAGTATAGGAGTACTAGTCGACTATAGGAAATGCAAATCGACTAACAGGAGTAATAGCCAGAAACAGAGAGAACATGACTTACAGGACAAACATATAGTCGACTACAACTAGGATAAGTCGACTAATATAAGATATTAGTCGACTACAAGAATGGCAATTCGACTATGGTAAGTTATTAGTCGACTATAGGGAATGGGGTAGTCGACTAGGGTAAGTTCCAGTCAACAACAGAAGTCGACAACTATTCTAAAAGGGAACCTAGTTGACTAAGGGGCTATGGTAAGTCGACCAACAGGGTTATTAGTCGACTAAACAAGTGGACAAGTCGACTAATAAACCTGCACCTGCAATTGAAATACACTGACACTTATTCCCACAATCTATCAAATGCACTCATGCTTCACTCATGCACACATCAAACTATACAGGTTCTACACTACCTTTATACACATTAAATTACAACTTAATCAAATGTATATAAAATGAGAGGAATAGAAAGAGGAAGGAGAGTACACTCACATCATGGGGGCACGGCGCGTTCGCTCTCGCCTACGGTGATCCACGGCGGTCCACGGAGAGCCGGAAAATGGTTCCCACCACGCATATAAGCCTGTATCTGCTGCTTGTTTCCAGCTGTGATGTTTGAAATTGTCCAGCAAGCTTCCTTCTTGATGCTTTTCTTGTGATTATGTGTCAAGAGTTGCAGAAGACAAGGAAGTGCTTGATGATTGATAATGAACTGTGTCTGCACATCATCTCCGGTAACAATGTTGCCCACCGTGCGAAGGGCAGGAATGAGCACTGAAGGTGGAGAAGGATGAAAAAGAAGCTCCACAAGTCGAGGGCAAACACCAGCTACATTGCCCAATGCCCACACTGCCTGCTCGCGGATATCATCACTGGAGGAACCAAGTAGCTTCACAAATATTGGAACAGCACCATGATCAATCACAATCTTGGTGTTCTCTGACGTACCAGACGCTATGTTGGTAAGCGCCCAAGCAGCTTCAAACTGCAGTTGGGGATAGTCCTCCCTTGTAAGGAACTCAACGAAGCGGGGAACAACACCAGTCTGGATGACCTCTTTGCTAGTTTAGCGAGCCTGGCGATCTTGCGAGATGTATCACGGATGGCCAACCCGATTGATGAAGCCTTCCGATTGAAATCAGATCGGGAAGCGTCCGCATCATCAGCAGCGGGTGATTCGTTTTCCCGTGTCTTTGTCGTTGTTGTTGCTGCTGCGTCGGGCTGCTGGTTCGCTGCTGCGTCGGGCTGCTGCGTGGCCTACTCTTGCTGCTGTGGTGGTGGGGCGGCCTGGGCTGCCGGGCAAGGGGAGAGACCGGATGGGGGTGTTGCGTGGTGGACGAGTTGGATGCGGGTGTTGGTGGGATTTGAGAATCTAAATCAGTTAGGATTAGTATATAGATAGGTTAGTTAGAATTTGATCTTGTCGTTAGGATTTGGGATTATGGGTTAACGGGTTTCGGATCATGGGGATTGGGTTATGACTGTTAATGGGTAATGGGTCCGGTATAGGATTAGAAGTAGAGAAAAATACAAGGGAAAGAAATGAAAGGAGAAGGAAAATTGCTTGAAATAACACACATGAAAAAATATAAATAATGATATCAATAGTAATAATAATGACGACACCTCAATACAATATCAAGTAAATAATTAATAATAATATAGATATTAATAACAACGAGTAATAATAAGTCGCATGATAATTAATGATTAATAAATACATGTTACATATTAAAATACTAGTATATTTTATTTAAATACAGTACCTAAAAAATAGGGATATTACATTCTACCCACCTTATAAAAATTTCGTCCTCGAAATTTCAAATAACGTAGGGAATGATAAAAGAATCAAAGTCAAGAGAGAAACAACAAGCTTCCACGTCGTTTCGCTAGGACACCACGATTCCGCTGCGCGCTCTGATTTCTGCTACCAGCTTCAGAATGGAGCGACCAGACTCAAAAGACAAAATTAGAAAATAGAATCGATAAGAAAAATAGGAATCAAGATGGAACCAAGATTACTCTAAGGGTGAGATGTGATCAGAGAGATCGAAAGATCAAAGAGATAGATTTTCAAAGGGAGGACAGTCAATTCCACATATTAAAATACCAGTATATTTTATTTAAATACAGTACCTAAAAAATAGGGATATTACACACGGGAAGGAAGATCAAGGTCCTCCGTTCTGACAATGGAGGAGAGTACAAATCGGATCCTTTCCTACAGCTATGCCTTGATGAGGGCATAGAGAGACACTTCACGGTACGAGAGACGCCGCAAAAAAATGGGGTGGCTGAGAGGATGAACCGAACTTTGCTAGAGAAGGTCCGGTGTATGTTATCCAATGCAGGACTGTCAAAGAAGTTTTGGGCTGAAACTTTGGCGTATGCATGCCATCTCGTGAATAGGTTGTCGTCGTCTGCGATAGGGGGAAGACCCATCTTGAAGCTTGGTCAGGAAAAGCTGCTGGTGACTATGATTTGCTACGGGCCTTCGGATGTCCAGCCTACTACCATGTCAGAGAAGACAAGTTGGACCCAAGGGCAAAGAAGGGGGTGTTCGTTGGCTTCAAGCGAGGAACCAAGGGTTCAAGATTTGGGACCCAAAGGACAACAAGTTCATACTCAGCAGGGATGTCACGTTCGATGAGGCTTCTTTGATGAAGCCTACGGTCTCTCAGCAGGTGGAGACTGGTAAGACCAAGGAGCTATCGCAGCAGGTGGAGATTGATGCAGATCTACCATCTCTAGAGGAATCAGCATCGGTTCGGATCATTCCTGAGGTGACACAGGGCAGTGATCGAGTAGTTGAAGAAGATGCTGAAGAGGTTGATCAGGGTCAAGAACAGGTCATGGGTACTGTTCCCGATCCTACTGCAGTTGACAGACCAAGGAGGAACACTAGGAGACCAGGTTGGCTCACCACTGATATGGTCGTAGCATATGCACTTCCAGTCGTTGAGGAGGCTATTCCATCTACCTTCAGAGAAGCTGAGATCAGTTCGGAAGCGAGGATGTGGAGAGGCAATGAATGAAGAGATGCAATCTCTCTATAAGAACGACACATGGGAACTCACCAAGTTGCCCAAAGTGAAGAATGCCATAGGATGCAAATGGGTGTATGCTAAGAAGCAAGGATCTCTCCAAGAAGATGCAGTGCGCTACAAGGCTCGGTTGGTGGCTAAAGGCTACGCTCAGAGGGAAGGAATTGACTACAACGAGGTATTCTCTCCTGTGGTTAAACATTCGTCAATTCATATTCTATTGGCCTTGGTTGCGCAGAATGAGTTGGACCTTGACTAACTCGATGTGAAGACTGCCTTTCTCCATGGCGATCTAGAGGAGGAGATCTATATGACACAGCCTACAGGTTACAAGACTGCAGGGAAGGAAGAGTTAGTAAGCAAGCTAAAAAAGTCGCTGTACGGATTGAAGCAGTCTCCTAGGCAGTGGTACAAGCGATTTGATACCTTCATCAGAAAGAAGAAGTACACATGTAGTCACTGTGACCCATGTGTGTACTACAACAAGCTACCATCAGGTGAATATATCTATCTACTTCTTTATGTAGATGATATGTTGATTGCTTCGAGGTCGAGATCTGCTATTGATGCTCTGAAGAAGAATCTATTGTCAGAGTTTGAGATGAAGGACCTGGGCGAAGGTAGGAAGGTGTTGGGCATGGAGATCACTAGTGACCGGAGAGTTGGAAGGGTGAGTTTGACTCAGAAGGGCTATTTGGAGAAGGTACTACAGAGGTTCAATATCAGTAAGGATACAAAGTCTGTAAGTACACCTATGGATCCTCACTTCAAATTGTCTGCAAAGATGTCTCCGAAGAGTGTTCAAGAGCGTGAGTATATGTCTCACGTTCCATATGCCAGTGCGGTGGGTAGCTTGATGTACGCTATAGTGTGTACTAGACCAGATCTATCACAGGCCGTCTCTATGGTGAGCAGATATATGCATGATCCGGGACAGGGTCATTGAGAAGCTGTGAAATGGATCTTAAGGTATATCAAAGGAACAATTGATGTAGGCCTAGTGTTTCAGAAGGACTCCACGGGAAAGAAAGATTGCATAGGGTATGTTGATTCAGACTATGCAGGTGACCTTGACATGCGCCGGTCGACAACGGGATATGTCTTCACATTCTCACAGGCACCGGTGAGTTGGCGCTCCACACTGCAGTCTACCGTCGCTTTATCGACCACAGAGGCTGAGTATATGGCTATGACAGAGGCCATGAAGGAGGCGATCTGGCTTCAAGGGTTGCTAGATGACTTGGGCGTGGAACAGGATTTGCTGAAGATTAACTGTGACAGCATGAGCGCCATCTACTTGGCCAGGAACCAGGTCTATCACGCAAGGACGAAGCATATTGGCGTCAGGTACCACTTCGTTCGGGAAATTCTAGAAGAGGGTGACATCGAACTGTTGAAGATTCACACTTTGGAGAATCCAACCAACATGCTTACTAAGGTGGTGTCGGGAGTGAAGTTTGCACATTGCAAAGTTTTGCTCCATGTCCTTCAGGTAGCTTGAGCTTGCTGAAGCTCATTTGGATAAACTACGGACGGCTTGATCCCTTGGGCAGGGTACGTAGGCAACCACATTGGTGCAGCCGCTCTCGAGTCGATGGACAGTTCGGCTCAGATTTGGAGAATCTTCACCGAGGTGGAGAATTGTTGGAAAGAGAGAAGTATTTGATGAGGAGTTGACATGGACGTCGAGGGGTCGTCGAGTGATCGCCGAGGAAGTCGACGACGAAAAGACGAAGGGAACAGCAGCAGAAAACAGCAGCAGCAGCAGGAAACAGGTAGGCCGGTCGACCGCCCGCAGTATCAGAACTTCGGTCGACCGGCGCGGTCGACCGGCGTGCACAACGTGCACAAGTTGGAGCTCGGTCGACCGCCCGGTCGACCGACTGAAAGTACCCAACTCTCTGTTGGGCACCCGGTCGACCGGTAGAAGGGGTCGGTCGACCGTCCGGTCGACCGACAAGCGGGTGCGGGCTACGATTGCAGGTTTGGAAACCTGTTTGTATTTAAAGGTTGTGGCTATTTTCTAGGGTTTGGATCTGAATGCTGGGATTGCTGGAGCTCTCTTGAGACTTGAGAGAGGCCGCTAGTAATTGTAATCAATCTTCCAAAGTAAAAACCTCTCTTTTGATTGCCCCGAGGACGTAGGCATTGAGGCCGAACCTCGTTAAATTGTTTGTTTGTGCGTGTGCTTTCTCTTGGTGTTTTTTGTGCTGTTTGAGATTGTTCTTCGTGCTTAGGAGATTTAGGGGATCCTCATCAGGTTGTTGTCGTAGGCACAACAGTATTGGCTTTGTTTGGTGACAAGAGGGAACAAGTTGCCCTTCTAATTTTTGTTAACTCTTTCAGACGCTCAAATTTTTGAAGATTTATAATGCAATTATGATATGGCTTGTCAAGAGTAAAATTGAAATTTTTGAAGAAAAAATATGCATTTTGCCTTTACTTTTTAAAGGCAAGTGTTTAATTCCTACGTTCAACTCAAAATTATCGTAGGAGTAAACTCATCTAGCCCTCCAACTCTTCCTAACTTTTCTCTACTCTAACTCTTCCTCTCCTCACTCTACTTTGTAAATCAGTACCGAGATAATCATTATCTTTTGGATGTTTATGATTATTTTTGAGCATCTGCAAGTGTAAAGTTCAATACACGAGAATACGCCCTGAACTTAAAACACTTATTGTATTTTCTTTTTCTTTTTCCTTTTCTTTTCCTTTTTTACTTTACTTACCTCTCAGCCACCCTTTAAATGATTGACATCAATTCCCTACCAAATGAGAGTTTATAAAATAAAAGTAAAAAATTTGTAAATGAAGCTTTATCCAAAAAAAAAAAAAAAGTTAACAAATACACACAACATGCAGATGAACCAAAAAGAAACAGATGGAGAGTTGGAGACCAATCAAAAGTTTGAAAACGACTACATGCCTGCACTGAATGAATTGTACCAGTGAGGGAGATTAGGGATCCCTTGGTTTGATTAAACGAAGAAAGTTTTTATTTTTGGTGTGCACACAAAAAATATGCTAATTAGCATGTCTAGCTCTCTAGAGTGACATTTTTCATGACCATCACAAAGTTTTTTCTTTTGGTGTGTTCACATAGAATATGGTGACTCATAATACAGCATGTTGTCTAGCCTGCAAGAGTTTAGGGTAACATTTTTCATGACAGGCTAACCTAATTGAAGGAAACATCAAACAGTTAGAGTGGATCAATGCTTGATGATTCCAATTGAGAAAGTTTCTCTTTTTTGCATGATTCGCCCATTGAGTGAAACTAAAATAGTGACCATGGGCCAGTGGGTTGGTGAGTGGATAAGAAAGAGAGTGGCTTGATATTTTGTGTGTGCACGTGTTCGTGCCGGTAGCCTCTGGCCGAATGGTTCAGGAAGGACCGCGGATCCGGGAGTGCTGGTTCTGAGTTGCATCTGTTAGAGATATATGGCTTGTTTGGTTGTCTTAACTGGCCATAATTCGTAAGTCGTAATTGGTAAAGTCTTTTACAGTTGTAAATGAGTTACATGCATGTAAGCTTTATGGTGTTTGGTTGGTAATATAAAGTTGTAAGTGGAAAATTGTCTTGTGTTTTACGGTGTTTGGTTGTCGTAATGTGTAAGTCGTAAGTGAAAAAGTTGACCACAAAATTAATATTTGGTGATTTAAAAAGTTTTAATATTGCAAATAAATATTAAAAATGTTAAATATTAAAAAAAATTAATATTAACATAAAAAAATAATACAAATTTGCATGACCACAAAATTAACTGTAACTGGGCTGTAAGTGAGTGGTAATTGGGTTGTAAGTGAGTGGTAATTGGTTTGTGTAAGTCTTTTACGAATTACGGTCCAAACAAACATCGTAGTTGTAACTGGAGTGTAAGTCATTTACGAATTACGGACTTTTACGCGAAACAAACGGCCCCGAACTTGTGTGTGATGAGCGTGTGGAGTGTATGCGTCTTTTTTAAGTGAGTAAGAGAAGGATTTGTCGTTTGGTGAGAGTGTGAGGAGTTTGCTAGAGGAGTTTGTGAGTGGACCTCTCTCACTCTCTTCTTGTTGTTCTTCTTATTTATTATTTTAATAAATTCTAGGGTAAGACCCCATCTTTCTCAAAAAAGTTTTTTCGGCATTAATTTCTCTCGTTTCACGAGAAAATAATTCTCCTCATGATATATGAGTGTTCTATATCTCCTAGTGACAAGCATAGAACCTTTATTTCTCAAGACAAAAACATTTCCATGTGAAAGTAATTGACTTTAAACACCATGTTTATATAATATTTTGATGTGACAAGGACTTAATCACCTTCTTTTTCTTTATAGCAGACAAAAGTAATCTCTCCCTGCTCCCATAGTCTCCGATTCCATCAACAAGATATCAAAACTCCTTGTAAACTGAGGCGCTAGAAAATTAAAATCCAACAAGAACATTCCCATGACAGGAAAAAAAAAAAATTCTCCATTACATTTTGCCTCGCTGCTAAGTGTTGAGAAAATGAAAAAATTTAAGTGAATTTTTGAATTTTAAGGTGAGATTCGTTGGTAGAATCAATCAGATAATGGTTGGATTGTGTTCTCCTTCTATTGGAGATAAACATGGTTTATTCACATGTTCAATTCTGTTTTCGAATTAATGAGATATTCAAGTCGAAAGTTAACCTAATTCAATAGCTAAAAGAGACTAAAGGAAGCTAAAACAATTTAGTTTCACATTGGATATGGTGTGGAAATTTAAAGTGTTTAAATATGTAAAGATGGGAACAAAAGGTGTGCCTTTTAGGTACTTGGTGTTTTCGCACGCGTTTGAGGGGAAATCGTGCCCCCGCGCCTGCCGCCGCCCGCCTGTCCTAGCGCCGGAGCCCGAGTCTGGGTCTGGTGCAAACCCGGTCCGATTCTTTTTGGACTGGGCCACACGGGTGCAAATGGGTAGCGGGCCTTGGATGCGGATCCACCCGCTACCCGATCCGGTGCGCGGTTGGAACTGTTCACGGAACCGTTGCAACGATTCAGATAGGAATCGTTACAACTGCTGCCGCTTCTTCTAACGGGATTCCATGAACGCGATAAATAGCGCTCCTCTCCGTCCTTTCTAAACACACATAAGAACTCTTCCTCTTCCTCTCTGCATACAGAATAGAGATTCAAATAGAAAAATCTGATCTGAAAGAAGAAACAGAAAATTCAACAGATTCTGGAAGAGAAACAGAATTGTTATCTGAATTTGTGTCTTCTTAAGACATAAATTCTTCTCTCCCTCCTTTTTCTTACAGTGAAATTTCTCCATATTTAAGACAAATATTCTCCTTAAAATTTGTCTTCGTCCAAGTGTTTTGAAATTCCAACTAGTGAAGGTACTGATTAACTACGATTCGACTATACGCTTATTTGGTAGTGCTATCTAAATACCATGAAGGAATGTTGTATCTTGGGAGATCAGCATTCAGTAACCCGTTAGCAGCGTAGCAGGGAACGTAATTGTCTTAAGGAGATTCGCTACATGCATACCTTACTCCATTTACTGTATAATTGAACTAATGTTCGTTTTACAGGGGTTATACTGGAATATTTATTTTCATAAATATCACTGTATATTGAGACTGACTAATAGTAGTCTAATTGGTGTTTAACTAAGAAAGTTAATTGAAAGGTGATTCTGTAATTAAGAAACATTCTATTGAACAAAAAATCTCTCACCTGATATTTACCAACCTAACCAATTAGATCAGTGATCTTGATTAATTGTCACAACTAAGACCAACTCCATTGTCTTGGCTAGGCTAATAACTTTCAAGAGTCAACTCCTCAAAATTCTTCATTCAGCTCAGTCTTCAATGAAACACAAACAGCACGGAAGAATCCTCAAAAGCAATAATAGATAAAGATTGTGGATTGGAGAAGAAAGACATCAATTCGATGAATTGGTTGGTTTGTCCGACCCATTCTTCAATCTCTTGCAAAAGTCATGGCTTAGGTTAGAAGATGGGAACCCCTATTTGTTCCGTCAAAGTTCGGTCAGCATTGCTATCAAGTCTTTTTCAAAGAGATCTCGGTAGACAGATGATCGATGAACATGCACAAGTTATCCTTCCATAGTTTTCAAGACGAGGGTCTCAATTCTGCAAACACTCTCGCGAAAAAAAGGAAAACAAGCCAACTAAACTCTTCTAGCTAAAATGTAGCGCGTGAAGCTAAAGGACCGTGCTAGAGATCTTTCAGGATTTGAACCTTGGTCGCTCTGATGCCGTGAGGATCTAATTCAGACGTGATCGATCGTGAAGGTCCGTATCCCTATGCTCATGTGGTGATGACATCAGAAGTGTGGGCTGAACCAAGGCTCGGGATGGTCCCGTGCCAGAGACGGGAGGTATGCAGAGTTGTGTGGAAGCCAGAGACTTTTTATGTTCATTTTTTATGGGATTCTTCTTCCTCTTATTTAACTATTATTATTATTATTATTATTTTTTCCAATGAGAGGAAAATTGAGGGGTCTTGACTCAGAGAGGTTGAAGGCCCGTGCAAGACTTGGTCATTTGATTGCACACATAAAAAACTCCAGTCAAGTGATCCCCTTATCCTAAGTTTGGTGAGAAGTTCTATAGGACACAACAATGGGCATGGGGTAATGCAATGTCCAACATTTTATTTATTTTTATTTTTTTAAACTTTCAATCAGGAAAAATGATTTGTATAAAGTCAACCATATATTCTAGTCCTTGACAAAGGGACACCTAAGATACCTAGGACTGCGCCTAATGCGACAAATTTGATAAATAAAGAAGACCAACTGTTTTGTGGGTTAGTAATGGGTAATCCACAACAACGTATTTCAAACCGAAAGGGTGTTTTTGATTCTCGAGAAATGAGGCCTGGATGATGCATTTGGGCCAATCTCAAGATATGGCTTAGTCGGTAAAGCCCATCTAGCAGCCCAGTACGCAAAGCCCACAGCTAATGTTTACTACATGCCATGATGTATTTTGGGGAGCGGATATTTCCACCCCTCAGAAATGATGAAAGCACCCAGTATTGAAGGCACTCCAAAAACTGATGATGAAGGCACCCCCTAAATTTTTTTTTTTCAAAAATGCGAAAATGCCCTCTTCTTCTCTTCTTCTTCCTCTTCTTCCTCTCCCTCCTTCGCCGGGGACCCCCGGTGACCTCCCCCCTTGCCGGGGAACACCCTCTCCCCCCTCCCTTCCCCCTCCCCCTCCCCTGGCCCTGGCCTCCTCTCCCCCTCCCCCTACTCCGCCTCCTCCCCCCTCCCCTCCCTTTAATGGTCCAAGATTTTAATAATCAAGTTAACTTTAATCCAATCCAATTATGCTAATCAATCATATAATATTTATAATCATCTTTGAATTCATCTAAAATTTTGGCAGCATTCCCTTTATAATACGGAGTCTGCTCTGATACATCAATACATACAATTTTGAAATTCTCATCAACCATATATCTATAAATAATATCCCACGTAGTTATAATAAATTTCAGCTTGACATCGCCTACTTATAAATCTCCCAAATCTATTCATATGGATGCAACTCAAAGATAATAAATTAAACACTTACTCGAGAGTATTTTCCTCGGTATCACAATCTAACACAAGCCAGCTCAAAATCATATCCATATAGAACTTATACACAGGTATGCATATATACATCATCGAACCAAATCACGCATATTCGACTATTCAATCTAATTTATAACATCAACTCTCTGTATATACATATAAACAAAATACGCAATTATAAATTAAAAGCTTGGTATACCCACACAATGAATACTTTGAGTTCTTCTAGTGCTCTACCCTTACCTTTAGCCGACATTTATCTCCGGCTTGTCCTAAAAACATGAATTTAGGGGGGGGGGATGAGCTCGACGGCTCAGTGAGTGAGATTAAACTAATTGTTACAATCGAACATGCATTAGTAATATGTAGAGTACATGAAACATAAAAGTCAGTAATCAAGAATATAGATGTCTCAACTATATAATTAACTTAGTTCAATTTATTGTTCAGATAGTGCTAAAGTGTGTACAACACCAAATGTTAGGGTATTCATTACAATTCATTAACTTCGCATTCTGATGTCAAGGCAAGAGTTATTTATAATGTCAGAGTGTAATATAGATTTCGAATATCCACCATACCCTACATAGGATGTCCACCATACAGCACACAAGTAACACACTTGATACACACATAGTGTACACACAGTGTTCACACACACATCAATTGTACATATAACAATATTTCACCGTCTTCGACTCCTACCGGATCTCTCCGGCCCCTTCCTTCACACCGTCTTCGACCCCTACCAAATTCCGCCAGCGCCTTCCTTCACACCGTCTTCGACCCCTATCGGATCACTCTGATCCCTTCCTTCACAAGATACAAACACCAATGCATGCACATTCATTACTAGTTTCACTAAAAATTTGAATCAACAAAACAACATTAATTAGATCTATCAAGAACTGTCATCCACCGACTTGTATGCTCATCACATTAAGAGTCAACACAAGAGTTATCATCAAACAACACATTTGTCCACATCACAGTAAGAGTTTGACACATATTGAATACGTTAATTAAACAATCATATCATACTTATATTACTCATAATTAGCTAACTTTTCATTTATATACATTCATGTAAAAATTATCAATTCTTTACGAAGTTAACAATATAGTTTTTATCATTCATAATTTACTCTAGATTTACTGGAACTTCACTCACCTTCAAGTCGAATGTTCTACAAGAGATTCGCACCGAGCACCACCTCGTGTTTCTTTCCCGAATAAACCACATCGGACACCCGTATGCCATTCTCCTTATTTTGATATTCTTAATATTAGTAGAAATCAACATCACATATACAAAATTTAAATGAATGTCAAGTAGATCATAACTACAATGTCTCCCGTACAGAGAAATATTTCATAACCACATACTACTAGCTTCTTACCCATTTGAGAATATACCAATTATTTTTTTTATCACACGATTTTTAGCATAACTAAAATGTTTATAATTAACACCCTTCATGGAGTTCATTTTCCATCGCTAAATATTACTAGTAAAACAGTATCATGTACTCATAGCCTATTAGAATATTCTTGTTCTCAAACAATCTCCTCATTTGTTAGAAAATTTACCTAATCATGTTCTCACCTTCTTTCTCGTATTTCTTCGCCAGTCCTTGATTTCACGTGATCCCGAATAATACTCCTATTCAAAAGAACATCAAGTTACCTTCGAGTACTAGAGTCATCAACATTCTTGAGGGTTAAAAGCTATTTTATATACATATTCTCTGTTAAGAATTCAGTCAGAAATTTACCTAAATAATTGGAGAGACCTAAAAAATTTCAGATCTTAGGCTGAAATTCACCCCCAAAAACTTGGATTTGCCCTAGGTGGAAACACCCCTCTTCCTCCTTGATCTCCCCCCCCCCCCCCCCCCCCCTCACCCCGACCTGGGCGTGGCCCTTGCGGCCTGAACGGCACCGTCGGGCAGCCTGGCCGCGGCCTGGCCCGGCTGGGCGCCCCCCCGATCAAAGCGAGCTCGGATCTCCCTCTCCTCTCTTGGTCTCTCTTGAAGGAGAAGGAAGAAGGGAAAAGAAAAAAGGAAGAAAAATTGTGGGTTCATCAAGAGGAGAAGATGGATTATAGGGTTCTTACCATGGGGAGTTTGAGAGCATTAAGAGAATGGGAAATGAAAAAGTTTGGGCTAAAATTGGAGATAACATTTCAAGCATATTTACAAGCTTGCACAACTCCAATTCTCTCCAAATGACCTTGCACAAATCAAGGGCATTCTAGCCCTTCGTCAACCCCTTTCATGCTCACCTACTCCCTCCACTAACTTGCTCTTTGATTAAATTAATGGGTATTGTTAGTAGAGTATGCATATACCATGTATGAAACTCTTATGACTTGAATATATGTAACATTATACATTCATGGTTATCACTTGCATTATTATTATTATTATTTATATCTACTATTTAAATAAAACTATTGATATATTTGCTTTGTCACTTACTTATAAAAATTCTTTTACATAAATTTCTTACTTGGTAATCAAATAATTTAATCATATAGATAACCGAGTAATTTATCATGGTATAAATCAAAATTTGCATTCTGTAACACTAATTCATGATTAAAGTAATTCGAACATTATAGTTATCGGTTCTTATTATCCGACATTATCTCATAGCTGAGAATTAAAATATTATTTAGGAAATGTAAAAAAAAAATCGAGATGTTACAGTCCCCACCCCCACCCCGGCTCTGGCATGTTACTGTTCGGCTAGAGCTGACTGAACAGCCTCTGGTCTGTTCAGCCAGTTCTGGCCGAACAGCGCAGATCTGGCCGGGGGGGAGGAGGCTGGAGGGGGGGGAGAGGCCGGGAATAAGGGGAGGAGGAAGGGATGGAGATGAGGAGGAAGAAAGGGGGGGTTGTATTTTGGATTTTTTATTCTGGGTGAAAATGAAAAACTTGTAATAATTTGTGGGGTGCTTTCAGCATCCTCTGTGTGTGTGTGTGTGTGTGTTTTGGGGGTCCCTGTATTCTGGGGTGTTGTTCGCAAAAAAAAACGATAAAATTCCTCAAGCGGCTCAAATTTTTTTGCTTGATTGCATGAAGAGTTGCTATAGGCAAAGATTTTAATTATAATGGCCGTTTCCAGATACGTTGGCCATTTCCAAAGGTACATGAATTGTAGTAAACTAATGCATATCAGACTCCATCCCCTTCACCTATGAATGATAATGGGCCGGAAATAAACCGGGTCTCGGAAAAGCCCCGGCCTCAAAAAATTTCGAGCCTTAAATCCGGCCTCAATCCCAATCCTAAGCCCTATTTCAAACGGCACGGGTCCTAGGGTCTTAGAACCGGCTCTAAGCCCTCCGTTTGAGGCCTAAAACTATTCAGAAATTAAAGAAAAAAGTCTCAATTCTTATATTGTTTGGCATTAAAAGGCTTTACTTTGACTTTTAAAATTTTTAGAATTATAAAATAATACAAAAATTTATTATAATAATAATATTGATTGGAAAATGGATATATTTGATATTGGATTTGATCAGGACCTAAAATGGGCTGCCTTGGTGGCCTGGTGGGGGTCATAGCTGGGCCTGGCTCTAAAACAAAAAAGGCCTAAGACAAGGACCCTATCCCTACTAATTTATGACTGGGCTTTTCCGGGCCAAGTTTGGGCCCCCTCGAATCGGCCCTGACCCATTACACAAGCATGGATGAAGCAAAATTACCCAGAAGCTATCAAAAACAGTCAAATTTTGCCAACAATGAAAGCTGATGGATGTGTGCATCTTGAAGAGTGAATTCAATATCCATCAGAAAACAGACATATTCAGCAGACAGAACTTTCTGCCAAATCAGCAAAAGGAACCAAGTACACCAAGATTTTGGTCAAATCAACCACACAGAGAACTGAACAAGTTTAAATTCAAGAACTAAAGCATAGAGGCCATCAAGAATCAGCAGCCTCTTCTTCTTGCTAATGGCTTGCAACAAGATGAATGTATCCAACATATCAGGAACAAAATTCAAGCATTAGATGACAATCACTGTATGAATTTCCTTTAATGAGTTTAAACTTTGAAAAATACACAAAAGATACGATGCAGGGACAAGTTCCATGCTCCTGAAATGGTATATACTTGCGGCATACATATATGATGATTCATGTACACTTTGATCTCATATAACTGGAGCCTTGAAAAGTAAAAAGGGGGAAAGAGAAATACAAGGTGATAATCACATGAAGATATACAATCACACTGTTTCAGTATTAACATGATCACACGCCAAAGTCCTTGCAAAGGTAGCACCAGTGAAGCCAAGTATGGTTAGATGCTTTCAGCAAATAAACAGCCCGTGATCTTAATGATCACCAGCTGATGAGCCATTGGTGCCATCAGAAAAATATGAAGTCAGTATTTCTGGAGGAGGAATCAATGCTGACACACACATATACTGTAACAAGTAAACATATATACATCATTCAGCAAGATGAATTAAAGATTTCAGCCATCAGATAAACGAAATCACTCGATGAAGAATGAGTTTTTCACCATGTCTTCGCTATATTTTATCTGACTGCCAGTTAAAGAAGACATTTTCTTTTTTAGTTGCAGATCATGCAAGGCTTTGACACATTCGATGAGCTCAGATTGCCTATAACCTGTCTTTTCTTGCAGTTTAGGGGTCTGCAATTATATCAAAGATAGTAGAGAATTTAGCAAGGTTAGCATCATAGAATCTAAAGTGAACTATGAACTCGGCAATTGATTATTCAAAAATATTTGTAAAATTATTACACAGGGTTGGGTTTTCGGATTGATGGTGAATCTTGCAAGAAATACAGCAGCAGCAGCAATTAGTGATGGCAAGAACCGAATACAATCATAGTCGAGCAGACTTAACTCAGCAATATATTCAGCCAGAAACTCCAGTCTATTATTTTCCTGCATAAAACAAAGCCAGAATTTAGTGCAAACTAAATAAAGAAGAATCCCAAACGCAGTATTGACAAATATGTTTGGGCAACTCACTACTCCATCTCCCTGCCCAGCCACAATATATCTCCTGCAAAGAAGTAAAAACTGCAATTAGCCCAAAAGAGCACCAGAGAAAGAAACAATAAGACTGTTCTTGAATTAGTATAAACTCATAGAAGAATCAAGAATTTAAAGAATCCTAATACCAAAGAAAAGTGTTGATAGTCGGATTGCTCGTATCGAAATCAAGAAGTTTCAGTATGTCTTCCTCCATCTGCTTCACCTGAACAGAGAATGCGCATCACTCAAAAGCACCTAAAACGATATCTGTTGAATCAAGAAACCGGAAGCAGGAAAAGAATATTACTTCTTGTCGGTGTATGCATTATCAGTTATCCAGCATAAAAATTCTGGAAGTTCAGGGACAATCTGTTCATGTTTTCTGCAAAATCAATAAAAAAAGAAAAAGCTAATGCTATGAAAGTCCAATAAAATCAGCAACAACAAATAGAAATAATGTAAATCCAAGAACTTAGTCATACGAGGCAATAAGCATGGAAGAAACACTGAGAAGCTGCAGTCTACTCTTATTGATGTCCTTCAGTGAAAGGAACCTATCAATGTATGAGATGGTCAGATAGAGAGTGTCATAAGCATGCCAGCATGTGTCAGACACGCAAACAAGCCAATTGACCAAAATGCCTCTGTGTGAAGCATTGATATCAGTTTGAACTGTTTCCATGTAATTAGCCAGAGGCCTCGTCCTTGGTTCTGCCTAGAACCCAAAAAAACAAGGAAGCTAAATTCAAAGGAGATCAAACCCAAATCGAATCTTTCCGTGAAATCTTGCCAAAAGTTTGCTTACCTCCGATGACCTAATCCACTGGTGGATAGTGCAAGCATTGCCAGAGCTTGACTCTGGAGCATTCGCATCGGCCATGGTGGGGATCTGAAGCAGTTATTCTAGTGATCTCTCTATGTTACTTCTTGCTGGTTCTTGCCTGTTATTTCTTGCAGGATGTTGGTTTTGATTTTGAACCACAAAGGTTTGGACTGAAGGGCTTCTTATATAAGGTGCATGGGCCTGCAATCTTTGACCATAAAAAACCATTCAAACAGAACTGAATGAGCTTTCAATCCCATCCACGAAGAATATTCCTCTTGTACAAATTTTATTGGTCCAATACCCTTGTTTCTTTTTCTTTCTTTTTTTCCCTCATTTTTTCTTTTCTTCTTCTTCCTTTCTTTTCTTTTTTAAGGAATTCTGAACCAATATTTAAACTCTAATCAGGTTGAATCCTTGCACAAATCTGAAAATTCTGAAGTTATGTGATATGAAAAAGGAGAAAACAACAATAAAAAATATTAATTGACTGTACATATACCATGGGAATCCTAAAGTTCTGCCTGTAAACATATCCTCAATATGTCTTCTTTCTGTGTATGAAACACCCTCTATATGAACTTTCCATTCTGAACATAAAATTTAGTTGATATAACGATAAGTACAAGCTTGATGACTTTCTAGTTATGTAATGTGTTAGCGTTTTGGGTGCCTCATATTCATTGGAGATGAATTCAAGTTCAGAGAGAGATAGTTACAAGCTTTAAAAATCAATAATATACAGGTTTGTACAGTTTGTGCACAAGCTAGTCGACTAATAGCCAATGATAGTCGACTTATGCAAATTAGTCACTAATGGCAGCTCATTAGTCGACTAATATGATGCAACAGAGAGTAAGATAATCTTAGTAGTTGACTGTATAGTCGACTAATGATTAGAACTAGTCAACTAATAATGTGGACTAGTTGACTAATGGCGATTCTGGCAGTTTTCTTTCAATTGTTTCCAGTTCAAGCTGGATTCGAGTTTTCTTCTTTCTCTGAGATAATATTGTTTGTATTGATGGAATTTGTGTTAGATTAGGATGGTCCTAAGAGTCTATATAAACCCATTTGGGTTAGCCTTTAAAGGTAAGTCAAGAGAATCTATTTTTCACCATTGAGAGTCGTGAGAGAGAGATACTTGTACCTCTTATGATTTTCTTCTTGGTTTTCAATACAATTTCTCTCCTCCCCGTGGACGTAGACACTCTTGCCGAACCACGTTAAATATGATGTTCTTGTGTTTTATGGTGATTAGTCATTATTTCTTACTAGTGGCAGATCGCTTCTATGCTTTCGTTGCCGAGTCTCCTACTCAGTGATTTTCTCTTGTTGTGTCAGTATTTTCACAACAGTTGGTATCAGAGCAATGGCCAGCAATACGATTACAACAACCAAGATCGTGGTGGAGAAATTCGACAAATACTGCGAAAGATGCGAGTAACGTCGTTGCCCATGAAAGAGGGCACACACAAGTCCCCTCTTGGTATTGAGAAGAAGCCATCAAATATGAAGGATGATGAGTAGAATGACATTGACTTCTGTGCAAAGGCGATGATCATAGAATTTTCTAACCCAAGCAATCAACGAAGATATACATGAATTCAAAGATCCTAGAGGCAATTTTATCTGAAGAAACGAGACCAACTGAAAAGAGGAGATCGCATGCTTAAGGATCTGACCCAATGGCCAGATCTCAGCCGCGAAAATGCGATTTTTATCGTGTTTTCGCGACCAAATTATGACAATTGGACCAGTGATTTCGCTCTTATCTTCCACCACGCCCTGACACTCCTCTCCTATAAATACCCCATCAGAGCAGAGCAAAGGATATACAAAAAACAATTAGGTTTAGACTTTTAGTTTAAGGTAATAAAGTTAGGATATTCTTGTTAGTTAGTTGAATAAGTGTAATTTTCATTATTCTTCTCTTTTGTTTTTTGTTTTAATTTAGTTTAGAAAAGAGAGAATGAGACTTGTAATTGTAATTGAAGTGACATCAAGAAAATTCAACTCTTACATTTCATCTTCTCGATCTTAAACCGGTATGTTTATATTATTCTTTTATTATTATTCTTTTTGCTTAAATTTTTCCATGAGTAACTAAACATATTTTCTGGACTCACTGAGCCCTTTCCTCTAATCAATCTTTTTCTTGATCGATTTTGAAAAGAAAAACCTAGTTGAATCATTTGTATGCTTCTAATCAAGCATTGCTATTAGCGAGGATTCTTGAAAGCACATGAGAATGAGTATTGAATTTTAGCCTTCTCTTTAAGCACAAATATTTTACATCATTTTTATTACATTCTTGCTTGCTTGATGGTTTAATATTCAGTATTTAAAACTGTGTTAAAAAAATTTATTCCTCAAAAACTCATCTTATTTGCTTTATTTGGAAGCTTCTAAAACACAAATCTTAAATTTTGTTGATGATCTAATTGAGGCACGAAACCTTCAAGAGAAGTGCACGTAATGGAGTAGTAGATTAGTGAGCTCAGATTTCCTCCTTATTTCTAAAACTCATTTTCTTCGCTCAAGTTCTCATCGTTTTTCTTAAACCCTAATTCTTCATCGTATTAATTTTTTTCCTCTTTAAATCAAACTCTCAATCAAACCATATTTTTTTCTTTCTTTTAAAAACAGAAAACACAACTTGATTTTTGAACAAAATACTGAAAAACTTGCATCGCATTCCTCCTCATTGACACGACCCGTTAACCCAAGTACACGGTACATTTTAATTCAGTCACCACACATGACTCTTTACTTTAACTTTTTTACTTCACGTGGTGCATTTGAAAGTACTCGGTACAAACCGAACAGTAATCAAGCATGCGTCTATTCAGATATTAATGACGATAGTCGTTCAGTTTGATCTAGAATTAGAGCAGTTGGATGTCAAAACAATATTTCTGTAAGGTGAGCTGATGGAGAAAATATACATGAAGCAACTTGAAGGGTATATTCAGGAAGGTCAAGAAAATAATATATCTTCTCAAGAAGTCTCTCTATGGACTTAAACAGTCTCTCAGATTATGGTACAAATAGTTCGACTCTTTCATGATCAAAGCGATAGATTGAATGCGAGTATAACAGTTGTGTCTATTTCAAACAGAATGATAACCCGACATATTTGTCGTTGTATGTGACGTAATTGCTGCAAGAAATTAGGCACATATTCAGAAGCTTAAAGCTCAGCTAAAGAGAGAATTCGACATGAAGAATTTGAGGAAGGCTCAGAAGATCTTAGGATTGAAGATTACTCGAGACAGAAGTTGAGGTAAACTTTGGCTATCCCAGGAGAACTACATTCTCAAAGTGTTGGAAAGATTCAACATTGCAGAAGAAAGAAAAGTCACCACTCCTTTAGCAGATCACTTCAAGTAAATCTCCAAGCAATGTCAACAATCACTGAAAGAGAAGGAGGAAATGTCTCGAGTACTATATGCTAGTGTGGTGGGATCATCATGTATGTTATGCTCTGCACTAGGCAAGACTTCGCCTATGCAGTTAGTACAGTAAATCGGTTCATATCAAATTCAGAAAAGTAACATTGAGAAGCAGTGAAGTGGGTATTACGACATCTATGAGGGGCTGTGAGACTAGGCTAGGTGCTTTAGAAATTGGACTCGAGAAAGCTTAGAGTGTTACAAAGCTATGTTGATGCGAATTATGCAAGAGATCTTCAGCGAAAATCTATGACGGCTATGTATTCACAATAACTAAGTGTACTATTAGTTAGAAGGCAGAATTACAAGATACCATGGCATTTTCAACAATAGAGGCAGAGTACATAGCTGCAGCTGAGGCATCAAAAGAAGCTTTGTGTTTGAGAAGATTAATCGAGATTTTTGGCATCATACAGGATTCAGTTTGGGTTCATTGCAACAGTCAGAGTACTATTCTTGCTAAGAATCACATGTATCATAAGTAGTTAAAACACATTAATGTGAGGTATCACAAGATACGCCAGTGAGCCATAGATGACAAGGCGATCGATTTGGCGATGATCAGTACAAAGAAGAATCCAGCAAACATAACGACAAAGACCATCCCGGTAAAAAAGTTCAGAGCATCTCTGAACTTCATTTAGGTTCTCCAAAAGTAAGGTGAAGGACCGGCTCTTAGGAGGGAGCCATGTAGAATCACAAATGGGGTAAAAAGTACAGTGAATGAAGCAGAGGCCAATTTCTACAAGAGGACTCAATGAACATGAGTCAAGGTGAAGATTGCTAGCAGTTTAGGTGCTTCATATTTATTAGAGAAGAATTCAGATCAAGTGGTGGTGGTACAAGCTTTAGGGATCAATAATGGACAGGTTTGCACAGTTTGTGCATAAATTAGTCGAATAATGGCCAAGGGTGGTCGACTAATGCAGATTAGTCGACTAAAGGCAGCTCAAGAGTCGACTAATATGGCGTAATAGAGAGTAAGATAATCTCAATAGTCGACTATATAGTCAACTAATAATGAGGACTAGTCGAGTAATAATGTGGATTAGTCGACAAATGAAGTCCTGACAGTTTTCTTTTTGGATCTGTTTCCAGTTCGAGTTGGATTCGAATTTTCTTCTTTCTTTGAGGCGTTTTTTTATTGATGAAATTTGTGTTAGATTAGGATGGTCCTAGAAGTCTATATAAACTCCTTTGGTTGGTCTTTGAAGGCAAGTCAAGAGAAATCTATTTTCTACCATTGAGAGTTGTGAGAGAGGGATTTTTGTAACTCTGGTTATTTTTTCTCTATTTTCAATACAATTTCTCTCCTCCTCTCCGTGGACGTAAGCGCTCTTGTCGAACCACATTAAATCTGGTGTTCTTATATTTTGTGGTGATTAGTCTTTATTACTTGTAGTGGTAAATCGCTTTTACGCTTCTGTTGCCGAGTCTCCCACTCGTTGTTTCTCTCTTGTTGTTTGGCATTTTCACAACATAATGTGCTTTCTAAACTATAATATTTTCTGACATAACATTCACAACAATTGATCTTGACGACATTGAGCTGATTATGAACACTCTATTAGCTTCTAACTATTTTCCTACTTTTGATTCTATGATAACCATGTGATATAATCCAAAAATTGGGTGTAAAAGATTTGTTGTGGGTTGATATATGGAACAAATGCAACTTGTAATGTTTAAGAGGAACTTGAACAATAGGGAGGCGCCTGTATGTAATGGGGAAAATCGGGAAGTCATAAGTTTGTGGCATAACAAATGCATTTCAAATGAATTTTACTGGCTGACAGGGTAGACGATTGGAGCAATTCAAAACAGTACCAGATTCTGGTTTCTTTCTTTTAATGGTTGTGTGTGTGTGTGTGTGTGTGTGTGTGTGTGTGTGTGTGTGTTTAAGCTCAATCATAATTATAGGAGTAACCCGAAGGAGTCCATTAAACCATTTTAGTGGTGAAAGATGTATAGGACAAATATAAAAGTCTTTGCTGTGGAATTGCCTCAAATGTTTTTTTTTTTTTTAAATTTCCATTATTCTTTTCCTTCTTAAGAAAAAATGGAGCATAGCCACCATGACAAAGAGATAATAATGAACAAGTACATGCAACTAAGCAAGTATGCGAACCATCACCCCAGTAAGAAACAAATGTACCAAAATCCTGAAAGACAATAGAATTCCACAGACAACATACAGGAAGTGCCTCAAAACTACAAGCAAGTAAACATGAACAAGAAATAAAATGTCTGAGTGAAAAAATGTCTGAAAGGAAGGTGGCTCAGTAGAAGGCACCAAATTCATCGGGTCAACTCATGTGCTTTGCTTTTGTCAGCTCTGTCCATGCCTCATCATCACCAGCCAAACCTTAGATTAAAAGAAATTGCCCACCCGCTCTTTGAAAACATAACCCCAACCCCCAGATCATCTAATTCTTGGAAGATTCACGTATTTCTCAGTTCATCTTCTTCTTCTTCAACCATAAATCAAAGTTTATTCTATTAATATAAGATGATATACATTATTAACAATCTAATAAGACATAATAATTCAATGTTCCAAAACATGAAAACTGATAGTGATTTTTACCCCATTTACTAATGAAAGACCAGATGAGGGTTTTGTAACTTTGGTTCTGCTGATGTCTCCTTCCTACGCACCTGAATACCCTCTGCTAAATGAAATCTTGCGGATTAGAGGCGATGAATCAACCAACGTTTAGAATCTGTGTACCTTCAACAAGCCAGCCCACCTAGATTTCTCTCTTTACCAAAACATCTGTCTCAATCTCCTCCGTATCCACCTAAAATTCAACCAAACAAAAGAAACCCATTTCAATTCTGGCAAAACCCACATCATGTCTTACCTCAAAATCCAAACATTCCAATCCCTACCTCCGCAGACCGGAGGTACCGATCCAAATTTGATTGGATCTCGTCGGCCGCAGTTGAAGTTGGTCAAGAAACCGAGTAGTCATGGCTCGGACTTGAACAGAATCTGATCTCTCCTTCGCTCGACCGCAGGTGACGACGACGCAGTTCTCTTTCTCGGCCATGGCCACCAAGAACTAGGATTAGGGTTTTCGAATTAGTCCTCGCGGTCTGAAGAGCGAAGGAGGGCGCCATATTTTTTTGGATTTGAAACGAAAATGGGGAGGAAAGTTTTGGGGAATTTTTGGGTGTGGGATTTGGAAGGGGGGTCCTTTTTTCAGATTCGTTTGAAAGTTCGAAATTTTGAACATCGAAAGAGACGTTTGGATTTGGATTTGGATTTGGATTTTTGAAGCGGACGGCGATTTCGCGCGAATGGCGACAAAGAACAGACCAGGTCAGCGGCAGCAAGGTGTGACGTCATCCAAAAACAATTGAGAGCTTATGCATAGAAAAAATTGTGATAAAAATTGTAGCCAGTGAAGCATAGATAAGAGAACTTCAGTCCTTGGAGAGTATATGCACATTTTTTTTATCTTATAAGCCCCTGTACATTTATCAAATAGCAAGTACTATAAAAAGCATGAATTAATTTCATGTTATTTTTGAGTGTTATGCAGTGATCAATTTACTATTTTTTTTTTTCCCTTTTTTGAAAGGAAGCCATAACTTTTATTGCAGTTATCAATTTATGTAGCTAACAAAGCATCACACTTTCGCTTTATACTTATCCTTATGTACGTATATTATTATTTTTCACAATGAATAGTGGATAAGCAACATCTAACTTCAGATGATGTATAACAATTTTCTATACAAGGGTGTCATCTAACTCTCAAATATAAGAAAGATCGAATTTCTTAAATTAATACTCATTTCAGTACTTTTGAATATGAGCAATGAGGAAATAGGAATTGAGTACACATTAAAAGGCATAAGTATAGAAAAAATTAAGAACATTACCAAAATTCCAGCATAAGAGATGGTTTGCTTACTTACAGTCCAAATTTCAGTATCTAGCAAATATAAAGGCCATTTTCTATGAATAATCAATATCAATTATGGTGTAGTATCCTGCAAGTTTGCAGCACAAACAGCAATGGATTAACTATCTGTGGGTTTGATTTTATTATGGACTTCCCTTTACATCGCCTTCATTGATCAGCTCACTCTATCAGTGACTCAGTTCAAAAGCAAAGAATGCTTTATGCAACACAAAGCAAATAAATAGTAAGTAAGATTTTTTTTCCTTCTATTTTCTTTCTAACATAACAGTAGCAGGTAGATACATCTGAGCTACAAAATTTTGACACTCAATAAAAGAGCCTACAAGCTTCAAAAAAAGAAAGAAAAAATACATGCTAATGATCCCCAAAACAAACATTGGAGTTATGAACAACTATTGAGATATACAAGCAAGCAATTGCCCCTAGGTATGTCAAAAGGTAAAAGCCTTCAAATTTCCTGCTGAAGTTAGTGGTCTTCCATTAGGCTGAGATGACTGCAAGAAGGGAACCAATCTTATCAGCCTTCTTGTGCTTCAAAAAGTCTTCGATCTTGATGGCCATCTGCTAACTCAAGTCATGTTTCGTAGTCACATAACCTCCCTCAACTAACCAGTACAGATCAGAGATGAACTCAGAAGCCTTCAAGGTATGATGCAAGGATCTCCAAGGGAGGAACAAGTGTTGACACGCACTTGAACTGTAAGAAAAAAAGGGGCACAATTCAGCCAAATGTCTAAGAATTTAGCTATTAGAGAACAAACTGCTCAATACAAGTCAAGGCTTTACCCTGTGTTGCTTATATTTTTCTCTAATGGCAGTTAGAGAGGACTTCTTCTTGTTCAACTGTAGATCATGCAAGACTTGGATGCAGTTTTTCAGCTCAGACAGCTTATAATTTGTTTGCTGTTGCAACTTAGAGCTCTGCAGTGAATTACAGGAAAATTTTAGCCCGACATAAACCGAATTGACCAGTAAATGAAGCGCTTCGCAGCGTAACAAACTTACCCAAGGATGGGAATCTGGGTCCAAGGTTAATCTAGCAACAAAAACAGCAGATGCAGCAATAGTGGATGGCAAGAACTGAAGAGAGACATAATCTACTAGACTTAACTCAGCAACAAAATTGGCCAGAAACTCCAATTTCAGATCCGCGTACTGCACAAAATTTTCCAAACTCTCAATACAACAGTCCAGAAATGATACCAAATGCAATTGTCTCAGCAAAATGATAGTCTAACTTACTTTGCTATCATCCTGACCGGCCTTTATGAACCTCCTACAAAAGATGAAATTTGAACTACAATTAGCCCAATGAATCACTAAAACAGAGACAGTTAATTAAATGAGAATTAGTCCAGAATTTATCACCTAAGAAAGGTCTTGATGGTGGGATTGCCCATTTCAAAATTAAGAAACTTGAGTATGTCAGACTCCATCTTCACCACCTGAGCACAAAAATAAATACACACACGAAAAATCATTCACAACCTCTCATATTGAAAGATTTAATTATTCATAAGAGAAATAAGAGGTAAAGATTACCTCTTGCTTAGTGTATGTGTTATCAGTTATATAACAGAAATCTTCGACATGTGGAGGGGTGATCTCTTCATATTTCCTGTGATTATTTACAGAAAACAATCAATCAATAATAACAAAGCAAGCCCGTTTCTAAATTAAGAAAATTGAGTTAGAGAGAGATCCATACGAGGCAATGAGCATAGCAGAAACACCAAGAAGCTGCAATTTCTGCCTATTGAGAGCATTAGACGACAAAAACCGATCAATGTATGAGATCGTGAGATAGAGAGTATCTGAAACAAGCTTGTACTCCTCCGCAACCTCAACAAGCCAATCAACCAAGATCCCTCTCATATTGGCGGTAACATCAGTCTGTACTTTCTCAATGAAATTAGCCAGCGGCCTCCTCTTCGCCTCCACCTAAAAGCCCACAACCAAACAAAGCAAGCCCATTTCAATTCACGCAAAACCCACATCAAATCCGCCATCAAAATCAAAACTTGATGAAGATCTCTTACCTCCATCTCCCGAAGGTACTGATGGATGTCCTTGGCATAATGGGGGCACATTTGGGGATCATCGAGATCGGACTGAACCACCTCATTGGCCGCCGCTGCCACCACCGGAGGACGCAAAGCCACCGCCTTTTTCTCCTCTTCCTTCTTCTTGGTCAGCCTCGTCTTGGGCTTCGAGGGGGGGTTGAGACTCGGGGCGACATTGGCCAAAAACGGGATCTCGGCGAGCGCCGTCCGCTTCTTTTTGGCCGGGGGCTGGGCGTTGGAGGCCATGGGCTGAGATTGGAGAGAGGCGGACCTCTTCTTGGCTTGGGCGCGGGTGAGGCGGACGCAGTTCTCCTTGTCCGCCATGGCCTCTGAGAATTAGGGGTAGGGTTTGATGAAGAAAGAGAGAGGATAGAATGAGATGATGAGGAGAACGGAAATGGGGCTGAGGGGTTTTTAGAGATGAGGGAAGAGGAGGGAGTCCGCCATTACTCTGGATTTTGAAATGAAAAGGAAAAAAATGGGAGAAATTTGGGGGCGCGCTCGTAGGACAGTTTTGGGATTTGGGGTTTTGATTTATTTTGGGGTTTCAGGTTTCAATTTTAGGTTGGGGTTTTGATTTTTTTTTTTTTTTCTCCTCCCCTTTCCGTGGGGGGCTTTCGTTTTGGGTTTTTGTTTGAACGTTTGAAATTTTGGGGGGCAAAAGGCCGGGTGGGGCCCAGCCAGTTTGGGTTCGTTTTGGGCGGGGGATTTGGGTTCGTGCGGTCCGAGCGAATCTGCCCCTTGGCTCCTCAAGGTATGTTTGTTTGTTTGAGCGTAAAAGTTATAAAATACTATAATTCGTAAATGATTTATAACTTAATTATAATTACGGTATTTGTTTAGACCGTAATTCATAAAATACTTACGCGACTCAACTGTCACTCATTTATAACTCACTTACAGTTAATTTTGTGGTCATGCAAATTTGTGTTAGTTTTTTATGTTAATATTAATTTTTTTAATGTTTAACATTTTTAGTATTTATTCGTAATATTAAAAAAAAATTAAATCACCAAATAGATAATTTTTGTGGTTAACTTTTCTACTTACGACTTACACATATGACAACTAAATACTGTAAAACACAATATACTTTTCCACTTACAACTTTATATTACCAATCAAATACCGTAAAACTTACATGCATGTAATTCATTTACATCTGTAAAATAATTTATCAATTATGACTTATAAATTACAGCCAACTGTGACAGCCAAATAGACCCTAAGATCTGGATACGGGGTTCACATTCATCATATAACGTAGGATAAGTTCAGCCGTGATATCAATCCTATTACTAGTAATTTATATTTATCCATTTCACATCAGTTGAATGCAAAACCTTGCACATCTTTGAATGCAAAACCTTGTACATTCAGCTCTCACTTCTTTCTTGAACACGTTATAAGGAAAAAAAATAAAAACATAAATTTACAATCAATTTCATATTTTATATGAAAACTCTCTCATTGCGGTTGTTATTGTATAGGATCAAACCGTTTAGATGGCTTGCAGTTATTTTCACGTGACATTTATTATATTGTTCAAGCTAAAATCTACTTAGTTTAATATCTGATCGCTCTTCTTTTGAAAAGGGAAACGAAATGGCTGATCGATTAATAAATAGGCCATTTCGTTGCACTCCTCCAATGTCAAATCGTAATTAAAAAAAATAAATAACTTCGTAATTTTATTCGCTTCAGCTATTTTTTTTTTTTTTTTTAAGTAAGAATGTGCACCCACCTGTCAAGCCTTGAAGTACTCATCAGCAGCAAAAAATGAAAATGTCACTAATAATCGCTTCAAAAAATGGACCGCTTTGAAAATGCTTATTTCTGAGGAGTGCGATTGTGATCATAGTCCTCACAAATGATCACAGTTTCTTTTATTGAGACCGCGACTATGATTACAGAATTCACAAAAATGTCTTATATTTGAGTCATTATGAAGATTACGACCATGATCGCAGTTCTCACAAAATTGTCTTAATTTTTGAGTTTTTGTAAGGACTGTGATTATGGTAGCAAGGCTGTGAATCATGTCAAAATGTCTTATTTCTAAGTTAGTCCCTATAGAGGATTGCGATCAAGAGTCGCAAATCTCATATAAGCATTGTCATCATCAGCAGACCCTCGTCCACTAACATCGAACGATCCCTAATGCTTTTCATATCTAAACACAAATAAAACTCATCACGAGCACGAACAAATGAAATATGCAAAAGATCGTTCTCAAAAAAAAAAATTGGGGGCTCCATCCTCGACCCCAGGAGGGGGCTCCCGCCCACTTCCAACCCTCATGGTGACATGATCGCATTGATCGACCCACGAATAACTTTATGTGGGATCATGATTGAGGAGAGAGCAACGTTGAGGGTGACGGGAAAGGGTAAAAGAGAAAATAAAAATATATAAATAAATGGTGATTGGGAGAAATCAATGCTCACGTGAATGAGACTATAGCAAATAAAATTATGAAACTGAGTGTTTTTTATTATGAAGCGTTGTAGGTGGCTGTAAAAAAATATTCCTTAATAAATTGTTAATCTTATTTTGTGAACATATTAATAATTTTTACGTATTAATATCATCTGAGTATTTTTTAATCTAAATTAAGGTATCATTTTATTTTCTTAATATATCATCACATTTGTTATAGTTTTATTATAGAAAGTCTAGCAGTGAGTTAGTTTTTAGACATACAGATTCTCAACCCGACCATTTGATGATGATCTAAACATTTAAAAATTCTTACATGCCAATTTTTATTAGGTTTTAAATATTTACACCGTTAAACTAACTAACCAACTCACTACTTTTGGCCGTCTATATTGCATCCACTTGATGGATTGATGAAAAGTATTCAAAACACTTGATTTTTTATTTTTTATTTATAATTATTTAAAATAATACAGATCAACTTCAATAGAGTGGGTCTTATATTTACATGTCATAGCATAGTATTTGTGTGGAAAAAAATCGAACATAAATCCTTCTAGAGCTACACAAGTCTATGTGCCTATTTGTTTCGCCGCAAATGGCCGCAAGTCATAAGTCGTAAAATCTCTTTTCCATCTTTTCGCTAGTTATTTCGCTGCAAAACAACTTGCAAAATGTAACTCTCATTTTCTCACTTGCAGTTGCTACAGTTAATTTTGTAATCATGTAAATCTCATTTTTACACCCACATTTTCTCACCTGCAGTTGTTACAGTTAATTTCGTGGTCATGTAAATCTCACTTGTAGTACACTTGTAGTCAAAAACAGTTGCTTAATAATCAATATATAATTTAATATTATTAAATATTTAATATTTTTATTTTTTAACAGTGTTTAATTTCTTATTTAATTATTTAATTATTTTATATTTTTAATCTTTAGTTTTTATTATTTTATATTGTTTTAATATTTTATTATTTTAATTTAATAGTTTTGTTACATATCGTTATTTAATACTTTATTAGTTTATTAATATTTAAACCAAATTTTTAGTATTTTATCTAGAATTAATATTTTTTAATATAACAATATTATGCTTTAATATAAAATTACTATATATTTAACTTATTTATTTTTAATATAAATAATTACTTTATTGATATTATAATATATTTTATTATTTTATTAATGTTTTATTATGTTAATATTGTAATAATAATTCATTAAATAATATTATAAAAATAATTTATTATTAAAATTATAATTATATTTTAATTTGTTAATTTTATATTTATATTACAATAATAATATAATAAAATTTAATATTATAATAATTTTTAAGTATTTTATGATATTATAATATTATAACTATATTTTATTATTTCTCTTAAGATTCTTTTAATATTTATGCGTTATTAGTATTCTTAAAATTTTATTAATATTCTTTAGATTTTTCTTAAAATTTTATAATTATTTTTAGTTAATATTTTAGTAATATTTACTAATTGTACTAATATTTTATTAATATTATTGTTATAAATAAAATATTAATATTATTAATATTTTCTCAAATTTATTGATACAATTTAATTTTCAATAATAGATTTAATTTAATAGTAATTATAATATTTAAGTCACTGCTACAGTTAATTTTGTGATCAATTTTTCTACTTACACTTTACATTACCAACCAAGCACCATAAAATACAATATACTTTCTCATTTACGCTTTCACTTTACCAACTAAATACCGTAAAACACAATATATTTTCCTTATTACAGTTCACTTTTTTCTTATTCTCATTTTACGACTTACGACTTGCAGCCACTTACAGCAAAACAAATATGCCTTATATTACATTGTAAATTATATATTGTTAGTCTGTAAATGATATATATCATTCTTGAGTCCCGCTATAGTATAAGAGGAAAAAAGGCTAATTTTATTTTCTTAAGAGCCTTCGTTCAAGGAGGAGAAATGGTACTTTGGGATGGCAGAGAAAATGAACGTGAATGTACAATGTTGTTATCATTTTTAATATGTTGAGTGTCTTTATCATGAAATAATACCTACACACATGATCAATAGATTGTACAAGGTTCAAATGAACTTGTTGTGAGAACTGAGAAGGATAAAAACAAGATGGCTTTTTTTATGCTGTATAAGTGAATATTAAAAACAAGCAAACTTTGAACTATTTAACTATGGGAAAAGTTATAATACACCTATGTGTAACTAATTTAAGTTACACACACCTCTCTCTATCACATAAAATAGTTTTTAAAATAGATTATTAGCAATTTGTGGGGACCACACTTACACAAAATTTTATTTATACTCTATTTTATAAAATTTTGTGTGGTGAAAATTGTTATCCGTAACTAAGCTTAGTTATGCATAGGTGTATTGTAACTTTGCCTTTAGCTATTGATAAGAAGAAGAAAATTTGCATTTTGATATCAATATCATGTTCAATTTCTAACATAACTTAAAAGAGAAGTCGACTTACTCCTCTCAAAGTTATGTGTTGTATGATAATATTGTAGGGTGTAAATTTGTATGA
This sequence comes from Agave tequilana, assembly GCA_038442645.1. NCBI lineage: Eukaryota > Viridiplantae > Streptophyta > Magnoliopsida > Asparagales > Asparagaceae > Agave > Agave tequilana. The sequence goes on from JAVJIF010032744.1 coordinate 63,106, forward strand.
TGAAAGAAGAAAACTAACCAATTTTAAGCAACTATCTGAAAAGTCTTTGCTTCATGTGTGGTAATTAATTAATAAGTTTGCAGTTTTGTATTTTTCATCGTGAAATCGAGTATTTCAACCGGTTTCTACTACTGTGTTTTGTGTGATTTTCCTCCCTTGAAATATCGTGTATTTTTTAGATATTTTGTGCAAAAAAAATATTTTTTCAAAACAAAAAATAGCTCTCAAACTATATGTATCTCATTTACATATATTGGTAATATTTAAGTCTTTACCATACTAAAATGATTTAGCTAATAATTCTCCCCATAGGTACAAACTAGTAGGACATGGGTTATGTATGGTTAATGCAACCAAGACCTTTGGACTTCTTATATTGAATCTGGACAAAAGACTCTTGCAATCCCTCATTATGAGTTGATAGCCCTTTGGATTTCCCTCGTTTAGTGATTATAAATCTTGGGCTTCTCTTATTAAAGGGACTAATGACTATTGGGCTACATTCATTGAATCAAGACATAACCTTTTGGCTTTCTTTCATTATAAGTTGGTTAGTCTTGGGCTAGATTCATTGAATCTAGACAAGCCCCTTGAGCTACCTTCATTAAGGAATGGTGACCCTTGAGTTACTAGTGGAGTCCTATAAATAGGCTCCCTTATAGTTCATTTGAAATATGACAAAAACAAGAAGGAGATCGCCTGAAAAGCAAGAGTGTGTTCAGTTGTAAGTAGAGCCCTGTCTTGCGTTAAACCGAAGAGGTCACTTGTTTGTCCAGATCAAGGAGATCACCAAAGAATCTGGTTGGTGCATACTGTAACGCCCCGATCCGGCGGGTACGGAGACGTTACTGCGACGTATATACGCAGGTCAGAAATACCCTCACGTATATACGCTAAGCATCAGTACAGACAAGAATCAGAGTACGGAAACACGTGGCAATATACATTCCAACATAAGGATTACAAAGTTATCACAGAGCGTGATATATTGGTACATGTACATTATATCACAACCAAGTACAAAAGTGAAATTACAATTTGTACAGCAAAAGGTGCTCACGGGCTGAAGAAGAAGATCCCCGAGCTAGCAGGAAGGATCAGGAACATAAGGAGCTAGGACAAGTCAGCCTGCTCCGAGAGATAGGCTTGGTCTTCAGTGGAGGGCTCCTCTTCAATCCAAGCTTCAGAACCTGAACATGCAAGTTCAGGGGAGTCAGAAACTCCCTAACAAATATGTAGGTGAAAGCCAACTGTCATGTAAAGATAAGTACATGCATGTGTTGATATGATCAAAACAATATTAAGCATCAAGAACTGTGTCAAGAGTACATGTACAGTAAGCAATAAAATGGAGGCATAAAATAAAAGTGATAAGGCCTGAATAAATCTATTACTGTCATTTTCAATATTTATACTTATTACTCGTTCTATCCGTATGTCTAGGTATGTGTAATAGCGTCCCAGTACACATACATCCACATATGAGTAAATCGAGGCTGTTATTGGAAACCAACGGGGGTATCAACGAACAATGTTCACAGTGGGTCCCGTACATGCCCGGGACCACGGTCCAGGACGTTCCATTGCTGGTGCATGGAACCGCCGCAAGGCCTACAGGAGGGTCTTATAGAATGCCCTTATCAAGATGGTACCAAGAAGGAGGGAGCCAGCACTCCCCTCGGTCGCCTGGAGGCCCACAGGTCAGACTGGAAATTTTAGTTGCACAACATGCCTAGTGCCACTGTAAACACGAACATATATTGATAGCCCAAGTTTCCCCCGACCCGATGCAAGTTATTCCTTTTTATGATTTATTATTTAATTATCAATTTACGGGTAAGCAAACGCATGACAAGATCAGGAGTCCAAAAGTACATGAGTATTGCCATTTCCAGTTACTGTATATAATACAGGGTTGCAAGTACAAGATTCCCGAAAATATGACAATCTAAAATCAGGTATCAATATGTTATTGCGGGGCAAGTATCAAGTTGTAGCATGATGCGTGTAAGTGTGCCGGAAAAATAATGTAATATTAGTCAATCATGACAAAGCATGAAAATCTAAAGGATGGCGAGAACACTCGCCTAAAACTTTAAGAAATACACTGGGAAATTCCAAGCTCCGGAGTCCAAGTAACCTATTTTATATATATAAAAAGAGAGGAGGAGAAGGATGAATCAGAAAAAGTGAGAACGAAGACGCAGGGTCGCAGACGCGGGGATTGCGTCGCGTTGATGCCACAAACGCGGGGTCTGAGACCCGCGTGTTAGCAAGAATGCGGGGAGAACGTAGACGCGAGCGTAACTCCGCGTCGCGTTGATAAAAGAACGCGAGGATTGCGTTGAACAGTTAATCAGACGCAAGGAGTAAAACCGCGTCTAGTGACTAACAAGAGTGAATAGTTAATCGGACGCAAGGAGTAAAATCCGCGTCTAGTGATTAACAAGAGAAGGTGAGTGACAGTGAAAGTGAGAGACGCAGGAAAGAGAGAGGAGGAAACGCAGGAAAGGGAGAGGGGGAAAACGCAGGTTTTTAGAAAAGAAAAGAAAGGAAAAGAAAGTGGAAGAAGAAAAAAAGAAAGGAGGAAGGAATGAAAGATTTGCAAGGGAAAGAAAGAGAGAAAGAAAGAAGAGAAGGGGGAGGTATGACGATCGTGTCTTGGCCGGTGTTCGCCGGCGGCGACCGGAGTTGGCCGGAGTTGGGTGGCAAAGTCCCAAAAGAGGAGGTTGATGTGGTGCAAGTCTAGTACAATATGAATTTTCGGAGTTTTGCAAACGGTGTTTCGGAGGGCGAACTATAGTTCGTTGAAAGAGGATGACGAGGAGAAGAAGGTGGTGTGTTTGGTGGTGGCTAAGGTGGTGTATGTAACGCCCCGATCCCGGCGATACGGGGACGTCACTGCAACGTATATACGTAAGTCCGAAGTACCTTCCCGTATATACGCTAAGCATCAGTACAGACAAGAATCAGAGTACGGAAGCAAATGGTGCATTATACATTCCAACACATATATATACAATCACAGAGTTATCACCAGAGGTGATGAATATTACAATAATAATACATCACAGATATGCGCAAATGCGAGAGTACAAAAGATATACATATGTGAATGGTACAAAAGGGAGCTCACATACAGGTATACAAGGAAAAGTACAAGAGTAAATAGAAATAGGGCACTCACGAGAAAACTCGAGAGGCACACAGGGGGCCTGGAAGGAAATGGCTCTGAAAGGTAGGCTGGTGATCCACGCTACCGCTGCGCCACTCTGATCACACGCTCCTAGCTCCATGACCTGGACATGTGGATCCAGGGGAGTCAAATGATACTCCCCAGGCGAGTGGTGAAGCAAAACCAAGTGGTGAAGCAGGGTGAGCACAATAATGCATATAACAAATGATATCAAGAAGGAAATACTCAGGAGTCAGATAGGTGAGAGCAGATATGAACAGATATGACAGGATAATCATAAAACAGGGAATCCGAATAAAACCAATCCGAGCTACCAGGTAGTTATAACATAATACTCATAAAACAGGAAATCCGACATAAAGTCCGGGAAAAGCAAATACGGTAAGGCACATCACAGATTCATAGCCGTTTAAGTTGCAGGCTTTGGTATGCGTCCCATTCCACATACCTCTACTTACAACTTAAAAAGCCGGTTATTATGACACTTTATTATTACTCGTCTAACCCATATATCTAGGTATGTGGCTCGGTGTACGGCCAACTCACATACATCCATATATAAGCAAGTCGAGGTTGTTATTGGAAACAGCGGTTGTATCAACGAACTATGTTTACAGTGGGTCCCGTGCATACCCGGGACCACGGCCCAGTATTGTTCCGTTGCTTGAAGACGGAACCTGCCGCTAGGCTAACAGGAGGGTCTTATGTATGCCCTTGTCATGACAGTAAACAGGAAAGGGAGAAAGCACTCCCTCGGTCCCCTGGAGTACCACAGGTAAGACCGGATATATAGTGCACAACCTAATGCCACTGTAAACACGAACACATATCGATATCCGCATGTTTCCCCCGACCCAATACAAGTTGGTCCATTTTAAGATTCAATAGTTTAATTATCACTTTACGGGAAAACAGGAAATAGACATGATCAGGAATCAGGAGTACACAAATATATATAGTCAGGTCACTGCATGTAAAGCAGGAGAACAAGTCACTGATCATGACACAGAATCATAAGTCAAGGTCCCCGTAAAGATGATAATCACAAGTCAAGTTATCATGCTGGGTGTAAGGTGATAGCATGATAGGATGGTGATAATGAATAAGCAACCAAACATATAAGAGATTGATAATAATCAGGTGATAAGTTATGTCAAGAGGTTGATAATAGTCTGGGTAAGTCAGGTCATACCAAGAGGGTCTAGCCAAATAGTAGTATGTCAGGTGGTCAGGTGATAACACTAGATGGTCAGGTGATATAGATGTGTTAAATAAGAGCATGCAACTGAATAGTCCGAGGTAATGGTATGGCAAGGTAATATAAAAGTAACCCAAAGTACAACGACCACGAAGGGTCGGCCACGCATAGTATAGCACAGTAAAAGACATGAAACATGAAATAAAATACATAGAGCTAGAGCGAGAACATTTGCATAATCAATGAAAATAGTAAAGTAAGAGGGTAGCGAGAATACTCGCCTGAGTCACTAATATACCGAAATATCCGTAATCCACTGAAGTTCGGAATGCGCCGCAACCTGGGATATAAATATGTAGAGTGAAGATGAGAGAGAGAAAGAATGGAAGATGATGTGTGTCTAAAGACAAGTCAAGTAATACCTATAGGTGATGTAAGTCTAGAGGGTAAGGTTCATGTTCAAGAAAGGAATCAACTAAGATGGCTAGGCAAAGTTAGTCGATTAGGATGGAAGAGTAGTCGACTAATAGTGGAGTTAGTCGACTAACAGTCTGGTATAGTCGACTAGAACTGGTTTCCAGAGAGTTGGGTTTCTGTTTCAGGGAAAGTCAGTCGACTAGATTAGAAGGGGTAGTCGACTAATAGGAGGGTCAAGTCGACTAACAGATACTTAAGTCGACTAAGTCTGAGATACAGAGAGTTGGGGTTTCTGTCTCAGGATAAATTAGTCGACTAGGGAAGAATGGTAGTCGACTAATAAGCTATAGTCGACTAATAATATAGTCAAGTCGACTAGGGCCGAGAGTTAAGGTTTCTGGTTTCAAGCAAGGTTAGTCGACTAGGGTAGAATAGTAGTCGACTAATATGGAGCTAGTCGACTAGGAAAATGGGTAAGTCGACTAATACTGTGTTTCCAGAAAAGGTTAAGTTTCAGCTAAGGGTTTCTAGTCGACTAGGTTCTAGGTCAAGTCGACTAATACTGGTCGGGGAGCAGTCTACAGAACAGAACTTGGAGGTTGTTCTTGATGGCAAAAATGTGATTTTTATGGTGCAAGTGTTCAAGAGTTCACATCACAAGAATATAGAGAGCTATCTAGGTCTAGGTGAGTAAGGTACTCACATGGATGGGTTGGATTTGGGGTTTGATCCAAGATGAAGAAGATGATGGCTTCAATCCATGAATTGTTGTTGAAGCTAGGGTTGAAGGAGTGGATCTTGGTGTTGCCTTGGGGTTGGTGGTTGGAGATGAAGCCCTTGTGGTGAAGCCCTAGATGGGTTCTTGAAGTCTTGAGATGGATCCTTGAAGCTAGGGTTTTGGTGGAGGAGATGAGAGGATTTTGGAGGAGCTCTCTTGTTGAAGTGGAAGAGAAAAAGGGTGATTTGCAAATGAAAAGGATTATATAGGTTGGGGATTTTGTAAAGGAGATTGAAATAGGATAAATGCAAGGGGGCTTTGTGTGAAAGGGAGGGGTGAGGTGTCCCTAGGGTGGCCACTTGGCCGGCCATGGGTGAGAGAGAGAATGAGTGGGGGTTAGGTGAGAGGGTGAGTGGGAAATGAGGTGGCACATGAGGTGGAAAAGGAATTTTGCAAATTTTGGAAAAATGTCCGAAATTCAAGTATCTCGGATCGACCCGAAATAATTACCAAAATCAATAATAATATATAAAGACCGATAGTGAAATCCGTTTGAAGAAATACTTTATAGTTTTGGAACTAAAATCCTGGAATCATAATTTACCGACTCCGTTGGAATTTTCATAAAATCATAAAATCCTCAGAAAAAGAATGTAGGTAGAAAATATGATTCTAAGGATAATGTCTAAAGAATCATTTAGAAATTCCAAACCGTTTGAGAATTAAAATCCAGGAATCGGTCCAGCGGCACTGGCCGACACCCGTTTTTGAAGAAATTCTTTTAATCCAAGAAAATTTCAGAAAATCATATAAAATCTAAAATATTGGAAAATAATATTTGGAACTGAAATCGGTCAAATCTAA
>JAVJIF010032745.1:0-92795 GCA_038442645.1 Agave tequilana
ATTGAAACAAAATTGTTAAAAACATAACTAAATATGTTTGTTATCATCAAAATATCGGGCTAATGGCCTTTGGGCCAACAACCATCATATGAGCGACGGTAGAATGTCTTTACTATTGGATCATAGTAGAAACGGAGAGATCTTCGTCTGATAGATGCCACTTCTATGGTCATCCGGCAATATATCATGCAAAGCATAATCAATGAGGAAAAATCGTCAATCTCACGGTTCAAATTCCGTCGAGGTGATATGGACCTCCTTGGTTTTCAACACATATATAGGACAAACAAGGTATCGAGTAGCCACTGTAAGATGATACGTCGTGTTGATCGGTAAGGATAATGTCGCTGCTAGTGCAGCCAGACGTTACACTTAGTATTTTGGGATCGGGATACATGACCGATGTAAAAGCCATTAAATAAATTAGCCATTTTGATGACTGCATGATAATAAGGTACCAAATCTACGTGGCGGACCTCGTATTCTCCTTTTACCTGATATTAAAAATCAGTTTTGAATTACCATAAGCTTCGAGGTAGCTTACTCCCATTTCATAGGCAAGCTGAAGGCCAATAAGTAGAGCATTATATTCTGCCAGATTGTTGGAACATGGTTCTATCAATGAAAACGCTCTAGGAAGGATATTGTTTTGTGGTGAGATAAAATAAACCCCAATACCAGTAATGATTTTGCCTTTAGGCCCTATTCTTGACGCTCCATCAAAGAACATCTGACATACTTCATCCTCTGAAGTTATATTAGATTTGAAAATCTCATCTGGAATATCTTCATGAATTTTGAGCTTTCCGGAATCGGATGAGTAGCCAGGAAGTCCTGCAAGCGTCTGGCCTTTAATTGCATTCTGAGAGACAAAGAGCATGTCGTACTGAGACAAAAAGAGAGCCCACTTAGCTAATCTTGAATTTAGTGATCCTAGTTTCGTCATAAGGAGACGCAAAGGATTCGCTCTAGAAATGACAAGTATGGTTTGGCTAATCAAGTAATGTCGCGTCTTTGAATAGCAAAAACAAGAGCTAAACATTCCTTCTCAGTAGGGTAATAGCGAGATTCAGCCCCCTATCAGAGTCCTGCTCAGATAGTAAATAGCCTGTCGGGACCTTCATCGTTCTTTTGAGCAAGCAGAGCACCGAGAGAATGGTCCATAACTTCATATAAAACAGGAAAGGTTTTCCTGATGTTGGAGCCACTAAGACCAGAGGTTTAGTGAGGTATCTTTTGATCCTCGAAAGCCTCTTGACAGGTTTGATCCCATACAAAAGAGACACCCTTTTTCATGAGCCGGAGTGAACGGTTAAACAACGGCCTAAGAGATTTGTGATGAACCTCATGATATAGGATAGTCTACCTTGCAGGCCCCTAAGTTCTTTGAGATTCTTAGGTGGATGCGCGTTTTGGATAGCTTGGACTTATCCGGGTTAAGATGGATCCCTTTTGACGTGACAATGAATCCTAAGAACTTGCCACTCGAAACCCCAAGAAGGATTTTGTCGGATACATTTTCAGTCGATGAGCTCGTATTATATCGAACATTGTTCTTAAGTCACGAAGATGATCATTCTTATCACAACATTTGACAGCAATGTCGTTGACATAACATTCTACTGTCTTCGGAGGTGGTCGCGGAAAATTGTACTCATCACACGTGATAAGTTGCTCCAGCGTTCTTTAATCCGAAGGGCATTACGGTATAGCCAGTATACTCCCAACGATGTCCAGAATGAGGTATACTTCTCATCCCCTGGGTACATCTTAATTTGATTATACCCTGAAAAGCCGGTCCATGAAAGATATTCTTTCGAATCCGCAAGTATTGTCAATCATGACATCAGTGATGGACAATGGGAATTCGTCTTTGGGACAGGCTGTATTGAGAACGCGATAGTCAATAATAATCCAAAATTTTCTATTCTTCTTAAGAACGAGAACAATGTTAGCGACCCATTCTGGATGTTGTTCTCCATATTAAACCACATGCGATGAGTTTATGACTTTGGCTTCAATAGCTTCCATAATGTTTGGGCGAAAACGTTGTTGTTGTTTGCTTGACTGGCTTGTGTCAGGCTTGATATTCAGACGATGCATGGCTACTTGCGGATCAAGTCCGGGCATGTCTTCATAGTTTTATGCAAAGACATCGATATACTCTCTTACGAGTATAATCAATTTTCATTTCTCCGTAAGTGATAAGCTCTCACTTATAAAGATGGGTATAAGGTGGTCTTGACTATCCAAGTTAACCTAGATCACCTTGTCTTTGGTAGGTGGTCGCGTTATTCAAATCGCTTTTTCCACTAGAAATCCAATTACTGAGCTCATAGTTCAACATCATAGATCAAATAGCTTCCGCAAGCTCCAATTGACTACTTGAAGTCATATTAACAGAGAGATTCTCGAACACGTTCCCATACTGACATCTGACTCCCATGGAGGAGAGATAGAGCGTGATGGATTGGTCGTTGTTGTTTTCGGATTGAATCAATGTAGAAGTGGAGGCGTAACATAACCCAACCCCTGCGTGTTTTATCATAGTAATTTGCCGGTTTCCCTTTCGGTACAAAATTACATAGAAAACCACATCGTTCTTTTCTGAAATTCAGGCCACTCCCACATTGTAGGCTGTATCCCTCATTTTTCATCATATGCTGTGTTGATCGTGCATAATGGAAAAATGCGGGGGCGCTAAGTCTAAACTTGAATCTGTGACCATAAACCTTTGTAGTTGGGCTCTACCGAATATTATTGGTGATGACTCCTTTTGGATGGAGGGATCATGAAGACGGACCCTTCCACACATTCCACAGATGTACTTGGCATGATTTATTTATGCAAGGGAATGTGTGGAGAGCTATGGCAACAGATTCAAACAATTCGACACTCGTTGGGTAATCAAAGCAAACATTGTCATTAATCGCCCATTCATCATCGTCCTTAGAGGGATTATTACATTGAGGATTATTGAAACATGCTACAATTGATTCACCATCCAAAGTAGCTGGCTTGTCTCCTTCAGACTCTGAATCTGCCTCATTGCCACTGTCATCATTGTCAGACAATGGGTCTTTTGATGTTTTGACCGATGTCCTGATATAGGAAAGCGTCAATAAAGTAGTTTTTCACCCCTTTGAACTGTTGTTTCTCAGCGAATACCATTTGTACCATTGTATCATCCTCCACGTATTTGAAGCATTCGTGTAGAGTAGAGGGAACAATCCAGTTAGCGTGGATCCAAGGTTGTCCTAACAACAAGTTATATGAAGTGTGTCAGCGTCAATGACATAACACGTCACTTCAGATTTCAGATTCTCGATTCAGCAACAGAGTCGAATTTTTTCGAGTGGGTGGCTACTCCCTGCGTTAAAATCATATATCGTAGTAGTGGTTGAGGACAACCGAAATAGTGATATGCCTAGGAAGTAGAGGAGTCTTTTAGGGATAATGCTGAGTGCAGACTCTGGATCAACCTGAACTCTTTCAATGCATGTCGAACCGATGTATCCGGTATAGTACAAAGGTCGATTATGTTTGTTATCCTTGAGGAGCATGTCCTCAGCTATGAAAGTAATAGCAGGTACTTTCAACTGTACATGATGACATTTAGAACACGAGGGTTGAGTGTCGTTCCTAGGGGTTTCAGGTATATGTGTCAGAAATGATTCTGAATTAGCCAGTGCATTAATGAGTGCTTCTCTTGTCACCTTCGAGAGGTGAAGCAGCTCGTGTATGGTGATACGAGCAGGGAAATTAGCCAGTTGAGCCAATATGTCAAAGAGAAAAGGGATGTTAAGTCCCGGGCCTGAAAGTTTCTTCAGGACATGGTCAAATCGGACTTCTTTCTGCTTCTCTTCCCGAGGTCAGAACTGGGGCTAGCAAGGGTACTTGTACCGATGTCATTTCCTGTTGTGTCTCGTCAGTAATTCTCTCATACTGTCTCAAGTATGGTTTTCCGGATCGAGTACCCGTCGGCTGAGGTATATCAGCCTATGCTGTGCAAGCGTGCCTTTCTCCTTCAGAATCACTAAGAGAAGCTGATGTCACATTGCCATCATCCGACAAGACAGAGATAACGTTGCAAGATTTTCCCTTTGACCTAGATTTCTTTGAATCCCACTGTTCATCTTGGCGAGGTCTGGGTGTATCCACATGATCTCCCTCATTTTTAATGTTAAGGGACGAGACCCTTAATTTCCTAATATTTAGCTGAAGGATCGTTTATCTCCAGCCGTGCTTCAGGGATTGGAAAGGACCCATTAGGAACTTTGACTTTTTGGGTCTTGTCGAACTCAAGGGTCACCATATTTGCAGTGACTTTCTTTTATTCTAACTTTAGAGTCAGAATTCCAACATCGACCAAAATCAGAAATTTGTCCTTGAGGACAAAGCACTTGTTAGTAGGATGATGGACCATCCTATGAAAGAGGCAATAGTTGGGATCGTTTGTATGTCCCACTTCATTAGGGAGTCGAGCCTCTGACAGTTTCAATTTATTCCCTTTATGGAATAAATGGAATATTGTAACCACTTGCTCGTCTTTGAAAGAGTATTATTTCAAAGGAAACTTAAACTCTTAATTATTGACGCTGCTCTTCTTGGTCTTTGGAGGAATGTCCCCTGACAATTCGACGGACACGGTCTCTTTCCTTTGACTTGGGAAGATTGTGCCATGTCATCGCGCCCCTTATTATTCATACTCCATTTGCCTTTAGGGGTAGATGGTTCTAACTCTTTAGCCGACTTTTGGCTATTTCAGCTTGCTCGACTAATTCCTTTCATGTATGGCTTTGACAGCTCCCATACGAATCTCTACTTGGTCTAGGATCCATTTGCCTTTAGGGGTAGATGTTCTAATTTTTTAGCCGACTTTTCAGCTATTTCAGCTTGCTCGACTAATTCTTTTCATGTATGGGCTTTGACAGCTCCCATACGAATCTCTACTTGGTCCAGGAAGTTACGCCTACATGTCTGCAAGAACATGGGCAATAGCATCCCTGCTGGGTACATCAGAGATAAATTTCTTACCGCTCAATGTAGTCATGGACAGATTCTCCTTTCCTCTGTACAGTGGAGAGGAGTTTATCCATGGTTATCTCGGTGTCGTCCTCGTAAAATGAAAAAGAAATCGAGTCTCTAAATCAATCCAGGAATTGATAGAGCCTGGAGGAAACTTCGGAACCAGTCAAATGCTACCCCCTTCAGGGTGCCAATGAATAGTCTGGCCATAATAGCAATGTTATCTATAACGTTACCGGTCTGAGACCGGAAGTAATAGATGTGCTAGTTGTTGGTCCCGAGATGATGCCAAATGTGAAACTTGCTCTGTTAGCACTTATGGATCTAAAATACGAAGTCAACACAAATACTAAACAAAGAAGAATTAAAGTTAAACAAATAAATATACTTGCAATAAAGGAAATCAAATCTCAGAAAAGTTTAGACAAACGTAAACATGAGAGATTTATCCTGGTTCGGTCCTCGTGACCTACATCCAGTCCCAAGCCACCCGCTTGAGATTTTCCTTTATCCTTGACTTTGTACACCCAAAATTAACACCATGCACACCACTTGACAAATCCCCTTTGCCAAATGTGTACACCTTCTCTTACAACCAAGAGAACAATCACCACCTTGTACAACTTGCTTCTACACCAAGCAGACCCTCTTGTACAATGATATCTTTGAGGATTACAACACTTCCTATAAGCCTTGGTACTGTGTATGAACGTAGACAAGGGCTAGTATAGGAGAAACTTCAGAGAACTTCACTATAGAGTTGGAATTTGGTGAAGAACTGAAGTGGGAACAGTTTTCAGGAATTGGCAGAATTTTGTGGTTGAAAACTGAAGATTAGGATTGGTATTTGGCCTTTAGATTAACAACCCTAATTATAGCTTCACTTTAGGGGAAGTTAGGATAGTTACAGGTGCAATTCAAAGTTTAAAACGTTGGAAAACGTTACACAAAAGACAAGATAACAGAAACTGTTCAACAGTCAGAAACTGCCAATAGTCGACTTCCCTTTTGAGTTAGTCGACTATACTAGGCAAATTTCCAAATAGTAGTCAACTAGTATTGACTATAAGTCGACTAGGTCAAGATAAGCTCAAATGATAGGTTTCTGGATAACTGAACCAAGTCGACTACAACTACTTTATAAGTCGACTAGGCCAGTGATTAGTCGACTAGGGGAAAGGGGTTAGTCGACTACAAGGGACTATTAGTCGACTATATATTCTGTCAAGTCGACTAATGGACAAATAGAGAGTTGGTATCAATTTGGACACAGGATTAGTCGACTAGGATTTGGTCAAGTCGACTATATAAGTTATTAGTCGACTAATAAGGGCTATAAGTCGACTATACAGCTATAATATGTGTGTGTGCATCAAGGCTTTTGACATGCTAATAGATCATTACAAAACACATCATATCAACTCTCTTGGGAAGTCTTGATCATGAAGAACTCTTGATATAGTCGTCTGATAGAGCTCCAAATGAAATGCTTCACAAAAGTCTTCATCAAAATAAGTTCCAACACTAGTTGGCGAGCTTTTACCATCATACGTATGTAACGTTGGTGGCTTGAACTTTGGCGGGTATGGTACTGAATCCCATTCCAAGGGGTAAGGACGGACTGCCCCTACTTCTTCAGTTCATCCCTTTGGGTTAGAGATGCGATCTGAGCTTGAATGCCTTTAAGAACTTCAGCATCCACAGAAGAACTTTCCTTTGACTTCTCAGTCTTAGGTTGCTCTTCATCATTATGTTCTTCCTCATTTTGATTACTTCTAGTATCATTGTTATTTCAGTTAGTAATGAGTTGAGCAAGCATTTGTTGAATGTTGTCCAAGGCTTCTTGCTGGGCCTTGGAGGTTTGCTCCTGAGCTTCCAACCATCAATGGAGGTCATCATTACCGTTATCAACCATATGCACTGACACTCTATCCGTTCGTATCGAGCTGACTGTTACTGAAGAGGCATACCCACTATCTTCCCCTCATCATCAGACCATTGGAATAAATTTCTCAATGGTTCTGGTGATATTATTCCAGTCGAGGAGGATGGCTGCTCATAATTGTAGGGTATTGCCACCCTAAATCCGGTGCTTTGGAACACACCTTCTTCGTCTACCAAGACTTGGCCTAAGTCAGGGCTATAATCCGGGTCTGGAGAACTGAACAAAGGGGAGGTAGCACCACACGATGCTCACCTAACCCTATGCAGTTCACATCCCCTTCCTATTATGTTGACGGATGCAGAGGGCAAATCTGGTAGATTTCGTGATTTTCTCCTTTTGTGATACTTCGTAGGAGCCTACACTGAGAGTCGATTAAAAATTGACTGTCAGTTTGGAAAAGTGGGCATTGGTCCTAGTCGGCAATGGACTGAATGGACCATCACCAGCTGACATTCCACTTGTTCACAATAGGAGGGAGAAGTTTGGAGTAGTTCTAACTTCCGCTTGTTAGTTAAGAACTCTCGCAGGTCGAGAATAACTGAGTTTAAGCGATCCAGTACGGAGACCCGGACGGAGCACGTACTGGACTGTTCAGGTGATTTTGAAATCACCTTTTTGCTTAAAGCTGTATTTGCAGGGGCAGACTTAGCACCCGTAGGCTTTGGAAGCGAAGCACAGGACAAGGCCTCATTCTTTGCATTGCCGTAGAGGCGATCAGCACTGCATAGTGCTTTAGTTCTAACTTCGCGGCTAAGAACTCTGGTAGCACCGTTAGGCGCTGAAGCTGCATAAACACCGCTATCAGCACCCAGGGATGATCCCGTAACTCCGCTAAGAAGAACAGACTTATTGTTGGAAGATTTTAAGAGCAAAGCATGATGTGGTGCTCTGTTCGCACCCTCGTAGCGAAGGTGGCTAGTGTTGGCCCAAAGGCCTATCACTCTAGTTTGATGTTGATCAACTCATGAAGTTATGATTACTAATGATCTTGTGTTTAATTAGTGACAGATTCATTATCAAGATCTTAGTAGGTGTGGAGCTTCAACAAAGGATTTAAAGATAAGTTGGAAGCTAGCACCGGTTGATTCACGAGCCTATGCATCAAGAACACATCTAGAGATGAGCTCGGTGGATTGCATTTGGATCAAGTCAAGAAGATGAGAAGCCTTCAAGTGAAGACTTCAAGAAGATGAAGACTTGTGTCTAGGTATAAGATTTTGTTTTGTTTTAGTTAAAATGTAAAGGATAGATAGTTGGTGGATTGCTCAAGTCTATATCACACACACACTCTTAATAGAACTCTTGATAGAATTGCTTTCATAAAAGATTTTTATGTTTAGAAAAGAATTTTTAGTTAGTAAAAGATTTTCTTTTGACAAAATATATATACCTTGGTTTTTGGTATTTCTATCATGTATATTCTTTTTCAACCATAACCATGTTTAGAGCTTAATGTCAAAAACATAGATATTACATTATAATTGTTTAGTGGATCATATCCATACACACTATGCTTTAAGATGAAATCAAATATCTTGTTTTTATATTTTGTGAAGTTATGAAAACCAAGTTTGAAAAATACATGTTTTGATTTTTGATAAAATTTGCAAGACGCTGAAATAATATGAATATGTTGATATATGTCTTGAAAATTTTTATCACAAGTTTGGTTTTCAATATAGAATGTTAAAACAAGTTTATGGAATATTTATAAGTGTTAAAAGATTTTAAAATTAATTTTTAAACCAGTTTTCCAGACCTGAAATTGGCTGACAGGCCAGTCCGGTCGACCGGGCGGTCGATCGAACCAAGGGCCGGTCGACCCACGGTCGACCGGACGTGCACAGACTTGTGCATGTCTGTCAGCACAGTGGTCCGGTCGACCGGACGGTCGACCGCTGCAGAGAGTTCTGCTCTCTGGATTTCTCGGTCGACCGCGGGCGGTCGACCGGAGGCTGCAACGGTCGGATTTTAGACCGTTGCCGGTCGACCGGCCGGTCGACCGGAAGCTCTGACAGAGCCCAACGTTCAGATTTTCTGGCCTCTATAAAAGAGGGTTTTGTCATGTTTGAAGCCAAGATTTTGAGGACTTCTTGAGCCAGTTTTTCTAAGTCATTTCAGAAGTTTTCTCCACAAAATAGAGAGCAAATACTTCCCATCTAAAGGGAGTTTTTATTAAGAGAGTATAAAAAGTGATTCTTTGAGTTTTTCACCATAGATCTTTCCTTGTTTTTCTCACACCACACTTGAGCCATCATTGTTATATCTATCCTATAGGAGAGTGTTGTAGTGAGAGTTTGTAATTGGTGATCAAAGTATTATAGATCACCAAAGATTTCATCCTTGTTCTTTGAGGAGACGGGCAAGTGTGCTCGCGGTGGTTTGAGTTCGTGTGTGAACTCGTTGGTTCGAGGTGCGGCCTCGGCAAGCTTGTGGGAGCTTGCGTGTGTACGGGACTTGGGAGTCTGAGGGCTTGTAGGTGTTGCGGCACCAAGGAGAGATCCGTTAGGATCGTGCATAGTGGAAATCCTTCGTGTGTCGAAGGCGGGGATGTAGAGCAAGTGTGCTTGAACCTCGAAACAAACCCTTTGTGTTTGCGATTGCTTACTCTATCTCTCTCTCTCTCTTTGTCTCATTTATATCTTGCATTACCTTCATTGTCTTTACATTTACATGCTTGATATATTCCCTTGTGCTCAAAATTGCTATACTTGATTAGGGATTGTTGTTAACACTAGTATTCAACCAAGAGAGCCAACGCGGCACCTCAACCCATTCAAGGGGAATCTAGAGGAGCTTGTCCAGAGCCCTGCAAAGGGAATTCGGCAACACTCTTGTGTTATACATAAGTGTTTAATTAAAAGAAGATTAATTTGGTCATCTTAGTTTTAATTCCGCATCATTTGGCATAAGTGACCATAAGATTAGCCACACCTATTCACCCCCCTCTAGGTGATTTACAATTGGTATCAGAGCTAGTGCTCTTGATATTGGGTCTAACAACCTAAGAGTTAAAGATCCTCCTTTTAGGCTAATCACAATATTTTTGTACACACACCTCACCATGGACTTCATGTCACCACCCACCTTTGACATCCTTAACATCCAAATTTGGAAGGTTAAGATGTCTTTGTACTCAAAGCCTTAGGATTTCATGTCTATCTTGCCACCACTCATAATGCATATTCTTTAGATGGTAAGAATTTTGAGGCTAATGCAAAAGCCCTTCATGCTATCAAGTCTACCCTAGATGATGTTTATTTATCTAGAGTTGCTAACATTGATTCGGCTTTTGTAGCTTAGAACATCATCACCTCCCTTGGCGAAAAGGATCTATATTATGCCGGGAGTAACTCGGATGTTGGAAGCGACACCTCCAACAAGTGCTACATGGTCCAAGGGATAACCCCTTGAGGTAAATTCCGAATCTGATGATGATGACATGTCATATGATGAGCTTACTACCTTTTGTCATCTATTGCTTGAAAAGTATGACATGATTAAGAAAGAAAATAAAAATTTGAAAAAGAATATTGCTTGCATGCATGTAGAACAAGACTCTTTTAAATCTAACATTGCATGTTTAGAAAAGGATAACAAAAATTTGAAAAGAATTTTGATGCCATGCTTAATGAAAGAGATTCATTAGAAATTAAAATGGCATGCTTAGAAAAGGAAAATAAAGATTTGAAAAATGAGAATGTTTCCTTGCTTGCAAAATTGAATGATTTATGTGAAGGGAACACTATTTGAAAAATAAGATTGATTTGGTGGAAAAATAAAAGGAAGATGTTTTTCAAGAAAATATTACTTTGAAAAGAAAATTTGTTGAAAAAGAAAAGGATTTTGTTTCACAAAAGAAAAAGAAAAATGATCATATATCTCATCATGCTTTACATGCCACCACAAATGAGATAAATGTTTTGAAAAATAAAATGGATAATTTGAGTTCAACTTTGAACTCTTGTGCATTTAACCATACTAAGTTGGAGTCAATGTTTTCAAAGAAACAAACTCCTCATATTCATGCACATCACTCTCATCATCATGCTTATGTTGCACAACATGATCACACTCCTATACATAAGCATACTAAGGTGTACGTATGTACACATTGTGGTCGCAAAGGCCATTTAGCAAAATATTGTTTTGATAAGAAACCTCATTTATATTTTGCTAAGTATAAAAGATTTTGGGATCCTTACAATAAAGCTAACCCCAAAGGACCCAAGAAAGTATGGGTACCAAAACTCCCACCTTTTGATTTTGATGTAGGTGAGGGCTCTCACAAAACGTGAGAGGATTGGTGCCTTGGTAGTGGATGCAATGGACTTGATGGACATACATTTGGACGCATCGCTATCAAGGAGCTTTGGTGGGACAACCACCATGATTGGAGCTTTGGAGTTGGTAACACTCTCTAAGCTCCTAATTTTATTTACATGCTTTTAATTTCATATATCATATAGCATGCTCATGTTTTTATGATTTATCGTGCCTCATGTGGTATTTACATGTTTAAATGTAGATTTTATCAAAACTTGCATGTATACATATACAAATGGTGAATTACAATTGACTCATATATAATTGAACTTCATGCTCATTTGTACCCACTATATGCATGTGTATAATCTAGTTTTGATGATTCTCTTTTATACATGTTTTTGCCTATTTTAGTAATTTACTTCATGTATATGTATTTTAAATTCAAATCTAATAAATATACATGTATACCCGTGAGTCTCTTGCCTTCATGCAAATACATTTGATAGACTCTTTAATATTTGGGATATGTATGTATATTATTAGGATTGGATTAATCATACATATACCATGAAGATTAGTGTTTTGATTAAAAATGATTTTTCGTGTTTTTGTTTAAAAATGTGACTTATGAGCTTCATTGACTATTTTCATAATAATACCATTTACATAACTTTTGAACACTCACTTTTAAGAAAATAGATAATATTGAGCTTTATGGAATATGAGTGCTTGAACTTTTATGTATTTAGTATTATTCATGGAAAACATTTGACTTTGTATTTTTGAAGGATCTTTAACTAGTTTGTCAAAAATCCATTTAAACTAGTTATCTATTCTTCAAATTGATTCACATGATCCTATTTTTTAATCATATGGATAAATTCTTTTTGTATTCTCAAAATTTATTTGATGCTTCATGATTTGAATATTAGTTTAAATGTTAGTATTTGTCAACACTTGGATTTATACTTGTACACATTATGGATCACAAATAAATCTATATATGATTGGGTTTGAATGCTTATTTGTGCCCATTAGGTGTGCTAGTATAGCCTAACTTTTGATGATTATTACATTTTAAACTTGTATTCCCGTTTTGGATTTATGCTATGATCATGTGCTTTCATTTCATGTATATATTTGTCTTGCCAAAACATTAAGATATACATGGATACATCTTGAGTCATTTGCCTTTCATGCAAATCTATATATGGACTCAATTGTGTTTTAAGGATATGTATGTATACTTAATGTCTTGTCAAAACGTACATATATCTTAAAATATAAATTTTTGTTTTTAATAAAAATTTTGTAATTTTTCAATAAAATTTTGTGATGGATTTCATGATTTCAAAATTTAAAGGAATATTGAGTTTTATTGCTACTTTTCATGATACCATGTTCCACATAACACTAGCACACTCACTTCTTTTTGAAAATTTTATGGACTTCATGGATATTAGAGTGTTTTTAGTGCCATGTGATTTACTTGTGTTTCATGAAAAATATTTTTCTAGTGCAAATTCTTCATTTGGTAGAGTTTTTCAAACTAAGCCTATTTTCAATCTATTTTTGAAAACCCCTACCATCTATGGGAGAATGGATGGGCGATTATGCCTTGTATGCTTCATTGAAAATCTTTTACCTTGTGCATATAAAGGGTGGTAGGTTATGAGATATACACTTGATTTTATTGTTATGTCAATTGGTATCATTGAATCGTTTCAATTGGTATCAATATGAACTTATTTGTATATACTCATATTTTGTTTTCTTATATATATGTATGTATCAATTTCAATTGGTATACTCATTTCCCATACATATATATGATTTCCATGTGCTTAACTCACAATTGGCTCACATTTTTTAAAAAAAAAAAAGCACAAAGTTTATGATGAAAAATAAATTTTTTTTCTATTGATATCAAAATAAATAAAAAAATATATATGTTGATTTGATATCTCAAAATGTGTTTTATTAAGAAAGTTCAAAATTTTGTCTTGATAAAGAAATATTCAAAATTTTTGATTTGTATTTCCTATATGCAAGGAGAACTTAACATCTCTCTTACATATGGATTCATGTTGAGTATATTATAAATTGAGGAGCTTGACAACTCTTCTTTATATGATATAAATGTATTGATTGACTTGTATTACCCCTTCTTGATTTCTTTGTTTTTGACAAAAAAAAGGGGAGAAGATTTGTTTGATGTATTTTACTTTGAACCCTTTGTGATGATTGACAAAAAGGGGGAGAAGTATTTATAGATTTTATATGCATGTCTTCCTTGCTTAAGGGGGAGTAAGATTTGTGTTGATGCATATGTGTTTTGAGATTTGTTTTGAGATTTATAATGTATGGAGATAAGATTATGATGTTATATTTACATACATGCCATACATTGCATACATGTTTATGAGCTTCATTGTAATATATTATTGTTTTATTTGGTATGCATGAGTTAAGGGGGAGCTTCTTTGAAGCTTTACTTTAATCCATGCATATATAACTCCATGAGTTTTGTCATCATCAAAAAGGGGGAGATTGTTGGCCCAAAGGCCTATCACTCTAGTTTTGATGATGATCAACTCATGAAGTTATGATTACTAATGATCTTGTGTTTAATTAGTGACAGATTCATTATCAAGATCTTAGTAGGTGTGGAGCTTCAACAAAGGATTTAAAGACAAGTTGGAAGCTAGCACCGGTTGATTCACGAGCCTATGCATCAAGAACACATCTAGAGATGAGCTCGGTGGATTGCATTTGGACCAAGTCAAGAAGATGAGAAGCCTTCAAGTGAAGACTTCAAGAAGATGAAGACTTGTGTCTAGGTATAAGATTTTGTTTTGTTTTAGTTAAAATGTAAAGGATAGATAGTTGGTGGATTGCTCAAGTCTATATCACACACACACTCTTATAGAACTCTTGATAGAATTGCTTTCATAAAAGATTTTTATGTTTAGAAAAGAATTTTTAGTTAGTAAAAGATTTTCTTTTGACAAAAATATATATACCTTGGTTTTTGGTATTTCTATCATGTATATTCTTTTTCAACCATAACCATGTTTAGAGCTTAATGTCAAAAACATAGATATTACATTATGATTGTGTAGTGGATCATATCCATACACACTATGCTTTAAGATGAAATCAAATATCTTGTTTTTATATTTTGTGAAGTTATGAAAACCAAGTTTGAAAAATACATGTTTTGATTTTGATAAAATTTGCAAGACGCTGAAATAATATGAATATGTTGATATATGTCTTGAAAATTTTTATCACAAGTTTGGTTTTCAATATAGAATGTTAAAACAAGTTTATGGAATTTTTATAAGTGTAAAAGATTTCAAAATTAATTTTTAAACCAGTTTTCCAGACCTGAAATTGGCTGACAGGCCAGTCCGGTCGACCGGGCGGTCGACCGAACCAAGGGCCGGTCGACCCACGGTCGACCGGAAGTGCACAGACTTGTGCATGTCTGTCAGCACAGTGGTCCGGTCGACCGGACGGTCGACCGCTGCAGAGAATTCTGCTCTCTGGATTTCTCGGTCGACCGGGCGGTCGACCGGAGGCTGCAACGGTCGGATTTTAGACCGTTGCCGGTCGACCGGCCGGTCGACCGGAAGCTCTGACAGAGCCCAACGGTCAGATTTTTCTGGCCTCTATAAAAGGGGGTTTTGTCATTGTTTGAAGCCAAGATTTTGAGGACTTCTTGAGCCAGTTTTTCTAAGTCATTTCAGAAGTTTTCTCCACAAAATAGAGAGCAAATACTTCCCATCTAAAAGGGAGTTTTTATTAAGAGAGTGTAAAAAGTGATTCTTTGAGTTTTTCACCATAGATCTTTCCTTATTTTTCTCACACCACACTTGAGCCATCCATTGTTATATCTATCCTATAGGAGAGTGTTGTAGTGAGAGTTTGTAATTGGTGATCAAAGTATTGTAGATGACCAAAGATTTCATCCTTGTTCTTTGAGGAGACGGGCAAGTGTGCTCGCGGTGGTTTGAGTTCGTGTGTGAACTCGTTGGTTCGAGGTGCGGCCTCGGCAAGCTTGTGGGAGCTTGCGTGTGTACGGGACTTGGGAGTCCGAGGGCTTGTAGGTGTTGCGGCACCAAGGAGAGATCCGTTGGGATCGTGCATAGTGGAAATCCTTCGTGTGTCGAAGGCGGGGATGTAGAGCAAGTGTGCTCGAACCTCGAAACAAACCCTTTGTGTTTGCGATTGCTTACTCTATCTCTCTCTCTCTCTTTGTCTCATTTATATCTTGCATTACCTTCATTGTCTTTACATTTACATGCTTGATATATTCCCTTGTGCTCAAAATTGCTATACTTGATTAGGGATTGTTGTTAACACTAGTATTCAACCAAGAGAGCCAACGCGGCACCTCAACCCATTCAAGGGGAATCTAGAGGAGCTTGTCCAGAGCCCTGCAAAGGGAATTCGGCAACACTCTTGTGTTATACATAAGTGTTTAATTAAAGAAGATTATTTGGTCATCTTAGTTTTAATTCCGCATCATTTGGCATTAAGTGACCATAAGATTAGCCAACACCTATTCACCTCCCCTCTAGGTGATTTACAGCTAGCACTGCTGAGTACTTCAGTTCCAGTCTTGCGGCTGAGAACTTCGCTCGTACCCTGAGGTACTGGCGCTGTGTTAACCAAGCCATCGGTAACTTCATGCGTGAGAACGAGGTTGGCGAAAGGAGTTACTGTTCCTAGATCAGGCGAAGGTAGAGTTACCAATCTAGCCTCGCAGCTAATAGCCAAACTGGATAGACAGTTTACCTTTGTCTTTGCATGATAGGCGAAGTTGCAGTGGCGCTTCGCCTGGTGGAACTTCGCCTGAAGCTTCACACGGAGCTTTCTTCTTCGGCTTCCATGTTTGCTTGGGAAGTGAGGTTTTAGGTTCGCAGGGAACCTGGTCGACCTTGCGTAAGGCACTTTTAGCCCATGTGGAGGAGGCTGAGAGGAGTTGGGATGAGGCTCGTCCAGTTGCTCGCCCGGCTAAGGTTGGCTTCTGCTCTGAAGCCTTGGCCACCGCGATCGTCCTGTGCTTTCGAGCGTGGAGCACCTGACTACCCTCAGAGAGAAATTCTTCGAATTTTTCTTAGTCGAAGTGAATGACCAAGTTTTTGAGAACGATGGGATCAAGACTCTGACTGTTGCATTGCGACACTGTCATCTTGTTACGCCAGAAGACCGATTTCCCCAGCAGAGTCGCCATCTTGTTTTCCATTGAAAAACTTGGTTCGGGAAAACTTAAAAAAAGGGTAGAGGAGCAAAATTACAAGTAATAAAAGAAAGAATTACAAGTAGATCTCCTCTGAGATTTCTGAGAAAATGTGCCGGTAGGAATCTGATCAGCGCGATCACTTTATCCCTTTGACGATGCAATCGATCAGGTGATCAAACTGCCTCCTAATAAGACTCCCTTCTCGCTTGGTCCGGGGAATCGAAAACAGAAGATCAGTATAGCCCTTTTGCTAGGAATTCTTCTCCTTTTAGCCAATCTCCTCTCTGTCTCTCTGTCTCCCTCTTTATGTTCAGTAAGGGACTATTTATAGTCAAAAGTGGGGTGTACCCCTTGAATTCCGCAAAACTGAATCACTCATTAGCTTCGCGCGAAGCTCGTAATGGCCTTGCCACAAATTCTTTGCGAGCTTCTGGCGAAGCGAGAGGGTCTGTGCGAACGCCCTCTTGCCTTTTATGGCTTAATTGTCTCCACTTAATGTGGGACGAAGTGGGCGGGCGTAGCCGCCCACTTAAAGTGGTGTTAATCCCACTAAATTAGTGGGGTTCACCTATTAATTCTTCGTGAGATTTTAAAACGGTCAATTTGATGACCTAGCAAAGCTCACTGCGGAGCTGGATCATGCGAAGTTAGATCACGCGAAGCTAAGACTTAGCTTATAGCTTCAGGCGAAGTTTCCTTCAGGGCCTCGTGTGAAGCTAAGACTCAGTTCACGGCGGAGCTATGACCCGGCCCATAGCGGTGCTAAACCAGTCAGGGATAAGGCTTCTGGCGAACTCTTGGATCAGCCTTTAGAGGGGCTAAATGGGAAGCTTCAGGCGGAGCTAATAGTTAGCCTCAAAGCGAGGCTATCAACCAAGCTTAGGCGAAACTGTTAGTTCCATGCGGAGCTATGAAGCTTACCTTGGGTTTATGCCAGGCTAAGTATTGAGCTAACTTAGCATCTTAGACCTGCTTGGGTCTCTTCAAAAGGCAACTGTGGCTTACTATCTGCTTTACTAGATTAATAATGTCCATGTTGCTGCCTTGTCTCGGTCATCAGCTTGTCTTTGACTTATCTTTTATAAATGTCGATAAGTTAGACATCGTTCAGATCGGTTGGAGATGAATGCGGGAGTTCTGCCTTTTTTGAGTGTCAACAGCGCCTAAATGTAAAGTCTAAACTATTTTTAGCATTTAACAAACATCATTTTACTATTGAGGTTAGAAAGTACGTACAGTGAGACAAATAAGGAAATAAATAGCTACAGAAATTCAGCTTTACAATTCAGCCAACCTGCAAAAATACAAGTTAGTAGTTCACACAATTTGCCACTGGAATGTAGCAAACTGAGAGCTACTGGGCTCTGCTTTCTAGAGCAGAGTCCAGGGCTACTTATATATCCATTGCAGCAAAAATTACCTTGTAGTTAAACTTGTACACCAAGAATAAAGAAGAAAGTTAACCAAAAATATAAATCAATAAACAGAATAACTTATCGTCCCTCCCCAGCAACGGCGCCAAAATTTGATCGAGTTTTTTCCTGCACAAAAATACATAATTTTAGAACTTTAAAATAATGAGTGTAAGTACTCAATACTACCACAATAGCAAGTGGCTATGCGGGTCGTAATCCATAAGGAAAGACTAGCGATGGAAGCTTTTTAGCAAGTTCTCTTTTAAGTTACATTCAATAGTTAAAGATCTTCTTTTAGTTCTTTAAAAGAAAAGCAAAAATAAGTTATAGTTAAGTTAAAAAGAAAGTGGTAGATTGAGAAGGCGGTGCCACGCCCCGCTTCTCAAAATACGGAATACAGGTTGATTAGTACACAAATGTGCATATTTTACCATATCATTCCCATGCATATTGCAAATAAATATATGATTTTTACTCATCTTCTCTATATTTTTACAGGTCCATAACTGAAATGAGAGAAAGCCCAAAAATCACTTTAATTAGCAATAATTAAAGAGATTAATTCCAAGCTCAGGATAAAGCTCAAATTTGAAATCAAAATCCAGAGAGATCCGCGCACCAACTCAAGGTTCTAGAAGACCACGTGGCTAACAATCTTGTAACTACTTCGTACCAGAAAGTTGTTAGCCAACGGCCACAAAACTGCCGCGCCTTGCCGCCAATCTGCGGCAGATCTGGGTCTGTTGGATCTCGGATTTTGCGCCAACGGCCTAGGCTCTCGAAGCTTCTCTCTGATCCTATAAATACTGCACCTGGACCTGCGAGAAAAGAATGAACAGCAAGAGAAGGAGATTAGAGATTAGTTGCATGTATTTTCTTAGGTTTTTCTTTAGGTTTTAGTTCTCCTTCCTCTTCTTCCCTAGATCTTTGCAAGAGAGAGATTGTAAGAGAGAGAGAGAGCTTGTGTAAGCAAGGGTGACACTTGTGGAGCAAGGATTGATCCATTCTCTTCAACTCTACTTGAGCAAATTCTAGTATTACTTGCTTTCTTTAATTCATGCTTTTATTTACTTGCAAATTTACTTCATGCTTTGCTTTTCTTCATTAATGGCTTTTAGCTAATTTTTCTACCATGTACTAGCTAACCACTAGCCTTGCCATCTTCACTAACTCATAGGTGATTGCTTTAGTTCATCTTGCAAGTTGGATGGTCTTCTCTTCTCCGATGGGTTAAACCACCCTTCATCTACATGAGAAAGTAATTAGATCAACACGCAAGACAAACCTACGCCGATGAAATCAACATGAGGCACGCCTTCACTATCATGGAGTTTAGTAAGTGTTGGTAAGGTAGTAAGGTAAGCTAGTCATGGTTTGCTTCTTCAAGTTTACTTTCTTTTTAGTTTTAGTTCCAAAGCAAATCTCTTCTTGATTTCCTTTCCGATTATTTCCATCATGAACATATCCACCGATTCTTTTATTTCTTTTTCCAACGATTCTTTATTCTTTTGAGCAAAGAAGAATCTTCGTTTACTTTCTTCACTACGGACCGTAACGCTTCCATCGCTAGCTCTCCCTGAGAATCGACTCGGTATAGCTCTATGCTATAACGGAGATAGGAAAGGGTATATTGATCTTTGAATACATTTGTGGAGCACTCGAGGTTGTTTCTAAACCTTAACTCTTTCATTTGAATATCTATATTTGTGTGCAAATTAACTCCACAATACAACACCTTTCCCGTCTAATCAAATTTTTTTGTCGCCGTTGCTGGGGAGAGCAACGGATTTTCTTTAAAGTGAAGAACTAAACGAATCTTCTTCTCTGTTGCAGGTTACAGGTTGAAGAACAGGAAAATTTTAATTGCAGTGACATATAAGTGGACCTGGGCCTCTGCTCTCGAAAGCAGAGACCAGGATCCCTCAGTTTTGCCGCGGAATCCTGGTTTTTGCGCGGATCTGCGGCAATCCTGAGTTGACTACTCACAAAATTTCTGCAGAGTCTCCAGCTCTGCAAAATACAGCTTCTGCTATACTTGAATTCCTGTATTTTTTACCTATTACCTGCTAATTTAATCAACAGTAAAAAATTGGTTGAAATTATTAAAAATTGTTTAGACATTTGCATTCTAGGCATGTGTCTTTCAATTCCTTTACTTTTACTGTTGAAGAGTGCTGGAGGCAAGGTACGTTTTGCATTGTATGTAGACTAGGAATCATCTCTTGCTTGATTTTCATGCTTTGAGTGAATTCTAGTTATATATTTTTGTACACTTGCACAATTCATTTAAGGGCATAACCCATAAATAAGATAAGGTGGGGGATTTCATTACCCTTTCCTTAGCCCAAAAACCACCATCCCAGCACTCACTAACCCAAGCCTAATTAATAAAAAATAGACGTTGGCCCTAGGGATATCTCGGACTCATCTAGGAGATTATCCTAAGGGGGAAAAGTGTTGGAAATAGACTCTTGCAAAATCAGTGTCTAGGAAAGGGATTGAGGGCTGAAAGCCCGAAGGTTGTTGGTACTTAATTAAGGAACGTCTTTGACGGAAAACCTCCCAACAACTTTGCCCTTACCTGGCTGATTAGCCTGTGGTCAAAGTCTACACTAAACCTCCCGTGGACAGTCTATTCAGTTAGGAGTCGTCTAGGTCTAGGTCAACCCTTCTTTTGGCTTGGTTTTGATTTTTCTCTTCTTTTTTGTTTGTTGTTTGATTTTTCTTTTTGATTGTGATTTTTTGTGTGATATGGCATTCAACAATTCTTTCCATCCTAATAATAATCCATATTTCACACCGACTCCATATTCAGATAATTCCAACCCGGTGTTTTACAATACGCACCAACCACATACGCCGGGTTGGCCTTATCCGAATCAATATGACCCATACCCCCCATCTAATAACTATGATTTCCATAATAATTTCAACTCTTCACCGAGTAATTTGGGATTCACGTACCCCGAGTCAAATTCTCAAATTCCTTGTCCACCATATTCACCTTGTCCACAGTATTCATTTCCTGATTCCGCTTCATATACTCCTTTTTCTGAATCTCCAATTGAAGAAAAATCTGAGTTACTAAAGAGTATAGAAGCCAATTTACAGAGGGTAGAGCAACAACTTCAAGAAACATTTGCCCCTCCAATTCCACAGTATTTTCAAGAATCTTACTCAGTTCTACCTTATTATAATGAACAACCATCTGCTTGGGGAACGAGTAAGGAATTCTTGCTTGAGTCCAAACAACACTCACAAAATCTGATGGACTCACAATTTTACCATCACTTCCAAGACAACACTTCATCTTTTCATCAAAATAATGAAATCATCAATTATGGAAAGATGCTTGAAGACACGACTCATGCTCAAAATGCTAGAAATCATGACATAGATTTGATGATCCAAACTCTTCATTCTCATCCTATTTCTAATGTCACTAGCCACTCTGTTAAAACCAAAGAGTCATGTAGTCTTGGAAATCCAGATTCAATTTCAGCACAATCACCTGAACTTGTCTAAAATTCAGATCCCATTGACATTTTGGCAAGTTTTCCTTTTCCTGAAATTGAACTTGAGTGTGAATATGATCCTATAATTCCACTTGATGATTCAATTTTCTTCCTGATTCAATAATGACTCCCGTATCTTTATCTGATTTCACTCCATTCCCGAGTCAGTATTGGATCCAGTGCCAGTCCATTTTGAAATTGAATCACCAACCTTTGATGATCATACTGAACTTGACCAATTACATACTTTTGAAAGTCCCATTGATAAATTGGCAAGTTCTCATTTTTGTGGAATTGAACTACATGAGGAATGTGATCTTGAACCCCAACTTAGTGATTCAATTTTTCCTGATTCAATAATGACTCCGGTAACCTTACCTGATTTCAATCTTTTCCCGGAGTCGACATTGGATCCTGTCCCAATTCATAATGAAGTTGAATCACCCATCTTTGAGGATCACATTGAACTTGACCAATTATACACTTTTGATGATCCTATTGACAAATTGGCAAGTTCTCCATTTTGTGGAATTGCACTCAATGAGAAATGTGACCTTGATTTTCTCAATCTCTTTACTTCTGAAACTGATTGTACAATTCTGACGGAAAACATTGACCTTAGTTTTGAAGAATTGTATGGCGATGAGCTTGAATTCCTTAATATTGGAAGTAAAGAGATATCACCCATATTAGGTCACATTTCATTGTTGGACAATACATGTGGACTGGAGTTTCAACTTTTTGACTTGGACCCAATCCTGAACTCATTTCGACTCCTGAACCTTTACTCGACTTAAGTCACCTTCCTGAGTCGGTATTAGTTCCTGTCCTTCCTGAGTCCAAGTCAACCGTTCTATCATTTCATACACCATTCTGGGACAAGGTAGTTGACAAATTTGACTCCGAAATCAATTATGGAAAATGGAAATTAGATGGGGTCATGTACTTAATAAAAATCTTTCAAGGATTTATCTTTTTAGTGGGTCATATTCATTATATTTCTGGTGGGTTCCTCAAAACCCAAAGCAAAGTTGTTTGGGCCATGTTTCGTGGACCAATCAGGCCACCACCAGAACCGCCACCTTAAGGTAATTTTTTTCCTTCCCTCTTCATTTTTGTTTCATGCATACATATATCATGATGCATTGAGGACAATGCATGAAATAAGTGTGGGGGAGGGTTTACTAACATAGAGTTTTTAGATTTTCTTTCTTTTACACTTCTTTTAGAAATAAAAAAAATAAAAATATAATAAAAAAAAAACTTTTTGAAATAAGAGACAAAGTTTAGATCTATTTTTAAGAAAATTAAGATGTATCTTAGAAATTAAGAAAGCCTTAATTACGACATCTTAAACCTAGTTGAAATAATAGATCTTGTTTGAAATTATAGGCTAAGTAAAATTGGGGAGATATTTTTATCTTGAATTTTTACCTTAGATAAATATGCACTTTACACTTACACATTTCTTGGGATGGAAACAAAGACCAAAATGCCATAAAAATAAAAAAAAAAGAAAATAAAGATGTAATAAAACATCACTTATTAAGTTGGATAATTATGCCTCAAGAAGCATGGTTATTCACGCCTAACGGTGAAAAACATCACTCATTAAGCTGGAGAATTATGCCTCAAGAAGCATAATTATTCACGCCTAACGGTGATCAAAAAGAATAATCCCCTTTAGTTTCGGGCCTTTTTCACTCGAGACCTTAAACCCGAGGGATGTTTTCTCATCTGGTACCCTAAGACCGTCTGGTTTAGGAGTCATCGGTTAAAGGCTCGTTACAAGGGTGAACTAGAAAGCCTAAACTAAGGGAAGAAAAAAGAAAAAAAAAATATATATATATATATAAATATATAAATGGCTTGATGGTTGGAGTTGAAATCCAGAAATTTTCACTGAGCACGGTGTGCATACTATCTAGGTTTTATGAAAGATAAAATATTCAATCCAATTTTGAATTCTTACCTTAATTGAAGACAAGATCTTGTGTAGAGACTAAGTTTAAGAAAGAATGATTATAGGTGGACTTAAGACCTAAGATCACTTATATTTTTGCAAAAATAGTTCGAAAACATGTCTCTCTTTCAAAAAGCATTTTCAAAATACTAACATTTGTCTTCTTTCTTTATGGATTTGTGGGTGTAATCCGCTGAAAACCCTCAGGAGACAACACTCCTCCTCTAGGGTAACCTAGAGGTTTAACGGCTTGTTGCACACGCTCAGTGCAATCGTGTCACCTACGAAAGTGGTGTAAGAAAATTGGTAGTATAGATTTTCTTTTCTTTGTTTTGCTAGGGACGAGCAAAAGAATAAGTGTGGGGTGTGATTAGTACACAAATGTGCATATTTTACCATATCATTCCCATGCATATTGCAAATAAATATATGATTTTTACTCATCTTCTCTATATTTTTACAGGTCCATAACTGAAATGAGAGAAAGCCCAATAATCACTTTAATTAGCAATAATTAAAGAGATTAATTCTAAGCCCAGATAAAGCCCAAATTTGAAATCAAAATCCAGAGAGATCCGCGCGCCAACTCAAGGTTTTAGAAGACCACGTGGCTAACAAACTTGTAACTACTTCGTACCAGAAAGTTGTTAGCCAACGGCCACAAAACTGCCGCGCCTTGCCGCCAATCTGCGGCAGATCTGGGTCTGTTGGATCTCAGATTTTGCGCCAACGGCCTAGGCTCTCGAAGCTTCTCTCTGATCCTATAAATACTGCACCTGGACCTGCGAGAAAAGAATGAACAGTAAGAGAAGGAGATTAGAGATTAGTTGCATGTATTTTTTAGGTTTTTCTTTAGGTTTTAGTTCTCCTTCCTCTTCTTCCCTAGATCTTTGCAAGAGAGAGATTGTAAGAGAGAGAGAGCTTATGTAAGCAAGGGTGACACTTGTGGAGCAAGGATTGATCCATTCTCTTCAACTCTACTTGAGCAAATTCTAGTATTACTTGCTTTCTTTAATTCATGCTTTTATTTCCTTGCAAATTTACTTCATGCTTTGCTTTTCTTCATTAATGGCTTTTAGCTAATTTTTCTACCATGTACTAGCTAACCACTAGCCTTGCCATCTTCACTAACTCATGGGTGATTGCTTTAGTTCATCTTGCAAGTTGGATGGTCTTCTCTTCTCCGATGGGTTAAACCACCCTTCATCTACATGAGAAAGTAATTAGATCAACACGCAAGACAAACCTACGCCGATGAAATCAACATGAGGCACGCCTTCACTATCACGGAGTTTAGTAAGTGTTGGTAAGGTAGTAAGGTTAGCTAGTCATGGTTTGCTTCTTCAAGTTTACTTTCTTTTTAGTTTAGTTTCAAAGAAAATCTCTTCTTGATTTCCTTTCCGATTATTTCCATCATGAACATATCCACCGATTCTTTTATTTCTTTTTCCAACGATTCTTTATTCTTTTGAGCAAAGAAGAATCTTCGTTTACTTTCTTCACTACGGACCGTAATGCTTCCATCGCTAGCTCTCCCTGAGAATCGACTCGGTATAGCTCTATGCTATAACGGAGATAGGAAAGGGTATATTGATCTTTGAATACATTTGTGGAGCACTCGAGGTTGTTTCTAAACCTTAACTCTTTCATTTGAATATCTATATTTGTGTGCAAATTAACTCCACAATACAACACCTTTCCCGTCTAATCACAGGTACGTGACGATGGCTAGCAGATACTCACGAAGAGTGAAATCTCTTCTATGAGTACTTTAGGCTGTCAATAACAAGTAGGATAGCACACATATATGCACATACAACCAAGCACAGGGATAAAATCACATATATGAAAAATTGAATCATAAACAATATCATCCACTATATCTGAATAAAACAAGTCAAGAAGAAAACTGAACTCACCATAGAACAACGAAACCAGAATATGATCTACGAACAACTATTTATACCAGCTTCCTGATCTAAATACTGAAAAATAATATAAAGATCCGTCAGAAGCGGACTAGCAAGAGTACACGAAACAGGAAGGGGAGAATATGAAAATGTAGTAACAGTAAGTAGGATATAAGAACAATATGTATGGAAATATCAAGAACTGAATGTAATAGCAGTAACAGGAATAATCAGAAGATAGATCATGTACAATAAGACCGTGCATGCATGGTATAACATGTATATAATGACAAGAGACGTCCTGGACAAGTAACTGTCGTGTAACATAATCACAAGATCCCAAGAACTCAAGATCACAAGATAAAATAACATGGTATGTCCAGGAATGTCATGTAGTCAAGATAATGCATGTCACATGAGTCTCAAGTATCAGTATCTTGAAACTATATCTCAGGTACTAGATCACTGAAGACAATGAAGGATATGATGCAAGTGCACATGTCTAGCATATTTTATTACCTAACTAATGCAACCATCCTGTGCCCATCCCACAGGACAACTGCATATCAAACAAGTGATGCGTTAGTGGATCCTGATAGTAGAGAGAAATAGTTCACTGTACTCAGGTATCATGTAACATGTAATAACAGGAGTGCGCATGAATAACAAGATCACGTGTGGCATCCAAACCCACAAGGGGTCACACCTTCCAATCACACCCCGGCTTGATTAATTTTATTAATAAATGCAAATGCAAAATAGTGTGTTACTCAGTATTATAGGATCATCAATCGGTACCAAGAATATCAACATTAGATGGTGAACACAATGTATCAAAATCACGGGACGATGTAGATGAAAAGCACACCTAGAGGGGGGGTGAATAGGTGTACCGCTAATATAATGAACTAAATGCGAAAATTAAAACTAATTTGCAACAACACTTCGTGCAAGCAACGAGTGTAGCCGAATTCCCCGTGAAGGGCTCTGGACTAACTCCTATTGATTCCTCTGAATAAGAGTTGAGGTGCTATATGAAGCTCTCGTGGTTAGGCACAAGTGAGGTACACACAAACAATCCAAGCATATAATAAATAGCAATATGAATCAATGCAAGGCACAACACAAGCATATACAATATGACAATAAGAATGAGGCAATACACAAATAAAAGAGAGAGGGTTGAGAGTCAATCAATCAAACGCAAACAAGAAGATGTGTTTCGAGGTTCGAGCACCGAGCTCTACATCCCCGCCTTCACCGAGAAGGATTTCCAATCCACTAGGAGTACCAAACTCCTCTCTCAACCAATACAACCTCAAATGAGGCAATACAAGCACCACCTCACACAAGAGGGGTAGGCCCTTAGCCAAACAACCACAATCCACCTCTACCAAAGAGAGATCCAAAACTAACACCAACCCCACCTCACCAAGAGGGAGTAAACCACAATCTCAACCTCTATCAAAGAGGGAGAACCCCACAATCCAAATCAACCTCTACCAAAGAGGGATAGCCACAAAGAAAGGGGTTTACAACAAGTGATCAAAAAGACCACAAACTCAATCTCTTTCCCACAAATAAATGATCCTATAGAATAGGATAGGAGATATTGCTCAAGTGTGGAAAACCAAGAGTTTGGAAAAATAAAAACTCAAAGAAAAATACTTGAGAAAATACTTTGAAGATAATGGAAATGAAGAACCAAAACAAAATCTCCCAAATTTCTATTTTCTTTGATTTTTTCAAACCCTAAAACAATAAAAGAATAGATCTTTTTAAGCTCTAAACAATTTTGAAAACTTGTTTTATAAACCAGAGAATAGGGAAAATTTTGCTCTAAAAATCTTAGCCAAAATCCCAAAGAAATGGGGCTTAAATAGCCCTCTATCAAAAACTAGCCGTTGGGACTGTTTGTCAGTCCTGGCGGCTGGCGATCGACCGGCCGGTCGACCGCCAACGGTCAAATTTTTGACCGTTGGAGGAACCCGGTCGACCGCCCAAAAACAGAGAGCAAAGCTCTCTGGCCGGTCGACCGCCCGGTCGACGGACCCTGTGCCTGGCCAATGTGCACAAGGCTGTGCACGTCGGTCGATCGAACGGTCGACCGACTCTGGAGTCCGGTCGACCGGCCCGGTCGACCGCCAGAGCCTGGCAGGCTGGGTTCTGGGTCAGAAAACAGAGTTAAAAATTATTCTAAATATTCCCATAATCTTCCAAAAATCCACAAAAATAATTTTATCATTTTACATTTATATACAAACATGTGGTAAAAATTTCAACACAAATATCAAACATTTTGAACCATTTTTGTGTTATGAAAAAATTACCGAAAAAACGAAACCTGTATTTTTTCAAACTTTGATTTTTCAAATAAACTTTGTCCAAAACATATCCAAATACAAAAACTTGATACTTGAACATTTAAAGCATGTTGCATATGGACATAGGTCCAATATACATGAAACATATACATATCATTGTTTTTGTCTTTTAATTCCAAAACTATGTTTTGTTAAAAATACAAAACCTAAAACACATGAATAGGTATATCAAAATAAGCTTTTCTAAGAAGTTAAGCATGCATGTATATAGAACACATCTAATATACATAAAACCATGTAAACTTGATTTGATCTAACTATTCATGAAAATCAATATCGGTTAAACCAAAAACCGAAAAACCGAATCAAAACATGAAACGTGTGTGTATTGTGAACTTGAGCATATCACACTATCTAAACTTTACAAATGGATCTAAACACAAACTAAACTATGGTACCGAAGGTCTTCTTGAGGAACACCGTCTTTAAGTCGCCTCGATCCAAACCGTGATCCACCGAGCCAGAATCCAATGAGTGCTAAATATGTTCTTGATGCTCGGGCTCTGGAATCACCATGTGAAAGGCTTCAAAACTCCTTGTTGAAGCTAATTACCAACTAATATCTTGATTAATGATCTGAAACTAAAATCACAAGATTATTAGTAAATATAACTACATGAGTTAATCATCATCAAAACTAAAGTAGAAGGCCTCTGGGCCAATAATCTCCCCTTTTTGATGATGACAAAACTCATAGAGTTATATATTCATGGATTAAGTTAAGCTTCAAAGAAGCTCCCCCTTAACTCATGCATAGCAATAAACGATAAATATATGCAAGAAATACTAAAGATGAATATGCATCAATCATGCATAAAACAAATGAATCTTCTTAATACCAATTAAATAAAACAAATAAATTGTCAAAACATGCTCTTGATACCAATAAACAACAAATCAATAAAAACATAAAAACAAACAATGCTCTTGATACAATTACTTGATACCAATTAATCAATGTTTCTAGATAAACAAAACATGCATACAAAACATGCATATAAACTCAAATACTTCTCCCCCTTTTTGTCAATCATCAACAAAGGGTCAAAGTAAAAACAAATTCTTCTCCCCCTTTTTGTTCGAGACAAAGAATTAACAAAGGGGTCAAAAACAATAAAACAATGTTCTCCCCTTTTTTGTCTAAAACAAAAATGATGTAAATAAGGGGTGACAATCAATTAAGATACCAATTAAAAATATGTCAAAGAAGTGCATCTTAATACCAATTGAAAGTGAACATATAAACCAATGAAAGTAAATAAGGCATTGATACCAATTTTGAGAAAACAAACAAAATCTTGATACCAATTTAAAGTATTCAAATAAACATCTTGATACAAAATGATATCAATTGTAAATATTTGTCATTTAGAACATATGATACCAAGATAAAATCAATTTTCAACATAAAGAGTGGGAGTAGAAATAACGGCAAACAAAATACCAATTGAAAGATAAAAATACGAAATTTCTCTCCCTTTATGAAATACCAACTAAAACTATGCATAAGCTTGTTTAAGATACCAATTGAAAACTAATCAATTAAAATATGATATACATTGAACATTCAAGCTTTGCATAAACAAAAATTTGTGCTTAAATATATAGGGATATAGTAAGCACAAATAAAACATGTATAGGTGTATGAAAAATGAGTATCAATCAAAAGTGAAGATACCGAATGAAAGCATACATACACAAATACAATATATGAGTATACAAAAATGTCAATATTGATACCAATTGAAAGAATCCAATGATACCAATTGAATCACAATAATATCAAGTGTATACCTCATATCCTACCACCCATTTCATGCACAAATTTAAAATGATTTTCAATGTAAAGCATACAAGGCATGGTCTCCCAACCAACCGCCCGTGGAAGGAAGGGGTTTTCAAAAATGGGTTTGAAAAATATTGTATGTTTGAAAACTTCTACCATAACGAAGAATCCCGCAACTAGTTAAATGGAAAAACTTGTAAACTAGTACGAAATCCTTCAAGCAAGGAATAAAATAAAAATATTTTTCATGAAACTATGTAAATCACATGATCGCTTAAAACACTCAAAATCCATAAAGCTCATATCATACTCATGAAAACACAATCATGAGAAACATTAAAAGAGGTGAGTGTACAAGTGTTAAGTGAAACACATAATCATGAAAATTAGGCAATCAAGCTCGATATTCCTTAAAACACGAAAATCATCAAAACTTGATTTCTTCAAGGCATATGTATGTCAAGTACAAACTAAAGTATACATACATATTCAAAACATTACGAGTCTACAAATGTATATGCATGAAGGCACGTGGCTCAAAGGACGTATATGTATAATTAATAGTTTAGACAAGATGGACATATACATGAAGTAAAACACATGAATCATAAAACATAAATAAAAATAAGAATACAAGTCAAATGTATGAATCATCAAAACTAGACTATACTAGCACATCTAATGGGTACAAATAAGCGTTCAAGCATAAACATATAAAAATTTATTTGTGACCCACTATATGTACAAGTATAAATTCTAGTCTTAATGAAAACTAACATTTAAACATATATTCAAAATTCGAAGCATGAAACAAGACATAAAATAACATGATAAACATAAAAAAATGATCATTATGTAAATCCACATGTTATTAGAACTATGATATGTACAATAGTTAAACAATGGTGAGAGCACAACATATGGGTCCATATAAACATGGGTGATCTCAAATGCTATACATGCATGTCAATGATCTAATAATCATGATATTTAACATAATAATCAAAACATGAAGTATCAAAACAAACATCATAAACATACATATGATCATTATGTATATGCATGTGCATTAGATATAGGACATACATATTAGTTAAAAAGAAAGTGAGAACACATAGAAATAGATCCATATCAAACATGGGTGTCTCAAATAACTAACATGTATAACATTATTCTAATAAACATGACATAGCATAATGAACAATAAACAATACATGCTATATAAATCAAAAGTATGAAAAGCATGCAAATAATAAACGGGAGTTAGAGATCGATACCAAAACCGATGAAGGCACCTCTCTAGTTCTCCAAACCAAGGTGGTCTCCCCACCAAACATCCCTTGAAAGTGATGCATCCAAATAGTAATCTTTAGGCTCGGAACGCATCCACCTCAAGGCACCATAACTCTCACGTCATGCGAGAGCCCACACCTACATCAAATACAATAGGGGTGGTCTTTGGTACCCACACTCTTTTGGGTCCGTGGGGGTTAGTACCTTTCTAACCCAAACAAATTTAGTTGCTAAATTAACATCATGTATTCTATCATAGAAAAATTTAGCAAGGTGGCCCTTACATCCACAATGTGTACAAGTGTATACATGAGCATACATGTGATGATGGTGACCGTGAGAAGCATGTGTATGCCGTGGAGGGTGTGCATGCAAAGATGAAACTTGTTTCTTTCGAAATAAAGATTCCAAATATGTATGACTCACAACACATTGGCTCAAAGTGGAGCCCAAACAATCTACACTCTTCTTAAGCATGGATATATCTTTTTCAATTAAAGAAGAAGTGTGGCATGCAATAGGTGATGTGTGTGATACTACACTAGCATGGTAAACATGAGAATCCATATTATTTTTTAAAGATTCATTTTTCTTTAAACAAATTTCTAAATCCTTAGAAATAGAAGCAATTTTCATTTTAAAGAATCATTTTCTTTTAAAACAAAATTAACTTTTGAAGACAAGTTTTCATTTTTCTTCAAAATTATTTCACAATCATTTTTATTTTTCAACAATTCATTTTCTTTTAGGGCAAGATATAGTTGAGACTTTAATGAATCCCTCTCATTTGAAATCTCCACTTTATCTTGCAAAACCAAATCTAGTTTTGAACACAAAACCTTGTTTTCATCTTTTAGTTCAAAACTCTTCTTTTTCAAAAGCTTATATTTTCTAATAATTTTTCCCAAACTAAAGATAGTTCTTCATTCAAGGCATTAGCATCAACATGATCATCACATGAAGAACTAGCATCATCACTATCTAATTGAGATTCCGAAGATACCTCAAGGGAGTCATTCCCTTGGGCCATGAAGCATTGTGACTCGGATTCTCCGCTAGATTCATCCTCCGATTGGATTGGCAATTGAAGCTTGGAGGTAGTCAACTTGTTCCATACTGTAAAGGCAGAATCAAAATTAGAAACAAGTATAAGATAATCTTTATTAAGCGTGCTTCAAATAGCCTCAAGGGCAAGTGTATTGGCCTCTATATGCTTGCGGTTACCAAGATAGCATTTCTTGGTAGCTGTAAGAAAAACATGCAATCCTAAGGTGTTCAAATACATGGACATCCTAAATTTCCATGTGTCAATGTTGGAAACATCAAACATGGGAGGTGACAAGCAATCCATGAGTATGTGCAAACAAATATACGTGCAAATGCAAATGATAGATTAGCTAGCCAAGATCACACTCCTAGGTGGTTAAACCAAGTATCAGGAGCGTAGGCTCTGATACCAATTGAAAAGTACACCTAGAGGGGGGTGAATAGGTGTACCGCTAATCTAATGAACTAAATGTGGAAATTAAAACTAATTTGCAACAACACTTCGTGCAACCAACGAGTGTAGTCGAATTCCCCGTGAAGGGCTCTGGACTAACTCCTCTTGATTCCTCTGAATAAGAGTTGAGGTGCTATATGAAGCTCTCATGGTTAGGCACAAGTGAGGTACACACAAATAATCCAAGCATATAATGAATAGCAATATAAATCAATGCAAGGCACATCAGAAGCGTATACAATATGACAATAAGAATGATGCAATACACAAATAAAATAGAGAGAGAGGGTTGAGAGTCAATCGATCAAACGCAAACAAGAAGATGTGTTTCGAGGTTCGAGCACCGAGCTCTACATCCCCGTCTTCACCGAGAAGGATTTCCAATCCACTAGGAGTACCGAACTCCTCTCTCAACAAATACAACCTCCAATGAGGCAATATAAATACCACCTCACACAAGAGGGGTAGGCCCTTAGCCAAACAACCACAATCCGCCTCTACCAAAGAGGGATCCAAAACAAACACCAACTCCACCTCACCAAGAGGGAGTAAACCACAATCTCAACCTCTACCAAAGAGGGAGCACCCCACAATCCGAATCAAGCTCTACCAAGAGGGATAGCACAAAGAAAGGGCTTACAACAAGTGATCACAAAAGACCACAAACTCAATCTTTTTCCCACAAATAAATGATCCTATAGGATAGGATAGGAGATATTGCTCAAGTGTGAAAAACCAAGAGTTTGGAAAAACAAAAACTCAAATAAAATTACTTGGGAAAATACTTTGAAAATAATGGAAATGAAGAACCAAAACAAATCTCCCAAATTTCTATTTTCTTTGATTTTTCCAAACCCTAAAACAATAAAAGAATAGATCTTTTTAAGCTCTAAACAATTTTGAAAACTTGTTTTATAAACTAGAGAATAGGGAAAATTTTGCTCTAAAAATCTTAGCCAAAATCCTAATGAAATGGGGCTTAAATAGCCCTCTATCAAAAACTAGCCGTTGGGACTGTTTGTCAGTCCTGGCGGCTGGCGGTCGACCGGCCGGTCGACCGCCAACGGTCAAATTTATGACCGTTGGAGGAACCCGATCGACCGCTCGGTCGACCGCCCAAAAACAGAGAGCAAAGCTCTCTGGCCGGTCGACCGCCCGGTCGACCGGACCCTGTGCCTAGCCAACGTGCATAAGGCTGTGCACGTCAGTCGACCGAATGGTCGACCGACTCTGGAGTCCGGTCGACCGCCAGAGCCTGGCAGGCTGGGTTCTGGGTCATAAAACTGAGTTAAAAATTATTCTAAAAATTCCCATAAATCTTTCAAAATCCACAAAAATAGTTTTATCATTTTACATTAATATACAAACATGTGGTTAAAATTTCAACACAAATATCAAACATTTTGAACCATTTTTGTGTTATGAAAAAATTACCGAAAAACAAAACCTGTATTTTTACAAACTTTGATTTTTCAAATAAACTTTGTCCAAAACATATCCAAATACAAAAACATGATACTTGAACATTTTAAAGCATGTTGCATATGGACATAGGTCCAATATACATGAAACATATACATATCATTATTTTTCTTTTAATTCCAAAACTATGTTTTGTTAAAAATACAAAACCTAAAACACATGAATAGGTATATCAAAATAAGTTTGTCTAGGAAGTTAAGCATGCATGTATATAGAACACATCTAATATACATAAAATCATGTAAACTTGATTTGATCTAACTATTCATGAAAACCAATATCGGTTAAACCAAAAACTAAAAAACCGAATCCAAAACATGAAACGTGTGTGTATTGTGAACTTGAGCATATCAGACTATCTAAACTTTACAAATGGATCTAAACACAAACTAAACTATGGTACCGAAGATCTTCTTGAGGAACACCGTCTTCAAGTCGCCTCGATCCAAACCGTGATCCACCGAGCTAGACTCCAACGAGTGCTAAATATGTTCTTAATGCTCGGGCTCTGGAATCACCATGTGAAAGGCTTCAAAACTCCTTATTGAAGCTAATCACCAACTAATATCTTGATTAATGATCTGAAACTAAAATCACAAGATTATTAGTAAATATAACTACATGAGTTAATCATCATCAAAATTAGAGTGGAAGGCCTCTAGGCCAACAGTAGACAGTGACAATATCAAGTGATAAATATAAAGTTATGCAAGTGATACCAAATACCTGCAAAGTACTGCAATTAATGTCAGTGACATGTAATCTAAATGTCAAAGTAAAATGGTCAGGATCATGTGTCCATAATGCAATAAGTATCCTCGAATAATTACTCAAAATATAATGGTCAATTTCCTTGATTAATTTCTAGTAATATCAGGATCATAATATAAATTGATATACAATCTTTAACTATCAATCCTTCTTTATTATTATCCAGTTATCCTCAAAATTCAGATTAAAATATTTATCATGATCAGTGTAGATTTCATTGATCTTCACATCAGTCTATCACATACAAGCAATCATGCAAATTTAAATTGAATGCAGTATGTACAGGAACAAGATGCATATACGATATGTAAGGCAATGTAACATGATCACGAGACAGTACGGTAATAATATCAAGAATATTTGTCATATAATCGGAAGAGAAAAGATGATATGTAAATATGATCACAGGACAGTATTAACGATCATGCGATATGATAACCATGATTTATATTTAAGAGGAAGAATTAAGATCAAGACGAAAGTCAACGAGAAGAGAATCGTATACACTTGCCTAATGTCGTTGGAGTCTGAATTCCTGTAACTGCAACCAGCTCTAGGTAAAATTCGCGGCCTAAATTTTGCGTGAATTAACTAGAGACATGACATGTTCTTATTCAGTGATAAGTTAAGTGATAATGAATTTTTTTACTATTTATTATAATTTTGGTTGGTTAATTTTCCAAATAATTCAATTTCTGAATTTATAGCAACTATTTAATAATATATTTTCATAATAAAATACATGCATAAAATAATAAATAGATGTATAATATTTACATATTTCTGAATTATGAATTTCATATTCTTTTTGTGCTATTTAGAAATTATTGTTCATTGTTAAATAAATTCTCATTGAATAATAATTACAAAAATATTTAATTTCATGTTATTATAAGTAATATTACATCAAAATAATTTTACAGAGTTTCAAATTTTGTTTGTACTTTTCTGTGAATTTTTTGGAATTTTCTGTGAATTTTCTAGAATTTTCTGAATTAAAATAAACCTAAAAATCAATAAAAATAAATAAAAAGCTTAACTGGTCTGTTTGTCACAGTGTTGGGTTTGGGTCTGGGCCTGCTACAGTAATATTCTACACATTTTATTTTCTATATATTTTTATTTATCCATTTGTTTTTCTTTTTCCTTTTCCTTTTCCTTTCTTTCTTTTTTTATTTTATAAATAGGGCCGGTCGGGTCTGTAAAACAGACCCGAATCCGGGTCTGTTGGCCAGACCCGCTGGCCTGGCCTGACCAGACGTGGCCTGGGCCAGGTCTGGCTGTGCTGGCCAGACCAGGCCAGGTCTTGGCCTGGTCTGGCTCGGCCAGGCCCGAGCCTGGCTTGCTCTCGGCCTGGTCCTGGTCGAGAGCAGCAGCAGCTGCTCTCGGCCAGAGGCCGAGAGCAGAGCAGGTTTTTTTCCTTTTTTTTGATTAAACTAAATTTTTAAAATCCATTAAAAATTATGACAATTAGTATACAAGTATTATGTGTCCCTATATATTTCTATTATAATTTAAAATAAGATTACCATGGTGAAATAGTGACTAAACTAGTGCATGTTACATGTTCGATGAAATGCCAACTATAACAAAAATCGATGACAACGCCAATTAACTTACCCGGAACGGTTCTCTTCAATTTGAATCTTCTTCCAGCACCTTGGAGTCTTAGGAGAGAAGGTACTCCTACTCACACAAGGTGTGTGATCCGCCATGGGGTCATGCGCGGCCGTCGACCGCGGATCTCGCGGACGATGACGGAGACTCGCCGAAGAGAATCGGCTGCTGTCAAAGATCACGAAGGCTGGAGAGAGGGACTCCGGACGGAGAAGATGCGGTGTTCGGGATCTCGCAGGAGGGACTCGTAGTCGCTGGCAGGGAGATGGAGCTCCGGGGGTTCGACTCGGCGAAGGGGGCTGACGTGGCGTGTAGGGT
This sequence comes from Agave tequilana, assembly GCA_038442645.1. Classification (NCBI taxonomy): domain Eukaryota; kingdom Viridiplantae; phylum Streptophyta; class Magnoliopsida; order Asparagales; family Asparagaceae; genus Agave; species Agave tequilana. The sequence continues at coordinate 36,449 of JAVJIF010032745.1, forward strand.
TACAGCGAAAGGAAGCATGGCCAAGGGGGGTAGCACCATGGAAGCTCGGCAAAGGCTTGGTCGTGGGCTGCAGCGCAAGGAGGAAGGGATGCGGTTGAGGAGTCGGCTACATGTGCGGCTCGACAGAGAAGTTGCGGACTCGATGACGGAGGATGAGGATGGCCCGCGGAGCTCGCCGGAGAGGATGTAGGTCTCCTCGCGCTTGCCGACAGAGCGTGGACGGCCATAGCTCCGCCTGAGGAGCTGCTGGCGCTCTGACAGTGGTGCAAGTCAAAGGGAGAGGAAGGAGGGGAAACCATGGAGTGATGTATGGAGGAGGAGGCTTGGGGTTTATATAGAGGGGGAAAGAAAAACGTGAGTGAAAGATAGAGGGAGAGAGGGAACGTGAAAGAGAGGGGAGGACGCAGGTGGAGGTCATGGGGGACGCGAGTGCAGTTTGGAGGAGAAGTGGAGAACGTGGGGAGAAGAAGAGGGAGCAGGTCGTGTGGTGGAGAAGAAGATGAAGTAACCAAAGGTTTAATAATAAATGAGCACATTGCATGCTGGTCTGGGCGTTAGGATGCTTCGGAGAGAGTCACGGTTTCGAAACTTGGAGCAATGGGAGTTTGGTTATATTCGTATTTAGAATAACTAAAGGGTAAAGAAATCAAGGTTAAATAAAATAATTACCTTTTCTAATAATCAATGCGAAATTGGCCATGTGGTTAGAGCATTCAATTCCATATAGGATAGGCTTGGATTCGAAACGTGCTGCTATACACATACACATACGGGTTTTCTAATTCTTTTATTTTATTTTATTTTTATTTTTATTTCTTTTTTTGAATAATATTTAAACATTATTTTATTGGATTAAACTCTATTAATTCAAAAAAATCCTCAAAAATTCTCAAAAATAGAAGATGTCATCCTGAACATTGTTGTGAAGTCAGATTTCTAAAATTCATCCCCGATTATTAATTATAAATCCCAGAGTTAGCTTATGTCACCGATCGACCCCAAATTGAGATTCTTCTCCAATAATTCCCAAAAAATTCTAAAATTTTAGAAAAATTATAAATAATGGGAAATAATATCTTGAGTTAAAATTGCCTCAATCCGACTACCAGGATGATTAAATCATCACCAGATACCACTATTGACATTCGTATATTGGGAACCGAGGGTTACAATCCTACCCATCTTATAAAAAGAATTTCGTCCTTGAAATTGGCTAAACATCGACATATGATTCAAAGTTGTATCTGCCAGATCCACAGTTGTGTCAATATGATATAACCAATACCAAGTCAACCATGAGTCATGATCTAGCATATTCATCACCATAAGTCTGGGGATCGAATTGACTTTCCAGAGTTCATAATCGGTCATATAACTTTAGTCTCCCGATCCACTATAGTCATGTTCATCTGATAAGGTTACTCCAACCATTTATAGATCAAATCCTTAAGGTCATCAGTATCATAGAACACAAATCTCAGATCCCACCGTCACTATTGAATAATCATCAGTGACAGATAATGAATATAATGTAACCAGTGGCAATAACAAGTGATAATTATAAAGTTGAGTTTTAAATTCATTAATCTTCATAAGAATTCAGATATATCTATTGATTGAGGCAAAACCTGCACACAAAATACGAGATTTTAGAACTTATAATAAAAATGTGCAAGTGCTCAATTCTTCTGCTATAGCAAGTGGCTATGCAGGTCGTGATCTACAAGGAGGGTTTTCCGATAGAAGCGTTTACGTTCTTTATTGAAATCGTTAAGAAAACAAAACGAAAGCTCCTCTTTGTCTCTTAAAAAGAAAAGAGAAAAAGAGTTATGTTAAAGTTAGAAGAAAATGAGAGATGAAGAAGGTGGAAAGAAAAGACAATCTACAAAGAAGGGGAAAGAAAGCGACTATGTACAAATGAGTCAAAAAGAAAGAGTTGGAAGAAGTGGTGATCTATACTAAAGAAATAAAAGAAAAGAAAGAAAGGAGAGTGAAGAAATACTTACCTAGTTTGATCGATGACTTACTTGGAAACCTGTGCATGTACACATACACATACGGGTTTTCTAATTCTTTTATTTTATTTTATTTTTATTTTAATTTCTTTTTTTGAATAATATTTAAACATTATTTTATTGGATTAAACTCTATTAATTCAAAAAAATCCTCAAAAATTCTCAAAAATAGAAGATGTCATCCTGAACATTGTTGTGAAGTCAGATTTCTAAAATTCATCCCCGATTATTAATTATAAATCCCAGAGTCAGCTTATGTCACCGATCGACCCCAAATTGAGATTCTTCTCCAATAATTCCCAAAAAATTTCTAAAATTTTAGAAAAATTATAAATAATGGGAAATAATATCTTGAGTTAAAATTGCCTCAATCAGACTACCAGGATGATTAAATCATCACCAGATACCACTATTGACATTCGTATATTGGGAACCGAGGGTTAAAATCCTACCCATCTTATAAAAAGAATTTCGTCCTCGAAATTTGGCTAGACATCGACATATGAATCAAAGTTGTATCTGCCAGATCCACAGTTGTGTCAATATGATATAACCAATACCAAGTCAACCATGAGTCATGATCTAGCATATTCATCACCATAAGTCTGGGGATCGAATTGACTTTCCAGAGTTCATAATCGGTCATATAACTTTAGTCTCCCGATCCACTATAGTCATGTTCATCTAATAAGGTTACTCCAACCATTTATAGATCAAATCCTTAAGGTCATCAGTATCATAGAACACAAATCTTAGATCCCACCGTCACTATTGAATAATCATCAGGGACAGATAATGAATATAATGTAACCAGTGGCAATAACAAGTGATAATTATAAAGTTGAGTTTTAAATTCATTAATCTTCATAAGAATTCAGATATATCTATTGATTGAGGCAAAACCTGCACACAAAATATAAGATTTTAGAACTTATAATAAAAATGTGCAAGTGCTCAATTCTTCTGCTATAGCAAGTGGCTATGCCGGTCGTGATCTACAAGGAGGGTTTGCGATAGAAGCGTTTACGTTCTTTATTAAAATCGTTAAGAAAACAAAACGAAAGCTCCTCTTTGTCTCTTAAAAGAAAAGAGAAAAAGAGTTATGTTAAAGTTAGAAGAAAATGAGAGATGAAGAAGGTGGAAAGAAAAGACGATCTACAAAGAAGGGGGAAAGAAAGCGACTATGTACAAATGAGTCAAAAAGAAAGAGTTGGAAGAAGTGGTGATCTATACTAAAGAAATAAAAGAAAAGAAAGAAAGGAGAGTGAAGAAATACTTACCTAGTTTGATTGATGACTTACTTGGAAACCTGTGCATGTTCTACCTTTGTTTAGGAGGCGTTCAACGCATAGATCATAAGCCCGATCTCAGTCCCCGTTCGCATTATATCATCAAGTCTAGCACAAGCATGAAGTGATACGTCTTGAGGAGGAGAACGTCTTCATGAATTATCGTTGGCACTCACATAACATCGTTATACTTGTGCTTTGGAATTCACTTGTAAACTCAACAAAACAAACGAGGTAAAGTAGAAGGAGGAAGAAGAAAGCAAAAGAAAAGTAAAGTAAAGCAGAACATAAAAACAAAGCATTTACCTTTATTACTTACTGAAACAATGGAAGAAAGGAGGAGGGTACATCGGTGTCACTCTCAACATCAGCCTCTCTCTATTACTTACATGAATCATCATCTAACCTAAGCCTACATACAATTTACATGAAAAGAAAAGAAAAACCTAAACTAAGAAATGAAAAAACTTGGCTAAGTCCTATCTCTGCATGTCATCCATTTTTCAGCGCAGATACTGATCTTTTATAGGCATAAACCCAACAACCAGGATCCCGGGGAGATTGGGGGAGCAAACGCTCCCCCTAACTCCCCAACAATGCCGCGGAAATGCGGCTTGGGCCGCGTTTTCCACGGCCTGGGCCGCGTTTCCACGGCCAGGGTGTGGCCAGGTGGCCACACCCTATTGGTGGGTCGCGCTGGTTTGGCCTTCTGACTTAACCTGCAGTTGGATTTTCAGTTTGAGTCCCGGATTCTGACGAAATGGCCTTGGATTCTTGGCTTTAACCGATCGATTCTGAGAGGATTCTTCTCAACCGGTTTTCAACCTCTTGATTTTGTCCTGATTCAGTGAGTGCGAATTAATTCTTATTTAATTCAGAATTTTGGTGGGCTTTGGGCTCATTTCTCTTCATCTCCTTAAAGATTGGGCCTGCAAATAAATCAAACAATTAATTAGGACAATGCAGGCTTTTATTCTATAATAAGTATGGACATATGATATTAAATATGCAATATTAGCGACCAATCACACCCCCATACCTATCTTTTGCTCGTCCTCGAGCAAAACAACTAAAACTATACTAAGGTTTATTAGACCACTTTCGCAGGTCACGCGATTGCACTGAGCATGTGCAACAAGCCGTTAAACCTCTAGGTTTCCCCTGGAGGACGAGTTTTGTCTCATGAGGGTTTTCAGCGGATTGCACCCACAAAATCCATAAAGAAAGAGAAATAAAGAGTTAGTATTTTCGAAAGGCATTTTGAAAGAGAAAAATATTTGAAATATAATTGTAAGATCTAAGCAATCTATAAGTTATAGGAAGACTGAATTTTTCATTCCTAAACTTAGTCTCTATTCAAAAATTGTTATCAATCAAGGTAAGGAGTTAAATTGTACTTCTCATCTAGTCTATTACTTTACCCTAAGTCATATGAACCTTGTGATCATGAAAATTTTGACGAAGGGTTCATTAACTCTAACTCTTATGCCTTATTTATTATATATTTTTTTTTCCTGTGGTGTTATTCCTTAGTTTTATTAGGCTTTCTAATCTGCCCATGTAACGAGCCTTTAATCGATGACTCCCAAACCAAACGGTCTTAGGGCACCGGGTGAGAAAACACCCCAAGGACTTAAGAACTCGAGCAAACAAGGCCACAAAACTAAGGATTTTATTATATGCACCCCTTTTAGGCGTGAATACTGATTGGTTGCTAATGTTGCATATTTAATGTCACATTTCCATACTTATTTTAGAATAAAAGCCTGCATTGTCCTAATTATTTGTTTAATTTATTTGCAGGTCCAATCCTTAAGGAGATGAAGAGAAATGAGCCCAAAAGCCCACCAGAATTCTGAATTAAATCAGAGTTAATTCGTACACAGAAAATCAGGACAAAATCAAGAGGTTGAAACCGGTTGAGAAGAATCCTCTCAGAATCGATCGGTTTAAAGCCAAGAATCCAAGGCCATTTCGTCAAAATCCGGAGCTCAAACGACAAAACCAACAAAGGATAAAGCCAGAAGAAACCCCCGGAGAAACCCACCAACAGGGTGTGGCCACCTGGCCACACCCTTGCCGCGGAAACGCGGCTTGGGCCGCTTTTCCGCGGCTTTGTTGGGGAGTTAGGGGGAGCGTTTGCTTCCTCGACCTCCCCGGGATTCTGGTTGTTGGGTTTATGCCTATAAAAGGCCATTATCTGCGCTGAAAAAGGGACGTGAAGGCAGATTAGGATTTAGCCTAGTTTTAATTCTTTGTAGTTTAGGTTTTTCTTTTCTTGTTATGTAATTTGTATGAAACTTAGGGTAGAAGAAGATTCATGTAAGTAAGAGAGAGAGGCTGAAGTTGAGAGTGACACCGACGATGTACCCTCCTCCTTTCTTCCATTGTCTCAGCAAGTAATAAAGGTAAATGCTTTGTTTGTTTTCTGTTCTGCTTTACTTTACATTTGTTTTGCTTTCCTCTTCCTCTTCTACTTTACCTTGGTTGTATTTGTTGAGTGTACAAGTGAATTCCAAAGCAAGTATAACTAAGCTACGTGAGAGCCAGCGATAGTTCATGAAGACGTTCTCCTCTTCCAAGATCCGCATCACTTCGTTCTTCTTATGCTTGACGATATAATGTGCATGGGGACCGAGCTCGAGTTTATGATCTATGCCTTGAACGCCTCCGAAGCAAAAAGGTAGAACTTGCAAGAAGGTTTCCAAGTAAGTCATCAATCAACCTAGGTAAGTATCTCTTCACTATTCTTTCTTTCTTTTCTTTCTTAGTTTAGATCACCAACCACTTCTTCCAAATCGTTTTCATTCTTCTTTCCACTTCATTGTACATAATCGCTTTCTTTTATTTTCTGAATTTTCCAACTTCTTCATCCTCCATTTTCTACTAACTTTAACTATACTTTCTTTTTCCATTTTTATAACTTTAAAACAGAGAAGAACTTTCGCTTATTTTTTTAACGATTTCAATAAAGAACTGTAAAGCTTCCATCGCAAACCCTCCTTGTGGATCACGACCCGCATAGCCACTTGCTAAGAATTGAGCACTTGCACATTTTCCTAATCTTAAGTTCTATAATCTCGTATTTTGTGTGCAAGTTTTGCCTCAATCAAATTTTGGCGCCGTTGCCGGGGAGGGTAAAACGGTTTTTATTGAAATCTGAATTTTTATTGAAAATTTTTTTAGAACTAAACGAATTTTCTTCTCTGTTGCAGGTTACAGGGCAAGCAAAGCAGGAAAATAAGTCTGCAGTGACATACAAGTGGTAATGGGCCTCTGCTCTAGAAAGCAGACACCCATTGCCCTCTGAATTGCCGCGTTTCCACGGCAAAAGCCGCGGATCTGCGGCAAGGAAGAGTTGACTACTAACAGCTTATTGCAAGGCTGCTTAGTTTAAAAAAATTCTAGTTTGCTGCAACTTTAATCTTTCTTATATGCCATAACATAAGCCTGCTAATAATCAACAGTAAAATATTTATTGAAAAGATAAAAAAATTGATTAGATATTTACATTTTAGGCACGTGTCTTTTTAATTCCTTTATTTTTTTACTGTTGAAGAGTGCTGGAGCAAGGTACGTATGCATTGCATGTAGCATAGGACTCACTTCTTGGTTGATTTATATCGCTTTGAGTGAATCTTACATATCTTGTACACTTGCACAAATTGATCTTAAGGGCACTAACCCATTAACAAGATAAGGTGGGAATTTGATCACCGTTCCTTAGCCCAAAAATCACATTTCAAGCACTCACTAACCCAAGCCTAACTAAAATTGAGTAGACGTTGGCCCTAGGGACATCTCGGACTCAATAAGGAGATTATCCTAAGGGGGAAAAATGTTGGAATCTAACTCCTGCAAAATCAGTGTCTAGGAAAGGGATTGAGGGCCGAAAGCCCGAAGGTTGGTGGTTATTTAATTAAGGAACGTCTTTGACGGAAAACCTCCCACCAACCTTGCCCTGACCTGGCTGATTAGCTTGTGGTTAATGTCTACATTAGACCTCCCGTGGACAGTCTAACCAGTTAGGAGTCGTCTAGGTCCTAAGTCTACCCTAACTTAGGCTAGAATTTTTTTTCTTTTTTGTTTGTTTATTTGTTTGTTTTTCTTTGTTTGTATTCTATTGTGTGATATGGACTATAATAATAATTTTTTTCAACTACAATAATAATCTATATTACACACCGACTTCATTTTCGGATATTACCAACCCGGCATATCATAACTTTGACCAACCTAGTGTGCCGGATTGGTCTTATCCGAATCAATATGACTCATACCCCCCATCTAATCACTATAATTTCCATAATGATTTAACTCTTCACCGAGTCAGTAGGGATTCACCTCCCCCGAGCATAATTTCCAACCACCTTGCTTTCCTTCTCCACCCAGTCCACATTATGTTCAAGATTCATACTCAGTTCCACCCGTCCAAATAGGAAACCATCAATTATGGAAATGAGTATGCGTGAGTCCAAACACAAATCCCAAAATCTGATGGACTCACAATTTCACTACCACTTCCAAGACAATTCTTCATCTTTTCATCAAAACAATGAACCTATCAACTATGAAAAGATGCTTGAAGCCATGACTCAGGCTCAAAACGCTCGTAATAGTGACATAGATATGATGATCGAATCTCTACGTTCCCACCGTCCTGATGTTACTTACCATTCTATTAGAGCCGAACAGTCATGTTGTTTTGGAAATCAAGATTCTATTTCAGAACAACCATGTGAACTTGCCCAAACTTCAAATTTTGAAAAAGATATTGATAGTTTGGCTAGTTTTCCTTTTCCTGAAATAGAACTCGAAAATGATTATGATCCTGAACCCCAACTTAGTGATTCAATTCTATTTCCTGATTCGATTATGACTCCGGTATCTTCACCTGACTTCAATCTTTTCCCAGAGTCAACATTGGATCCTGTCCCAATTCATAATGAAATTAAATCACCCATCTTTGAGGATCATGTTGAACTTGACCAACTTTACAATTTTGAAAATCCCATGGATAAATTGGCAAGTTCTCCATTTTTTGATATTGAACTCAATGAGATATGTGACCTAAATTCTCACATATGTGATCCAGTTCAAATTTCTGAATCAATATTGACTCCTGTTTTATTACCAAACTTGAATAATATTCTAGAGTCAGTTTTGATTCCCCCACCTATCATTCCTGAACTGGAATCACCCATATTAGGTCACATTCCATTGTTGGAAAATACATGTGGACTTGAGTTTCAACTTCTTGACTTGGACCCGCTTCTTGAACCAATTTCGACTCCTGAACCTTTACTTGACTTAAGTCACCTTCCTGAGTCGGTATTAGTTCCTGTCCTTCCTGAGCCTAAGTCAACCGTTCTATCATTTCATACTCCATTCTGGGACGAGGTGGTTGACAAATTTGACTCCGAAATCAATTATGGAATATGGAAAGTAGATGGGGTTAAATATTTCATAAAGATCCTTCATGGATTTATCTTTTTAATGGGTTATATTAAAGATCGTGCTGGTGGGTTCCTTTGAGACCCAAGAAAAGTTGATTGGGCCATGTTTCGTGGACCAATCAGACCACCACCGGAACAACCACCTTAAGGTAACCATTTTCCTTCCCTTTCTTCTTTTTCATGCATCTATGCATTAATTCATACATTGAGGACAATGCATGAGATAGGTGTGGGGGAGGGTCTAACATAACTTTTCTTTTTCTTTAAAAAAATATTAACATTTTTCTTTACTTTTAATAAAAAACTTTTTGAAAAATAGAAACAATATTTTGACTTATTTTTGTAAGAAATTAAGTTAATCTTAAGAAATAGGAAAATCCAAATTAGGATTTCTTATACTTGGTCAAAATAAGATTATTTGTTTGATTTATAGAGTTAGGAAGATAATTTGTCAAAGTAATTTAGTCTTGATCTTTACCTTGATGAAATATGCACACTTCATACACTTACACACTTAGGGTTCAAAAACAAAGATTCTTATGCCTTATAAAAAATATATATATATATAAACAAATCTAATTATTGATTAGCTAGGTGCTTTGGCCTAAGAAAGCCTTAGTATTTATGTAAAAGATAATTAGATGAGTTTGAAAAAAAAAAAACAAGTCTAATTATTGACTAGCTAGGTGCTTTGGCCTAAGCAAGCCTTGGTATTTATGCGAAAGATGATTAGATAAGTTTGAAAAGAAAAATCCTCTGATTAAGCTGGGTATTTGTGCCTAATAAAGCATAAGTATTTACGCCTAAAATAGGTTCATATAATAAAATCCTTAGTTTCGTGGCCTGGTTTGCTCGAGTCCTTAAGTCCTTGGGGGTGTTTTCTCACCTGGTGCCCTAAGACCGTTTGGTTTGGGAGTCATCGATTAAAGGCTCGTTACATGGGCAGATTAGAAAGCCTAATAAAACTAAGGAATAATACCACAAAAAAAAGTATATATATAAAAATAAATAAGGCATAAGAGTTAGAGTTAATGAACCCTTAGTCAAAATTTTCACATTCACAAGGTGCATATGACTTAGGGTAAAGTAATAGACTAGATGAAAAGCAAAATTTGACTCCTTACTTTGATTGATAACAAATTTTTGAATAGTGACTAAGTTTAGGAATGAAAAATTCGGTTTTCCTATAAATTATATATTGCTTAGATCTTACAATCATATTTCAAATATTTTTCTCTTTCAAAATACTTTTCGAAAATACTAACTCTTTATTTCCCTTTCTTTATGGATTTTGTGGGTGTAATCCGCTGAAAACCCTCACGAGACAAAACTCGTCCTCTAGGGGGAACCTAGAGGTTTAAACGGCTTGTTGCACATGCTCAGTGCAATCGCGCGACCTGCGAAAGTGGTCTAATAATCCTTAGTATAATTTAGTTGTTTTGCTCGAGGACGAGCAAAAGATAGGTATGGGGGTGTGATTGGTTGCTAATGTTACATATTTAATGTCACATTTCATACTTATTTTAGAATAAAAGCCTGTATTGTCCTAATTATTTGTTTAATTTATTTGCAGGCCCAATCCTTAAGGAGATGAAGAGAAATGAGCCCAAAAGCCCACCAGAATTCTGAATTAAATCAGAGTTAATTCGTACACATAAAATCAGGGCAAAATCAAGAGGTTGAAACCGGTTGAGAAGAATCCTCTCAGAATCGATCGGTTAAAGCCAAGAATCCAAGGCCATTTCGTCAAAATCCGGAGCTCAAACGACAAAACCAACAAAGGATAAAGCCAGAAGAAACCCCCGGAGAAACCCACCAACAGGTTGTGGCCACCTGGCCACACCCTTGCCGCGGAAACGCGGCTTGGGCCGCTTTTCCACGGCTTTGTTGGGGAGTTAGGGGGAGCGTTTGCTTCCCCGACCTCCCCGGGATTCTGGTTGTTGGGTTTATGCCTATAAAAGGCCATTATCTGCGCTGAAAAAGGGACGTGAAGGCAGATTAAGATTTAGCCTAGTTTTAATTCTTTGTAGTTTAGGTTTTTCTTTTCTTGTTATGTAATTTGTATGAAACTTAGGGCAGAAGAAGATTCATGTAAGTAAGAGAGAGAGGCTGAAGTTGAGAGTGACACCGACGATGTACCCTCCTCCTTTCTTCCATTGTCTCAGCAAGTAATAAAGGTAAATGCTTTGTTTGTTTTCTATTCTGCTTTACTTTACATTTGTTTTGCTTTCCTCTTCCTCTTCTACTTTACCTTGGTTGTATTTGTTGAGTGTACAAGTGAATTCCAAAGCAAGTATAACTAAGCTACGTGAGAGCCAGCGATAGTTCATGAAGACGTTCTCCTCTTCCAAGATCCGCATCACTTCGTTCTTCTTATGCTTGACGATATAATGTGCATGGGGACCGAGCTCAAGTTTATGATCTATGCGTTGAACGCCTCCGAAGCAAAAAGGTAGAACATGCAAGAAGGTTTCCAAGTAAGTCATCAATCAACCTAGGTAAGTATCTCTTTACTTTTCTTTCTTTCTTTTCTTTCTTAGTTTAGATCACCAACCACTTCTTCCAAATCGTTTTCATTCTTCTTTCCACTTCATTGTACATAATCGCTTTCTTTTGTTTTCTGAATTTTCCAACTTCTTCATCCTCCATTTTCGACTAACTTTAACTATACTTTCTTTTTCCACTTTTATAACTTTAAAACAGAGAAGAACTTTCGCTTATTTTCTTAACGATTTCAATAAAGAACTGTAAAGCTTCCATCGCAAACCCTCCTTGTGGATCACGACCCGCATAGCCACTTGCTATAGCGGAAGAATTGAGCACTTGCACATTTTCCTAATCTTAAGTTCTATAATCTCGTATTTTGTGTGCAGGTTTTGCCTCAATCAAATACTTATGCTTTATTAGGCACAAATACCCAGCTTAATCAGAGGATTTTCATATATTCTTTTTTTTTTCAAACTTTTCTAATCATCTTTTGCATAAATACTGAGGCATGCTTAGGCCAAAGCACCTAGCTATTCAATAATTAGATTTGTTTATTTTATATATATATATATATATATATATATATATATATATATATATATATATATATATATATATATATATAAGGCATAAGAATCTTTGTTTTTGAACCCTAAGTGTGTAAGTGTATGAAGTGTGCATATTTCATCAAGGTAAAGATCAAGACTAAATTACTTTGACAAATTTTCTTCCTAACCCTAAAAATCAAACAAATAATCATATTTTGACCAAGTAAAAGAAATCCGAATTTAGATTTTCCTATTCCTTAAAATTAACTTAATTTCTTACAAAAAATATGTCAAAATATTATTTCTATTTTCAAAAAGTTTTTAATAAAAAAGAAAACCTAAGCTATGTTAGACCCTCCCCCACACCTATCTCATGCATTGTCCTCAATGTATGAATTAATGCATAGATGAATGAAAAAGAAGAAAGGGAAGGGAAGTGTTACCTTAAGGTGGTGGTTCCGGTGGTGGTCTGATTGGTCCACGAAACGCGGCCCAATCGACTTTTCGTGGGATTCGGAGGAACCCACCAGAAATATCTTTAATATAACCCATTAAAAAGATAAATCCATGAAGAATTTTTATTATAAATTTAACCCCATCTAATTTTCATATTCCATAACTGATTTCAGAGTCAAATTTGTCAACCACCTCGTCCCAGAATGGATTGTGAAAAGATAGAATGATTGACTTAGACTCAGGAAGTACAGGAACTAATACTGACTCAGAAAAGTGACTTAAGTCAAGTAAAGGTTCAGGAGTCGAGATTGGTTCAAGAAGCGGTTCCAAGTCAAGAAGTTGAAACTCAAGTCCACAATTATGTTCCAACAATGGAATGTGACTTAATGTTAGTAATTCAAGTTCATGAATGATAGGTGGGGGAATCAAAACTGACTCGAAAATATTACTCAAGTTTGGTAACAAAACAGGAGTCAATATTGATTCAGAAAGGTGAACTGGATCACAGATTTGAGAATCTAGGTCACATATCTCATTGAGTTCAATATCATAAAAATGAGAACTTGCCAATTTGTCAATAGGATCTTCAAAGTGTATAATTGGTCAAGTTCAATATGATCCTCAAAGATGGGTGATTCAATTTCATTATGAATTGGTACAGGATCCAATGTTGACTCCGGAAAAAGATTGAAGTCAGGTGAAGAAACTGGAGTCATTATTGAATCAGGAAGAAGAATTGAATCACTAAGTTGGGGTTCAAGATCATATTCATTCTCAAGTTCTATTTTAGGAAAGGAATAACTTGCCAAACTGTCTATATTATTTGAGTTTGGGCAAGTTCAAATGACTGTTCTGAAATGGAACCTTGATTTCCAAAATTACATGACTCTTCGGCTCTAACAGAATGGCTAGTGACATCAGAACTGGTCAAACGGTGAGAACGTAGAGATTCGACCATCATATCTATGTCACGATTTCTAGCATTTTGAGCATGAGTCATGGCTTCAAGCATCTTTTCATAATTGATGGATTCATTGTTTTGATGAAAAGATGAAGTGTTGTCTTAGAAGTGGTAGTGAAATTGTGAGTCCATCAGATTTTGTGATTGTTGTTTGGACTCACGCATACTCCTTTCCAAAATTGATGGTTTTCTATTTTGGACTGGTGGAACTGAGTATGACTCTTGGGGATATTGTGGACTAGGTGGATAAGGGGGACAAATTGGTTGAAAATTATGCTCGGGGTAGGTGAATCCCCACTGACTCTTTGAAGAGTTGAAATCGTTATGAAAATTATAGTCATACGATAGGGGACATGGGTTATATTGATTCGGATAAGACCAATCCGGCAGACTAGGTTGGCTAAAGTCATGATATGTCGGGTTGGTAATATCCGAAAAAGAGTTTGTGTGTAATATGGATTATTATTGAAGTTGAAAAATTGTTATCATAGGCCATATCACACAATGGAATACAAACAAAAAGAAAGAAAAACAAACAAATAAACAAACAAAGAAAAAGAAAAAATTCTAACCTAAGTTAGGGTAGACCTATGACCTAGACGACTCCTAACTGGTTAGACTGTCCACGGGAGGTCCAATGCAGACTTTGACCACAAGCTAATCAGCCAGGTCAGGGCAAGGTTGGTGGGAGGTTTTCCGTCAAAGACGTTCCTTAATTAAATAACCACCAACCTTCGGGCTTTCGGCCCTTAATCCCTTTCCTAGACATTGATTTGACAAGAGTCAAATTCCAACACCTTCCCCCTTAGGATATTCTCCTAATTGAGTCCGAGATGTCCCTAGGGCCAACGTCTACTCATTTTAAGTTAGGCTTGGGTTAGTGAGTGCTTGGAATCTGATTTTTTGGCTAAGGAAGGGTGATTAAATCCCCACCTTATCTTGTTAATAGGTGGTGCCCTTAAGATCAGTTTGTGCAAGTGTACGAGATAAATAAGATTCACTCAAAGCAATATAAATCAACCAAGAAGTGAGTCCTATGCTAAATGCAATGCATACGTACCTTGCTCTATCACTCTTCAACAGTAAAAATAAATGAATTGAAAAGACACGTGCCTAAAATGCAAACGTCTAATCAATTTTTATCTTCTCAACAAATGTTTTACTATTGATTATTAGCAGGCTTATGTGATGGCATATAAGAAAAAGTAAAGTTGCAGAAAACTACAATTTGCAAAGCAAGCAGCCCTGCAAAAAGAACGTTAGTAGTCCACTCCTTTTTGCCGCGTTTTCGTGGCGTTGGCCGCGGATCCGCGGCAAAGCAGAGGGCACTTGGTCTTTGCTTTCTAGAGCAGAGGCCCAAGGCCACTTATATGTTACTGCAACTTTAATTTCCTGCTTTGCTTGCCCTATAACCTGCAACAGAGAAGAAAATTCGTTTTAGTTCTAAAAAATTTTCAAGAAAAATCAGATTTCAATAAAAACAACGTTACCCTCCCCGGCAACGGCGCCAAAATTTGATTGAGGCAAAACTTGCACACAAAATACGAGATTTCAGAACTTATAATAAAAATGTGCAAGTGCTCAATTCTTCCGCTATAGCAAGTGGCTATGCGGGTCGTGATCCACAAGGAGGGTTTTGCGATAGAAGCGTTTACGTTCTTTATTGAAATCGTTAAGAAAACAAAATGAAAGCTCTTCTTTGTCTCTTAAAAGAAAAGAGAAAAAGAGTTATGTTAAAGTTAGAAGAAAATGAGAGATGAAGAAGGTGGAAAGAAAAGACTATCTACAAAGAAGGGGAAAGAAAGCAACTATGTACAAATGAGTCAAAAAGAAAGAGTTGGAAGAAGTGGTGATCTATACTAAAGAAATAAAAGAAAAGAAAGAAAGGAGAGTGAAGAAATACTTATCTAGTTTGATTGATGACTTACTTGGAAAACTGTGCATGTTCTACCTTTGTTTAGGAGGCGTTCAACGCATAGATCATAAGCCCGAGCTCAGTCCCCGTTCGCATTATATCATCAAGTCTAGCACAAGCATGAAGTGATACGTCTTGATGAGGAGAACGTCTTCATGAACTATCGTTGGCACTCACATAACATCGTTATATTTGTGCTTTGGAATTCACTTGTAAACTCAACAAAAACAAACGAGGTAAAGTAGAAGGAGGAAGAAGAAAGCAAAAGAAAAGTAAAGTAAAGTAGAACATAAAAACAAAGCATTTACCTTTATTACTTACTGAAACAATGGAAGAAAGGAGGAGGGTACATCGGTGTCACTCTCAACATCAGCCTCTCTCTCTTACTTACATGAATCATCATCTAACCTAAGCCTACATACAATTTACATGAAAAG
Organism: Agave tequilana; assembly: GCA_038442645.1. Taxonomy (NCBI): domain Eukaryota; kingdom Viridiplantae; phylum Streptophyta; class Magnoliopsida; order Asparagales; family Asparagaceae; genus Agave; species Agave tequilana. The sequence continues at coordinate 52,013 of JAVJIF010032745.1, forward strand.
AAAAGAAAAACCTAAACTAAGAAATGAAAAAACTTGGCTAAGTCCTATCTCTGCATGTCGTCCATTTTTCAGCGCAGATACTGGCCTTTTATAGGCATAAACCCAACAACCAGGATCCCGGGGAGATCGGGGGAGCAAACGCTCCCCTAACTCCCCAACAATGCCGCGAAAACGCGGCTTGGGCCGCGTTTTCGCGGCCAAGGTGTGGCCAGGTGGCCACACCCTGTTGGTGGGTCGCGCTGGTTTGGCCTTCTGACTTTATCTGCAGTTGGATTTTCAGTTTGAGTCCCGGATTCTGACGAAATGGCCTTGGATTCTTGGCTTTAACCGATCGATTCTGAGAGAATTCTTCTCAACCGGTTTTCAACCTCTTGATTTTGCCCTGATTCAGTGAGTGCGAATTAATTCTGATTTAATTCAGAATTTTGGTGGGCTTTGGGCTCATTTCTCTTCATCTCCTTAAAGATTGGGCCTGCAAATAAATCAAACAATTAATTAGGACAATGCAGGCTTTTATTCTATAATAAGTATGGACATATGATATTAAATATGCAATATTAGCGACCAATCATCTATTTCCTCCTTTCATTTATAATTCTCAAACAGAAAATCACAAAATTATCAAGGTATTCCAATTACAATGTTCTTAAGAGTCATAGGATTAACTCAACAACCTCAAACTATGATAGATATTCTTAAAATATTACTTAGGTCTGAAAATTTTAAGATCCTAACCTCAGAACTAATCCAAGCAATCTGATCAAAGGTATAACCATATTTTGCCAAAGGTAATAGTTCCATTTATTGATCTAATTACCACTCCAAGATTCATGCACTAAATCCAATACGTATGGATGTGATTTGATCATTATTTAATCCAGGCATGATTATTATCTTAAGTGTACCTCTCACTATGATTCCCTTGTAGACATGTATCTCAAAAAGTTTCAGATCCAAAATCTCTCATAAAATTAACTGTCAGATAATTCGATAATGATCCTCTTCATTTATTCTACTTCGTCCAAATAATCAAGTTAAATCCTCAATATATCTATCCTCAATCTAAACTAAGAATAGTCTACCCAGACATGATCAAGCGGGACAGAATAGGTATGAAGACTACATGGATGGAAGAGTCACATCAGGGTGACGGTTCAAGGGTTCTAGGGGAAAGATTCTACAAGTATGGAGTCAGAGAAGGGAGTCAATGACTGTTTACTCAGATAATTAAGTGGATGATTATCATATATGTGGCCTGATTGTATATATGGCATATAACTAACCTGGCTCTGATACCAACAAAACCATGTCACGCCCCGCTTCCCAAAATACGGAATACAGGTACGTGACGATGGCTAGCAGATGCTCACGAAGGGTGAAATCTCTTCCATGAGTACCTTAGGCTGTCAATAACAAGCAGGATAGCACACAATATGCACATACAACCAAGCACAGGGATAAAATCACATATATGAAAAACTGAATCATAAGCAATATCATCCACTATATCTGAATAAAACAAGTCAAGAAGAAAACTGAACTCACCGGAGAACAGCGAAACCAAAATATGATCTACAAATAACTCTTTATACCAGCTTCCTGATCTAAATACTGAAAAATAATATAAAGGTCCGTCAGAAGCGGACTAGCAAGAGTACACGAAACAAGAAGGAGAGAATATGAAAATGTAGTAACAGTAAGTAGGATATAAGAACAATATGTATGGAAATATCAAGAACTGAATGTAATAGCAGTAACAGGAATAATCAGAAGATAGATCATGTACAATAAGACCGTGCATGCATGGTGTAACATGTATATAATGACAAGAGACGTCCTGGACAAGTAACTGTCGTGTAATATAATCACAAGATAAAATAACATGGTATGTCCAGGAATGTCATGTAGTCAAGATAATGCATGTCATATGAGTCTCAAGTATCAGTATCTTGAAACTATATCTCAGGTACTAGATCACTGAAGACAATGAAGGATATGATGCAAGTGCATATGTCTAGCATATTTTATTACCTAACTAATGCAACCATCCGGTGCCCCATCCCACAGGACAACTGCATATCAAACAAGTGATGCGTTACTGGATCCTGATAGCAGGGAGAAATAGTTCACTGTACTTAGGTATCATGTAACATGTAATAACAGCAGCGCGCATGAATAACAAGATCACGTGTGGCATCCAAACTCACAAGGGGTCGCCCTTCCAAGCACACCTCCCTGGATTTCCCCTGCTACAGTCTCCCCCAATAACCCCGGCTTGATTAATTTTATTAATAAATGCAAATTCAAAATAGTGTGTTACTCAGTATTATAGGATCATGAATTTGTACCAAGAATATCAGCATTAGATGGTGAACACAATGTATCAAAATCACGGGACGATGTAGACAGTGACAATATCAAGTGATAAATATAAAGTTGTGCAAGTGATACCAAATAGATGCAAAGTAGTGCAAGTAATGTCATTGACATGTAATCTAAATGTCAAAGTAAAACGGTCAGGATCATGTGTCCATAATCAATAAGTATCCTCGAATAATTACTCAGAATATAATGGTCAATTTTCTTGATTAATTTTCAGTAATATCAGGATCACAATATAAATCGATATACAATCTTTAACTATCAATCCTTCTTTATTATTATCCAGTTATCCTCAAAATCCAGATCAAAATATTTATCATGATCAGTGTTGATTTCATTGATCTTCATATCAGTCTATCACATCAAGCAATCATGCAAATTTAAGTTGAATGCAGTATGTACAGGAACTAGATGCATATACGATATGTAAGGCAATGTAACATGATCACGAGACGGTACGATAATAATATCAAGAATAATTGTCATATAATCGAAAGAGAAAAGCTGATATGTAAATATGATCACAGGATAGTATTAACGATCATGCGATATGATAACCATGATTTATATTTAAGAGGAAGAATTAAGATCAAGACGAAAGTCAACGAGAAGAGAATCGTATACACTTGCCTGATGTCGTTGGAGTCTGAATTCCCGTAACTGCAACTGGCTCTAGGTAAAATTCGCGGCCTAAATGTTGCGTGAATTAATTAGAGACATGACATGTTCTTATTTAGTGATAAGTTAAGTGATAATTGTTGACACTTAAAAAAGACAAGATTCTTATTGGTCTGAACAATGTTTAAACTTGTTGACATTTACAAAATACAAGTGACAGACAAGCTGAAGACCAGTTTTCACCCATCTCCGAGGGACAAGGAAGCAACTTGGACTCCACTGATCCAGCAAGCAGACAGTGAACCCGGATTGCCTCTAAATAGACCTCAGCAGGTCTAAAATGCTAGCACTTAGCATTACATGAGCCCAAAGGGATAGCCTCGCCTGAGAGGCTAATATCACTCGACTTCGCCTCGAAGCCATCCAAAGCCTCCCCAGGAAGCTAACTCGCAACTTCGCCACAGAGGACTTCCAGCTCCGCCAAAGGGTTTCTTTCGGACTTCGCCAGAAGCAGCCTCTAGCTCCGCTACGAGCTCAATGCGGGCAGCTCCGCCATTGGTCTGCTATGGTCAACCTTTGACCAATCAAATCTCCAGATGAGATCAGATCTAATCAGATCAAATCCAATTAAGATCAAATCAAAGATCAAATTTGGCAGTTGATTGCCACAATCTCTTGACTCTCCTAAAACGAGTAAGAATATCAGGGGAAATCCTCTAACGATATGGAAGGATCAAGAAGATCAACAGACCTGCCAATCCTAGCTTCGCAGAAGCTATCTTAGCCTCGCAGCAAGGCTACTTTCGGGATTCAAACAGATTCGATTCAATCTGTTTCTATATTTTCAAGGGACGATTATACCCTTGCTCTCCCTATAAATAGCCCACCAGGGGCACAAGGAAACGACCACCACGTAGAAGGCCGGATTTTCTGAGAAGACTCCACAAGCAGAGACTTCTTCAAAAAGCACCGTGTGCTCTCGAATTCAGAGATCTTTTAGAGAATTGCTTTCTCTATCCAGGGTGTTGATACCCTAACGTCGTCCTTCCTCTCAAGGAATCTCCAGAACTAGGCGAGAAGGAATTCCTAATTGAAGGCGATTTTGAGATGCAGCAAGAGGGTCCTACCAACCTTCTATTCTCTGATTCCCGGAACCAGGCGAGAAGGGAACCTCATCGCTCGCATCGTCAAAGGGACAAAGTGGTCGCGCGCTGACCAGACTTCTCCAGAATCTCTGAGGAGATCTACTTATAATCTTTTTAAGAATATTTGTAATTTAGCTCCTCAAACCCTTTTTTTTTAAGTTTTCCCCTTTGCAAATACAATGGAAAACAAGATGGCGACTCCGCTGGGGATTGTATTCTCCACTGCCAAGAATCAAGTGTCGCAATGCGACGATACCCTCGGGTCTAATTCTGAATTCAGAAAAGCCAGTGCAGCCAGAGCCTTTCTGGCTAAATCTTCAAGGAAAGTCTCTACGGAGACAGAAAAGGTTCTCTGCGAACCTACTGCGGTTATTTGGCGCAACAAGGAAGCACGTCCGCAGTCTGATTCCTTTACTTGTGAGAACTTGGTGGTTCAGTTCGATCAAGGAAGATTTGAAGAAGTCCTCTCTGGGGGTGGCCCAATGCTTCGAGCACGGAAGCATAGGAAAGTTTTCACGACCAAGGTTTCAAAGCAGAAACCGGAAGCAGAATTCTGCCAACACCCCTCAGCCTCGCATGTGGCTATCAGGTTCCTTGCGAACCTAAGTCTCCTCTGTCAAGGCGGGTATGGAAGCCTAAACAGAAGTCTCCAACCAAAGCTTCAGGCGTAGCTACGCCTAAACCGCACCTCTCTCGCGAAGAAAAAGGCAAGATGCCTGTCTGCTCCAATCATAAAGTCAAGACGGCAATCATACCGTCGCCCAATTTAAGAGCAGCAATGCCTTGTGCCAGCACCGTTCTTATGAGCGAAGCTACTGTACCACAGCATACTCACTGCGTCCATGGCCGCGAGGCTAGGGCCAGAGTATTATCTAAGGCAAATCCCTTTGGCAGCGGCATAATGGGTAAAGCACCACAGCGTGCTCCGCTCTCCAGTTCGTCAAACATTAAGCTCGCACCTGTTGGCGAAGCTAGAACTGAAGTACTATTCAGTGCTAATCCCTTCCACAGGGACAAGAGGAACGGAACATCGTCCTATGTACGCTTTAGAAAGGCTTCTCCACAGGATTATGTAGGCTCCCATGGGCCTGACTTGCGGGAATTCTTGGCGAACTAGCGGAAGTTGGTGTCTTTCTGAACTACTTCCCCCTGTTGTCAACAAAGGGGATGCCAGCTGGTGACCGTCCACTCAGTCCATTGCCGGCTGGGACCAATCCCTGTCGCTTCTCCAGGCCGACGAACGGTCTTTGATCAGCTGTCTGTACATCTCCCTATGAAGCATCGCAGAAGGAGCACCTCACGAGATCCAGCCTCCGCATCCGTCAACATGATCGGAAAAGGACGAGAGTCCCCAGATCCAGACTACAGCCCAGGCTTAGGCGAAGTCTTGGTGCATGACGAAGGTGTCTTCCGAAACACCAGATCCAGGGTGGCAATACCCTACAGTTACGAGCAGCCTTCTTCCTCGACGGACCTAGCCTCGTCACAGCCCAGGAGATCACTCCAATCATCGGACGAAGAAGATGAAGATAGTGGGTACGCCTCTTCGGCGATAGTTAGCTCGGTGCGAATAGACAGAGCATCAGTCAATATGGCTGATAACATCAACGACGACCTTCGTCGGCGCCTGGAAGCTCATGAGCAAACTTCCAGAACCCAGCAAGAAACTCTGGACAACATTCAACAGATGCTCGCTCAACTCCTCAGTAACCGGAATAACAATGATGCCGGGAGCAATCACGATGAGGAGGAACACCTCAGCAATGAGCAGCCAAAGCCGGAGAAATCCAAGGAGGGTCCTTCCTTAGACGCTGAAGTCCTTAAGGGCCTCCAAGCTTAAATCGCATCCCTAACTCAGAGGGATGAATTAAAGAAGGTAGGGGCAGTCCGTCCTTATCCGCTGGAGTGGGATTCGGTGCCATATCCACCGAAGTTCAAACCACCAACGTTGCATGCCTATAATGGGAAGAGATCGCCAAATCAGCACATCTATTATTTCCGATCTCAGACTGGTAATGTTATAAGCAATGACGCCATCATGGCTAGGCTGTTCATAGGCACCTTAAAGGGGGTAGCATTTGACTGGTTCCGAAGTCTTCCCCCAGGCTCTATCAACTCTTGGATCGATCTGGAAACTCGGTTCCTCTCTCGTTTCTATGAGGACGATACCGAAGTGACCATGGACAAGCTCCTCTCCACGCAGAGGAAGGGCGAATCTGTCCGTGACTACATTGAACGGTTCAGAAATTTATCCTTGATGTGCCCAGCAGGGATGCCATTACCCATGCTCTTACAGACATGCAGACACAACTTCTTAGACCAAGTGGAAGTTCGCGTGGGGGCTGTCAAAGCCTACACTTGGAAGGAATTGGTCGAACAAGCAGAGATAGCCGAGAAGTCGGCTAAAAAGTTCGAACCATGCGCCCCTAGAGGCAAGTGGGGGATGAACAACAAAGGGCGTAGCGACCTACCGCAATCTTCTCAAGCTAAAGGCAAAGAGACTATGTCTATGGAGTTATCCGGAGATGTGCACTCGAAGGCCAAGAAGAGCGGCTTCAACAATCAGGAGCCTAAGTTCCCTCCAAAGCAGTATTCCTTCAAAGACGATCAGGTGGTCACGATATTCCATCTGCTCCACAAAGGGAACAAAATGAAACTGCCGGTTGCCCGGCATCCCAATGAGATAGGGCGCACAAACGACCCTAAATACTGCCTCTACCACAGGATGATTCACCATCCTACTGACAAGTGTTATATCCTCAAGGATAGAATACAAGCCCTGATCGATGCCGGGGTTTTGACATTAAAGACGGAGCAGAAGAAAGTCACTGCCAATATGGTGACTCTTAAGTTCGGCAGCACCCAAAAGGTCACAGTTCCTGACGAGACCTATCCAGCCCCTGCGCCACGGTTGGAAGTCAAACATCCTTCAGCAACAACTCAAAACAATAAGGGTCTTGTTCCCTTAACATTGGAGACATGGGAAGTCATGTGGATACACCCAGACCTCGTCCAAGACGTACAGCGGGATTCAAAGGAGCCCAACTCAAAGGGCAAGTCTTGCAATGTCATCTCCATCCTGCCAGACGACGGCAATCTTACATCGGCTTCCCTTAGTGATTCAGAAGGAGAAAAGCTTGCTTGCACGGCGCAAGCCGATACGCCTCAACAGACGGGCACCCGATCCGGAAAATCATACTTGAGGCAGTATGAAAAGTCTACTGACGAGATACAACGGCAAATGACGTCAGTACCAATGTCAGCATCCACTCCAATCCCAACCAAGGGAAAAGAGAAGCCTAAGGAGGTACGATTCGACCACGTGTTGAAGAAACCACCAGGACAAGGGTTTAATACGCCCTTTCGGTTTGATATATTGGCCCAGCTGGCTAATATCCCGGCTTGTATCACAATACACGAGCTCCTTCGTCTCTCGAAAGAGACAAGAGAAGCACTCAGGGATGCGCTGGCTAATTCAGAATCATTCCTGACATGCATACCAGAGGTCCCTAACGAAGACGTTCAGTCTCCTTGCCCAGAATGTCATCATGCACAATCAAAGGTGCCCCCTATTACATTCACAGCAGAAGATATGCTTCTCAAAGACAACAAGCACGATCGACCTCTGTACTACACCGGATATATCGGCTCAACGTGCATTGAAAGAGTACAAGTCGACCCGGGGTCCGCACTCAGCATCATCCCAAAAAGGCTTCTTTACTTCCTCGGCATACCACTGTACAGGTTGTCCGCAACTACTACTACAATATACGGTTTCAACGCCGGGAGCAGTCATCCACTGGGAAAAATTCGACTCTGTTGCAGAATCGGGAGCCTGAAGTCAGAAGTGACATGCTATTTCATTGACGCTGACACATCATATAACCTGCTGCTAGGACGACCATGGATCCATGCCAACTGGATCGTTCCCTCCACCCTGCACCAATGCTTCAAATATGTCGAAGATGACGCGACAGTGCGAACTGTCTTTGCTGAAAAGCAACCATTCAAAGGGGTAGAAAATTACTTCACTGACGCTCTCCTGTATCAAGAGGCCGGTGAAACACCCAAAGAACCATTGCCGGATGATGATGAAAGTGGCAATGAAGCGGATTCAGAATCCAAAGCAGGCATGCCAGCCATTCTGATTGGTGAACCAATTATAGCATGTCTCAATAATCCTCTATGTAATACTCCTTCAGAGGATGAAGGTGAATGGGTAATTAATGATAATGTTTCTTTCAATTATCCTGCGAGTATTGGGCTGTTTGAATCCATTACGGATGGCTCTCTGTACATGCCCTTACATAAGCCGAGTGCGGCCAGCACGCCCATGGAATCCGCAAAAGGAGCCGTTTTGGTGATCCCGCCATCCAAAGAAGGTCAGTTACCGATAATCTTCGGTAGAACCCAACCACGGGGACCTACAGTTGCAGATTCAAGTTCAGGTTCAGATACCCCACAGTTCTTCCGTTACGCGCAGCCGTCACATTATGAAGAAAATGGGATATAACTTGAAGCATGGAATGGGCCTGAACTTTGGAAAAGGAAGGCGCAGCTTGATGCGTAATTTTGTCCCAAAAGGGAAGCCTGCAAATTACTATGATAGTACATGCAGGGGGTTAGGGTATGTTACACCCACATCATCAAAAACAGTTCAAGCCAAGGACGATGGATCAATTCCATCACATTCGGTCTCATCCTCCGAGTGGGACTCGGATATCAGTGTAGGAGGAATGTTCGAAAACCTCACCATTAATATGACGTCAAGCAGTCAATTAGAGCCCGCAGAGGCCGTTGATGAGGAACCATGGGCCCAGCATTTGGACCTCCAATGGGAAAAGTGATTCGAACTGCGCGAGCCACCTACTGAAGACAAGGTGATGCAGGTCAACCTGGGAAGTCAAGATCATCCCAAACCCATCTTTATAAGTGAAAGCCTATCACTTATAGAAAAGCAAGAATTGATAATGCTCATAAAAGAGTATATAGACGTCTTCGCATGGAGCTACGAAGACATGCCCGGACTTGATCCACAGGTCGCTATGCACCGTCTAAATATCAAACCTGACGTCAAGCCAGTCAAGCAGCAACAACGTCGGTTTCGCCCAAACATTATGGAAGCTATTGAAGCCGAAGATCACAAGCTCATTGCATGTGGCTTCATCCGGGAGGAACAACATCCAGATTGGGTAGCCAACATTGTCCCCGTCCTCAAAAAGAACGAGAAAATACGGATCTGCATCGACTATCGTGATCTCAACACGGCCTGTCCTAAAGACGAATTCCCACTGCCCATCACCGACGTCATGATTGACAACACATGCGGGTTCGAAAGGATGTCTTTCATGGACGGCTTTTCAGGGTACAACCAGATTAAGATGTATCCCGACGACGAGAAGCATACTTCGTTCCGAACACCATTGGGGGTATACTACTACACTGTAATGCCCTTCGGACTGAAGAACGTCGGAGCAACCTACCAGCGGGCAATGAGTACGATCTTCCGCGATCATCTTCGAAAAACGGTGGAGTGCTATGTCGACGACATTGCCGTCAAAAGCCGCAACAAGAATGAACATCTTCGCAACCTGAGAATGATGTTCGACATAATGCGGGCTCATCAACTGAAAATGACCCGACAAAATCCTTCTTGGGAGTGTCAAGTGGCAAGTTCCTTGGGTTTATTGTCACATCAAAAGGGATTCATCTTGACCCAGACAAAGTCAAAGCCATTCAGAGCATGCATCCACCGAGGAATCTCAAAGTGCTTAGAGGCTTGCAAGGCAGGCTGGCTTATATCAGAAGATTCATTGCAAATCTCTCAGGCCGCTGTCAACCGTTCACCCGACTTATGAAAAAGGGTGCTTCCTTCGTATGGGATCAAGCTTGTTAAGAAGCTTATGAAGACATCAAGAGGTACCTCACAAAGCCTCCAGTCTTAGTGACCCCTACATCAGGGAAACCATTCTTGCTTTATGTAAAAGCTATGGACTACTCCCTCGGTGCCCTCCTCGCTCAAAAGGACGACAATGGCCACGAGCAGGCCATTTATTATCTGAGCAGAACTCTCATAGGAGCGGAATCTCGCTACAACCCTATCGAGAAAGAGTGTTTAGCTCTCGTCTTCGCTGTTCAGAAGACACGACATTATTTGGTCGGCCAGACCATACATGTCATCTCCAGAGTAAACCCATTGCGTCTTCTTATGACGAAGCCAGGATCATTGAATTCAAGATTGGCTAAGTGGGCACTTTTATTGTCTCAATATGACATGATTTTTACCCCTCAGAAGGCGATTAAAGGCCCGGCCCTTGCAGAGTTCTTGGCTGCTCATCCAGTTCCGAAACATTCAAAACTTCACGAAGATATCCCTGATGAAGTCTTCGAGTCATATGCAACCTCAGAAGAGGAGTGTGGAAGATGTTCTTCGATGGAGCATCGCGAATGGGCCCTAAAGGCAAGATCATTGCCAGAGTGGGGGTTGTGTTTATCTCCCCACAGAATCATGTCCTTCCCAGAGCATTTTCTCTGACAGAATCATGCTCCAACAATGTAGCAGAATATAATGCTCTGCTCATCGGTTTTCAACTCGCCCATGGAATGGGGGTACGCTACCTCGAAGCTTATGGCGATTCAAAACTGATTATCAATCAGGTTAAAGGCGAATACGAAGTCCGCCATGAGGACTTGGTGCCTTATTACCACACAGCCATTGAATTGGCTAACCTATTTGAGGGCTTCTACATCGGGCACGTGTCTCAATCTCAAAATACCAAGGCAGACGCCCTTGCTGCATTAGCTACGACACTTGCCTAGCCAGCCGACACCGAGTATCACCTCGCAGTCGCAACTCGACATCTTGTATGCTCCAAGCACATGCTAAGAACTCGAGAAGTTTATAATGTCTCCACGGATCTTGAACCAAGAGACTGGCGCTTTCCTCTCATCGACTATGCTTTGCACGGTCTGCTTCCAGACGATCCTAAGGAAGTGGCGTCCATCAGACGAAGGTCTCTCCGTTTCTACTACGATCCAACTTTGAAGACACTTTACCGTCGTTCATATGACGGTGTTCTCCTCCGTTGCCTTTCTCATTCAGAGGCACAGGAAGCGCTTAAAGAAGCGCACGATGGCATTTGCGGAGCTCATCAGCCAGGTCCAAAACTCAAAGACAGGCTGCATAGGCTTGGATACTATTGGCAACCATGATAGCCGACGCCATCCAATATGCACGAAGGTGTAAAGCATGCCAGATCCATGCAGACTTCATACACCAGCCTTCGGAGTTGCTCCACCTGACTGTTGCTTCATGGCAATTTGAAGCATGGGGAATAGATGTCGTAGGACCAATCAGCCCTCTTCGACAAAAGGTCACCGGTTCATCCTCGCAATAACCAATTACTTTTCAAAATGGGCGGAAGCTACACCATTAGCTGAAGTCAAAACCTCTAATGTGGTTAACTTCATCAAACACCATGTCATCCATCGATTCGGTGTTCCTAGGCGGATCATCCACGACAACGGTCCCCCAATTCATAAGCCAAGTATTCTATCGGTTCTGCGATAAATACCGAATTCAGAATATGGCTTCAACCGCCTATAATCCTGCCGCCAATGGTTTAGCGGAAGCATTCAACAAGACGATCATCAAGCTACTCAAGAAATTTGTCTCCTCGAATAAGCGGGATTGGGACGAAAAGCTTGGCGAATGTCTTTGGGCCTACCGGACCACGGTTCGAACACCGACAGGTAATACGCCTTTTTTCCTAGTATATGGGTGCGAAGCAGTCATCCCATTGGAAATCCAGATGTCGTCATTGCGAGTAGCTCTGACCACTAAAATCACATCAGAAGACAATGATCGGTTGCGTCTTCAAGAGCTTGAAGCCCTAGTGAGAAGCGGCTACAAGCGCAGCAACATATTGAGCTATATCAGGCTCGAATCTCAGAAGCCTTCAATAAGAAGGTCAAATAGAGAGTCTTCCAAAAAGGAGACCTGGTTTTAGCCGTCAGACGACCAATGATTATGACGCACAAGACCAAGGGCAAATTTCAGCCTAAATGGGAAGGACCGTTTGTAATAGAAACAGTCTATTCAAACGGAGCATACCGCCTCGTGACTGTAGATGGCGACCTACTCATGATGCCGATCAATGGCAAGTCTTAAAGAAGTATTATCCTTAATCAAGGATTCTTCTCATGATCAAGTTAACATTACACCTCTGATCAAGATCTTCGTGTCCAAAGTACACACAAAGAGAGCCTTTCTCTTCCTCCAAGCGAGATAATACAACTGTAAACCAGTGGGAACCTGGTCACATACTGGCTGTCCCGAAGGAGAATCAAGGTTATGTATATATTAACCAGATAATCCGACATCCTTAACGATTAAGGATAGAGGAAAATGTTGGCCTGTAAGCCCAACATAAATCCTCGGCAACTCATCATGCTGAGGGGAATAGCATGGCTAGCCCAATTCAAACGGTAGTTCGTAAAGGCATATCAAACCCGTTGACAGCTGGGGGTTTGCTAAAAATCCTAAGGGACCCGTTCCCATTTGATTCCCTCTCAAAAGTCACTTACCAATTCTCATCCATAGAATGGTAAGACCACATATACATTTCGCTGTTACGTTAACATTAAACCTATGACAGCAATTCCCTCGTTTCTCCCCGTGAGGACGAGACCTCCAAAGTCACTTACCAATTCTCATCCATAGAATGGTAAGGCCACAAATATATTCCGCTGTTACGTTAACATGAAACCTATGACAGTGATTCTCACGTGAAAACGAGACCTCTTCCCAAATTACATCTCAATTTTGAGCTTGTTGACATTTACAAAAGACAAGTCTCAACTCCGAGCCCTGTTGACATTTACAAAAGACAGGTCTCGATACTTGTTGACATTTACAAAAGACAAGTATCACAAATTTTGAAGCTTGGTGGCGTCTCAATCGGTTATGTCATTGCAACCTCTGAACCAGCAGACAGCCGAGTCTCAATTTTGAACTTGTTGACATTTACAAAAGACAAGTATCACCAATTTTGAAGCTTGGTGGCGTCTCAATCAGTTATGTCATTGCGACCTCTGACCAGCAGACAGCTAAGTCTCAACTCCGAGCCCTGTTGACATTTACAAAACAGACTCTCGATACTCATTGACATTTATAAAAGACGGGTATCACCCAATTTTGAAGCTTGGTGGCATCTCAATCGGTTATGTCATTGCGACCTCTGAACCAGCAGACAGCTAAGTCTCAACTCCGAGCCCTGTTGACATTTACAAAAGACAGGTCTCGATACTTGTTGACATTTACAAAAGACAAGTATCACCAATTTTGAAGCTTGGTGGCGTTTCAATCGGTTATGTCATTGCGACCTCTGAACCAGCAGACAGCTAAGTCTCAACTCCGAGCCCTTTTGACATTTACAAAAGACAGGTCTCGATACTTGTTGACATTTACAAAAGACAAGTATCACCAATTTTGAAGCTTGGTGGCGTCTCAATCGGTTATGTCATAGCGACCTCTGAACCAGCAGACAGCTAAGTCTCAATTCCGAGCCCTGTTGACATTTACAAAAGACAGGTCTCGATACTTGTTGACATTTACAAAAGACAAGTATCACCAATTTTGAAGCTTGGTGGCGTCTCAATCGGTTATGTCATTGCGACCTCTGAACCAGCAGACAGCTAAGTCTCAACTCCGAGCCCTGTTGACATTTACAAAAGACAGGTCTCGATACTTGTTGACATTTACAAAAGACAAGTATCACCAATTTGAAGCTTGGTGGCGTCTCAATCGGTTATGTCATAGCGACCTCTGAACCAGCAGACAGCTAAGTCTCAATCCGAGCCCTGTTGACATTTATAAAAGACAGGTCTCGATACTTGTTGACATTTACAAAAGACAAGTATCACCAATTTTAAAGCTTGGTGGCGTCTCAATCGGTTATGTCATTGCGACCTCTGAACCAGCAGACAGCTAAGTCTCAATTCCGAGCCCTGTTGACATTTACAAAAGATAGGTTTCGATACTTGTTGACATTTACAAAGACAAGTATCACCAATTTTGAAGCTTAGTGGCGTCTCAATCGGTTATGTCATTGCGACCTCTGAACCAGCAGACAGCCGAGTCTCAATTTTGAACTTGTTGACATTTACAAAAGACAAGTATCACCAATTTTGAAGCTTGGTGGCGTCTCATCGGTTATGTCATTGCGACCTCTGAACCAGCAGACAACCGAGTCTCAATTTTGAACTTGTTGGCATTTACAAAAGACAAGTATCACCAATTTTGAAGCTTGGTGGCGTCTCAATCGGTTATGTCATTGCGACCTCTGAACCAGCAGACAGCTAAGTCTCAATTCCGAGTCCTGTTGACATTTACAAAAGACAGGTCTCGATACATGTTGACATTTATAAAGACACAAGTATCACCATTTTGAAGCTTGGTGGCGTCTCAATCGGTTATGTCATTGCGACCTCTGAACCAGCAGACAGCTAAGTCTCAACTCCGAGCCCTGTTGACATTTACAAAAGACAGGTCTCGATACTCGTTGACATTTACAAAAGACGGGTATCGCCCACCTTGAGCTTGGTGGCGTCTGAAACGGTTATGTCATTGCGACCTCTGAACCAACAGACAGCTGAGTCTCAATTCGAGCCCTGTCGACATTTACAAAAGACAGGTCTCATCTTTCGATCCAACACAGACCGGTGTCCAGGCTTGGTGGCGTCTCGACCAGTTATGTCATTGCGACCTCTGAACTGATAGATACCCAAGTCTCATTATCCAACACAACAGGATTATGTTCTCAAGTGTCTACAATACAACTTTGAAAGGACAATCCAGAAATGAAACGAGTCGGAGACTCGACAAGGAGTCAAAACAAAAAAATTTTCATTGATTCCAAAAGGATGAGATACATGGAGGCACATATACAGCGACCTACAGGCGTACATTGTAAGATCTGATCCGCTCTCCAAGGGACCAGCCTCGTCCTCTGGTCATCAGCAGCCTGGGCAAGTGCTTGCGACCTCAGCTCGGGCCTCATTGAAATCCATTGCTTGGGTCAGACGAGCTTCAACGTCCGCCAAAGTTGCCTTCTGTGACAATCCCTGCTGTGAGAGAGCTCTTCATTTTGAGCCTTGAGCTGCTCAAGCCGCGCAGTTTCTTCAAGACGCACCGTTCAGCCTTGGACAAGAGAAGGTTTCCCTTCCTAATCATCTCCTTGGCCTTCGCAATCCTATCTTCAGCATCAAGAAGAGCACTGGTGGAGGCATCGATGGCATTTCCAACCTCTGCTTGCCTTGTTTCCAAAGATTTCAAGTCAGAAGAGAAAGCCTTAGCAACCTCTTGAGCGGCAAGCCGGGCCTCGTGCTTTTGCGCGACAAGACGTGCGAACCGTTCATCAACTAAAGACTCCAGGTCCGAACAGTGGAGACGGCGCCATTCCTCTACATCCTTTCTCAAATTCATCCCCAGGAGTTCCAAGCAGTAGCCTGGTGATACCCCTCAAAATCCCGAATACTTTCGATGCCACGGGAGAGGACCACCTTTAACTTTGAGAACGGCATAGTCGAGCCCTTCAAAACCAGGTCGATAGTTCGCCCTAAGCCTTTATAAAAGCTGTCGACGAGGTCACCTATATAATCGTTCTCAACCTCAGCCACTTCTGGTAGAGAGGTAACCTCAGAGAAATCCACAGCCTAGTCGACACTATTGGGGAAGGAGCAATGGGAACATCAACAGCAGGACAGATTGTCAGTGATCTCTGCGGAGTCTTCATGGAAATCATGCGCTAGCCACCGCTGGAGGTAGGGCTGGCAACCATCTCCTGAACAGCAGGCTTAACCACCAGAGTTGGGGAAGTAGGGCTTGTAATCACCCTCAGCTCCGCACTTGGCGAAATTGTCGGCACCTCACTCGTTGATATAGTTGGGAGTGAGGACACCTCCGGAACTGCTGCCCCTTCAACCTCTGGTCCTTCGGCTGACTTGGGCTGATAAGAAGGCAGGTCGCCGTACAGCGCATCCAGCACAGCAACATCCGCCGCGGTCGAAGCGCTCATGTCACTCCTTGACCCTTCGGGGAAATCTTCTGGCTCTCTTAAAGCCGATGCATCTTGAGGCCGAACACCTGTAACAAGACGCGGTTAGTCGGGACACAACATGCAAAAGAAGCCAAGAGGTTAGACAATACCAAAGGATGATGTCGCCTCAAACATCTCGTTAGCCACATCAGTCTCCAGGGGCTCCATCGGAAAATTCTTGGCAGAATCAGTACGAATAGCCGGCCCGCTTTCGCTTGTCGAGTATCCTGTGGACCACCCAATAGAGCTCGATGCCACAGGACTTCTTTTAGAAGTCCAGCGCCCGAGGGACCAATGTCGGCCACATCACCTCCGGACTCCCCCGGACGGCAAAAGAACCAGCTTCAGTTGCATAAGTAAATAGGGGATCATAATGTTCCCCTTGCTCTCCAGCCGCCTCAGCTCCTGCATCAGAAAGCAGATAGTAAGTCAATGGGAACACACAAAAGGCGTATTATTGGACGGGGTTAATCTTACCCAGACCCGGAGCAAATTCACCGCTAGTCGGTTCAGCACCGATGGTTCATTCAGCCGCTAATGGGCAGCAGGAGGAATCGCTGTAGAGGGATAACCCTCTACGACAATCGTAGGAGCTTGGCGGCGGGGTTTCTTCGCCAACGATTTCCTACGAGAGCTACCTTCCCGCTTTCTTTTGAAGTGGACTTCAGAATCCTCTTCCTCCACTTCTTCTACACAACGAGGGGGAGCCGTCCCCATCACACCAGAGCCAGTTGCAGGAGTCTCAGTCCCCGCTCCCACCTCGAAGCGAGGACTCTCGGCATCTGAGGCCTCGCTGTCTTCCACAGCAACAAACTCCTCTATACCTGGGGTGCGAACCCTTTTGCCTTCCCTTTTCTCAGAAGCCTTCCATCTCAGCCGCTGAGAAATTAACTTCACACCAGAACTGTTGACCTTGAATTCGAGAGGTGTGGAGTTGGAAGTGGCATACCACTGACAGAAGCACAGGGTCATTAGAAGATTGGGACTCTTCAACGGCGTACGCAGCCGCGCCCCAGTACCGCCTGCAGTAAAGAATCGCCAGGCACGGGCCCCATCAATAAGGCTCCCCATGAAAGCCAGATTGAGATTCGGGTTGCCCACGTACAGTTGGTCATATCCAAACTGTCGAGCAAACCGACTTGGACATAAGGCTCCAAGTAGCAGCTATCCCCGCTCCGGTATAATAGATGTGAAGGCCGGATACTGACCAGCCACTCAAAACACTCCCCGGCTCAGGGACGAATGCCCCTCCCCCATCTTTGAACTCTTCCCCATAGCCTGCACCCCGAATATGGGGAAAACAGCGGAAGAGACTATAGACGTCATAGCGACGTACTAATTTACGGGCCTCAGCCACGTAAGTCTTCTGCCATGAGCATCCTTCGAATCGGCGGAGGAGCGCCATTCGAACATCTTGCGGGGGGTCCTCTCCAGCTTCAATTAAAGAAGGACAATGTAAGGCAACCACGCCATCAGATAAGTATAGGGCAGACCTATCCTAGGATTGGGTCCGTCACAAGGCAAAATGGCCCCCTTTCCACGCTTCGTTGCTGGTGGCCTGCAAAAGCCTCCGTCAATGCATGAAGGCCTCTATGGATACAGCACACCATGGCCGAGAAAAGTCCCAGAGGACGACCATGAACCAAACGAACAGCGGGCAGCAAAACATTCGGATGAACGACGTCACCCGAAGAAGATGGCACCACGCACCTCTTCAGCCAGACTGTTAAGAAACCAGCCAGAAGTGCCTTCCGGGACATCGGCCTGTGAGCCTGATGATGGAAACTTCGAAGGACATCACCCTGCTCATAGGGACCATCGTCTTCCTTCACAACTAGATCCCCTTGGAAGTGCTTTTGCATCCGGTCAAAGATGTCTTCATCAGCAACTCTACAGTGAGCCGCTTCAGGAGTATTCTCCATATCCGGGAATAAATAATCTCCCCAGCTCTTCAAGCTACAGGAGGTTCCCTTACTGGCCCCATGCATACTGGAGCAGAAGTACAAGTGGCACATCAACTCCCGGTAGGTCTCGAACAAGGCAGGCTCCTGCTTCTCCAGAAGAGCCAATTCTGCCTCGCACGGGAGGTATTCTTCATAGGGAAGAGACCCAAAAGGCAGAGCAGAGACTTCCCACATCTCATGCAAGGCCATACCCAATTCGCCAACAGGGGTGAAGAAGGTCCCTGAAGCTGGGCAATACAATTCAAAAATGGAGTAGAAGCACGCCACGTTCATCTCAATACCGTAGCAGGTCGCCCTGACGGCCTCATAGAGGTTCAGCCTCTCCAAATCCTCCTCGAAATGAGCGAGGATGTATACAGTTAAATCCCCCCACCACGTCTTCGGAGGGTGAATCCAGCCTGGAGCCCTGAAATCAGTGGCCGGGTAGTTCCCATTAACCTTGAAGAATTGGTTGCCAAAGGTCAACGCCACTGCAGGATTTTCTCCCACTGGGATATCTCGCGACACATTCCCAGGTTGTAAACCCATTATGCAACAAGGAGGCCCCGCTCTTGCATAACCAGGAGACTGAAGCATCAATCTCCCTATGTGGACGGAGTCGGTATTTCGGCTCACATCCCATGACATCTTCCGAGCCTGTGTCACACACTAGAAGGAAGACAGAGAAAAATGCCGCTTGTTGGATGGAAGGTAAAACTTCTCATTGTCCAACTGGAAAATCCATTGCCCTTCTCCTGCATGTAGTTGGTGATCAGGATCTGGCGCGGCGTCCCCAAACATGAAGTGAGGCTTCCTATAAGTCTGACGGTCAATGTCTTCAAGAGGAGCTGTGGTCAGGATACTCCTCGTGGTATATTGATCACCACTATGAATGAGCGTGTCCCGAACGATGGAGCTTCGCTCGCTAAACAGAGAAGCTTGCCCTTGAATTGCAAGCTGATATTGCCATCAACTCCCCTGGTCATACCGAATAGGCTGTTTGAAGGACCAGGAGTATAGTGCACTGCAAGAACAAAACAAACTTTGATAGTTCACCAGCCAAGCGAACATGAAGACATAAATTTCACCAAGGCATAGTCTCGCCTGGGAGCAAAGCCAGCAAGGCGATAGCTTCAACAAAGCTTAATCTCGAGGACAAGTCTGCATTTTGCAGAAAATGCCCAAGTATTAACTTCGCTTAAGCGAAAATGGTATAGCCCTAAGGGCTAACTTCATCAAAAGGGCATTATGGTCAAAAACCATTCTTGACGGCCGTGATCGAAGGGACAGACCCGTATCCTGTTCTTCAACAGGACGAAGATCGCCCAAGCAATAGCTTCGTACAGAAGCTTAGACAAGAACTGTTCAGTTCTTAGTTCCCCGTCCTAGAGAATAAGGGAAAATTCAGGGAAAACGGATTCCCTAATAAAAACAGATCATGTTTGATCGTTCTGATAACCAAACATCGGCTTTAAAGAGAGACGGCAGTCTCTAATCGAAAGGAAAGATCCCTACCGGCGATTGGTCGTTCGATGACCAGAGGAGGAGAGGGACCCTCCGCTGCACAAGTTGTCACTTCTTTCCCCGCTCGTCTCTTAGGCGCCATTGAAGAACTATGGAAGTTCTTGAATTCTTGAAGAAGAAATAAGAAGAAGAGTCAATTGCTCTGAAAAATTCAAAGAGAAATGACGACTCTCTCTCTCTCTCCAGCCCAATCGGGCTTTTATAGGCCAAATAGCGCCTGAAACGACGCCTCGTAAACAGTACAGGCTGTCGTTTCAAATTAATTTGGAACGCCGCCTAAAGCGCCTTCCCGAGAAGCGCTGATTCAGCCACTAAGGCTTAACCTCGCCAATGAGCCAAAGTGCGGACTTCGCACGAGTTCATCAAGAACTTCGCCAAAAAGATTGCCTTAGCCCACTGAAGGCACAGTTCGCCGATATGCCAGCATCGTGCGAAGCTCATTCAAAAAAGGACCGTCCTTAACTCTGTACAAAGTTTAGCCCGCTATGGCCAAATTCTCAATGAAGGCAGGCTAAAATCAGATGAGCAGAAAATGAACTTTCACTAATTTAAAAGGAAGGTACATTGATACTACATCAAAGTTGTATCATTTGCTCAAGAGACATACAAGTGGTCTTTCTCTGCTTCCAAACCACACCAACTGGACACGAAGGCCTTCCTCCTGCACAAAGGCCGTGACCAGTTGTGCCACAAGGACCAGGGCCATAATTTTCCACATAATGGCAGATTTTGCCACCAGGAAACTGGATCACCTTTGATGAAATCGACAATGAACTTATCTCGCCGCCAACACGATAAATCACCTATATGGGAATTGGCAGTGATGTCAGTGATCTTACAGGTGTGACGTCTGCTTTCCCGAAGTGGATCATCTCAGATAAGCGACCATCAGCCTCACCTCAGAACGAATCATCTCGGATAAAAGGCTGCCAACAGCCTCTAGGACACACATCGGCTGCCCCAAGTTGTTCCTCCTGCTTAAAAGTAAAGCTTCAACCGGGGAAGCGTAAGGCCACTTTTCGGTCTCTTTCATCAAGACACAAGATCGGTGAACATAGCTCACTGCAATGCAAAATTGGAGCAAGTTAGCAGTTAAACACAGAAGACACTGCAAAGTGCTAAAGCCGATTCTTTGGGGCAAAGCAATCCGATTTCAGTTAAAGTAGAGGATAAGTCTCGCTCGCCACAGCAGTGATGGGCTAGCTCAGCAAACGCCAAGTCCTAGCCTCGCCTATATGGCTAAGCCAGACTGATCCTATGGGACACAGTCTTAGCCTCACCTATATGGCAAGACTGGCTCAACCTTGAAGATACCAGGTCCCAAGTTCTGCCTATGTAGCGGACTTAACATACAATGATCTTTCTGTGATCAAGTCAAAATGATAGCTTCGCTGGAAAGTTTTAATGAAATCCTTCTCTGCAGATCAGCCAATTGCAAGATGAAGAACAAGGGAAACTAATCCCTGAAGCAGCTGTTAAAGCTAAATTAAGGAGATGAATTCCCTAAAATCGGTGAAGTCGTTGAATGATCAAGACCTACCAGTCCTTGGCCGGATAATGACCAGAGTGGGCATTCCCACTAATTCAGAGATCTGAGTATCTCTCTCAACCAAGAGAAGAGAAGAAGAGCATATCACTTCTCTTCAGAGGACCTCAAGTGTCCTATTTATAGGCCCCATGGCCTGAGCGCTGCCGCCTCAAGCGTGGAGCACGAGCGCATTTAAGGCATTACTGCGCCTTGAGAAAAGGGACGGTTTCCCTTGGAACCGTGCAAAGGGAGAAACGTCTCCCTCATAAAGGCACTCATGGCGCCTTGAAGAAAGGGAATATCCTCCCTCGGAAACGTGCAAATCGGAGATATCTCCCTCGATCAGCACGAAGAAAGGAGTAATTCTCCTCGTAACTGGCCCACGGCAGTTGGCCTCGGGAAAGCGACAAACGCTCCAGGGCGAACGTATCCCAGATGCGGAGCTACCCGCACGCGAAGCTACTCAAAGTCACGAACCTCTGTGCAATTCAGAGGCGAAAATCTACATCCCAAAGCAGATTCCAAAGCGACGTTCATACTCCACATGTTGGTCCAAGAGGTTACACTCTCCAATTGTTTTGTGTTTTTGATGATGACAAACCAAATATGAGCTATTTGGTACTAACAAGTTTGTTAAGATAAGTTTTCAGGTTTGTACCATGTTTAGAGACCATTCGCTTAGCTATTGCAAGAACTTCTAAGTTCCACAAAGTAAGGAAGGCAAATTGCACATCAAGGAAGGATCATAGAAGAGAAGGCACTAGCAAGGCATTGGATGGCTCAAGACTTGAAGATAGCTCAAGAAGTCTTCATGTAATTTGTTTTTCAGTTAATAGTATGTTAAAGAATAGTGGATAGGTTTGAAGCTCTATCACACACGTTTTTTTGCGCACATGCTCATTCCAAAATAATTTCTTATAAATTATACAAAAATATTTTGCATACAAGATTTTGCCTACAGATATATTATTTATGTTTTATACTAATCCCTGTTAAAAGTATTTTTGTTAAAATCAAAATCCTCTTTGTTTTCTTTTTAAAATTGACTTTTTGACCTGACCGGTCGACCGGGTCGGTCGACCGAGTTTGTGTCAGTCTGGTCCGGTCGACCGGAACCAGTCGACCGAAGTCCTGGCAGATGCACGTATCCGTGTGCACGTCTGTCGGTCGACGGGGCGGTCGACCGGACTATTATTTTTGCTCACAGGTTTTTATCGGTCGACTGGGTCGGTCGACCGCTCGCCTGTAACGGTCAAATTTTTATACTACCGGTCGACCGGACCCGGTCGACCGATGTAGCCGTTGAACAGTAACGGGCAGATTTTTAAAGAGCTGTTATTTTTGTCCTTTGTGTTTAAAAATTTTCGTTTAAGGATATATTTTGATCTAATTGCCTCCTAACTTCAGTAAATATTTTATCCCTAAACCCTAGCCCTCTCCTATAAATAGGGGTGTTTGGGGAGAGATTGGTTACAACAACAATCTTTGCAAAATTCAAAAGTTAAGGCTTTCAAAGTTCTCTTGGTTTTTGTGCTAAATTCTCTCAATTTTCTGAAGGGTTTTCAAAGTTTTTTCTCTGATTTCAATTTCTTTTCCTTACACACTAAAGAGCTTCATTCCTACTCAATATTCTCTAAGGACCTTTGTAAGGGAAGAGATATTTGAAAGAGAGAGTTTGTGGTCTTTTGACTACCAAGGAAAATTATTTGTACTGAGATTGTGGAGTTGGGTACTCCATTGTAATTGTTCTTTGTGATAGTGGAAGTAGCTAGATCCTTCTGGGGAAGGCGGGGAGTAGAGCTGGGTGCTCGAACCTCGATAACATATCCTTGTGTTTGCGATTGGTTTACATTCTTGCAATTCTTACTCTACTTTGATTGCACTTATTACTTGCTCATCTATTCATTGTCATACTTACTTGCTAGCATTCAATCTTGTGACTCTTGCTTGGTGATAGTTGTAGCTTTAATTTTTAATTTGCCCTTGATTAGCATTGTCACCTATTCACCCCCCCCTCTAGGTGACTTTTCAATTGGTATCAGAGCTTGGACTCTAGGTTGGGCTTAACATCCATAGAGAGATCCTTAAAATATTGCTAATCAACATTTTCATTCATCCATTCATACACTAGTAAACATGGCCGACAACATTAAAACCCCTCCTAAATTTGATGGACTCAACTTCCCTATTTGGAAGGTTAGGATGACTATCTTTTGCAATCACTAGTTAGTTTAGTGGCTAAGTCTTTGACCAAACCCTATGTAGCACCCAATGAAGATGAGAGCACTTGGACTGACTTCAACCTTAGAGAATATGAGGCTAACTCAAAGCCCAAAACTCCCTTTTAACGCCTTGAATGAGGATGACCTTACACGGGTTATTCATTGCCAATCCGCCTATGAGATTTGGCAACACTTATTGGTCACACATGAAGGGACTTCACAAGTCAAGAGAGCTAAGATAGATCTCTTGAGGTCTCAATATGAATCATTCAAAATGCTTGATGAAGAATCCATTGATTGTATGATTACTTGGTTCACTAAAATTACAAATGGTCTTTCTTCATTAGTGACGTCATCTCCAACGATCAAAAGGTGCGCAAGTGATACGGGCTCTTCCACCATCTTGGGAGATCAAGGCCACCACCTTAAAGGAGTTGAACGACAAGGACGAGATGGACATCATTAGTCTCATTGGGAACCTAAAGACCCATGAGATGGAGAAGAAAGCAAGAGATGAGGCAACTACTTCAAAGAAGAAATCCATAACCTTTAAGACTTCATCCACCAATGATGACGATGATGAAGACGAAGAAGAAGATGAGGAGCTAACTCTACTTGTGCGGAATGTCAAGAGTTGTACCGAAAGAACAAGTTCAACTTCCGGAGAAGATTCGAAGGCAAAGAGGAGCGGAAGATCATTTGCTATAATTGCCGCAAACCCGGACATATTATGGCGGATTGTCCGGAGTTCAAGAAGAAGATGACTTCCTCCTTCAAGCAAAGAAACCGGAGGAGAAGAAAGCCTACAAAGCAACATGGGATTCGGAAAGCGAGTCCGAAGAGGAGGTGGATCAAGCTAACATGTGTTTCATGGCAAACACACCCAAGGTAACCCCTCAATCCCATGATGATGAAGATGATGAACTAAGTAAGGAAGTTCTAGTACATGCCTTTGTAGAACTTTCTGAAACTTATGATAATAAGAAACTTGAATGCTTAAAATTACAAAAAGAAGTTGCTTTTCTTAAAAACAACTTGCCATTGTTTCTAAAGAAAAAGATGACATTTCTTCTAATTTCATTTCCATGCAAAAGAATTTTGTGCCTACAAGAGTTCTTGTAAGGCAAAAATCCCTATTATTGATGAAAAAGAAATTTCTTCTTTTAAATCCAAAATGAATGATTTTGAAAAAGTGTTAAATGATTGTGCTTTTAATACCAAGAAACTTGAGAACATGTTTTCTAAGAAGCACACTTCACATGCTAACACTTCACAAGCTAAGAACTCTCATGCTCACACCACACAACACACACATGTTAAATCCTTTCATGCTCACAATGCCCATGCTCACAAATCACACACTCATTATGCTTTTAAATATGGTAGAGTATATAGATGCACATATTGTGGTAAACATGGACATTTAGCTAAGTTTTGCTATGATCAACTAAATAGAACAAATAATCTTGTTTGGGTCAATGACACTAACCCTAGAGGACCCAAGAAAATGTGGGTACCAAAATCAAGTCTTAAATTGTTTGATGTAGGTACACACAAAGCTCCAAGACGTAGGGAGCGGTGGTACCTTGATAGTGGTTGTTCAAGACACATGACATGGGACATCAACAACTTCACAACCCTATCAAGGTACTTGGAAGGTGGCTCCGTCACCTTCGGGGATGACTCCAAAGGAACTATCATCGGTATAGGTAACATTCAAATTGGTGCATCTCCTATTATTGAGAATGTTGTTTTAGTAGATGGTTTAAAACATATTTGCTTAGCATTAGTCAACTTTGTGACCGTGGACTTAAAGTTGTTTTTTGATGATACTTCTTGCAAGATTTTTGATGTTAATCTAATGATTGTATTCTTACCGGTTTTCGTGATAATAGTTTATATTATTGACATGCTTAATTTAGATTGTTCTACTAAATGCTTGAATGCTTTTGATGAAAATTCTTGGCTTTGGCATAGAAGATTAGGACATGCATCTTTTGACCATATTTCTAGGATTAATTCAAAGGAATTGGTGAAGGGTATACCTTGCTTGGATTTTGAGAAAGACCGCATTTGTGGTGCGTGCCAACTTGGGAAACAACCAAGTCTTCCTTTAAACCAATCAAGGATATCATGTCAACTAGGCCTTTAGAATTAATTCATATGGATCTTTTTGGACCAACTAAAACTAAGAGTTTAAATGGAAGTAGATTTGCATTTGTTTTGGTTGATGATTTCTCCCCGTTTTACTTGGGTTTTCTTTTACAAAATAAAGATCAAACCTTTTCTCATTTTAAAATTTTTCGAAAAAGAGTTGAAAAAGAAAAGGTTTTTCCGATTTTGAGAATAAGGATGATAGAGGTGGTGAGTTTATTACCAACTCTTCATGACTTATTGTGATGAAAAGGGAATTAAGCATGAAACGTCTTGTCCTAGAACTCCACAACAAAATGGAGTTGTGAAAGGAAAAATAGAACACTTCAAGAGATGGCTAGGACAATGATAAGTGAGTATGACCTCCCTCAATATTTATGGGCCGAGGCCGTAAACACCGCATGCTATATATCGAATCGTATTTATTTGTGCAAAAATTCTTCAAAAACATCATTTGAAATGTATCATTCTAGAAAACCAAATGTTGCATATTTAAAGTTTTTGGTTGCAAGTGTTTTGTTTTAAATACTAAGGATAATTTGGGTAATTTGATGCTAAGGCTTATGAGGCTATCTTTGTTGGATATTCCTCTACTAGCAAAGCATATAGAGTTTTCAATAGATCTACACTTACCATAGAAGAATCCATGCATGTTAAATTTGAAGAGACTAATGTGGTTGTTGAGAATGTTGTAGAGATTGAACCATTAGGTGAAGACATGGAGAGACTATCCTTGAAGGACTCACCCGCTCAAGAAGATAGCAAGAATCTATAGGTGAAGTTCAAGAGGATAAAGAGGAAAGCGCTCAACCGCTTCCCAAAGCTTGAGATACGCAACAAATCATCCTAAGAAGCTCATCTTGGGTGATGCATCTAAAGAGTCACAACGCGCTCCAAACTCCATGACCTATGTGGTAACTTTGCTTTCATTTCTCATTTTGAACCCAAAGGCATTCTCGAAGCCGAGACGGACCCATATTGGTTGCTTGCCATGCAAGAGGAACTCAATCAATTTGAGCGCAACCAAGTTTGGCACCTTGTTCCTAAGCCCCACGATAGACCAATAATTGGTACTAAGTGGATCTTTAGAAACAAGATGGATGAGTCCGGAAATGTCATTAGGAATAAAGCTAGGTTAGTGGCCTAAGGTTACACTCAAGTTGAGGGAATTGACTTTGAGGAGACCTTTGCACCCGTAGCACGGCTTGAAGCCATACGGATGACACTAGCTTTTGCATGTTTTAAAAATTTTAAACTTTTTCAAATGGATGTGAAAAGTGCATTTTTGAATGGTTTTATTAATGAAGAAGTTTATGTTGCTCAACCTCCCGGTTTTGTTGATCATGTTCATCCCGATTTTGTTTTTAAACTTGATAAGCTTTGTATGGATTGAAACAAGCTCCAAGAGCTTGGTATGAAAGGATTTCTAGTTTTCTCATTTCAAATGATTTTATTAAAGGCAAAGTAGACACAACTCTTTTTACTAAGCATGTTGATAATGATATTTTATTGTGCAATTTATGTTGATGATATAATTTTTGGATCTACTATGAGCTTTTATGCAAGGATTTTGAGAAGGTCATGCAACTAGAATTTGAAATGTCTTCAATGGGTGAGCTCAATTTCTTCCTTGGACTCCAAATCAAGCAATTGCAAGACAGAACCTTCATTAACCAAGCCAAGTACGCAAAGGAGCTAGTAAAGAAGTTTGGGCTTGAAGGATCAATGGCTTGCAACACTCCAATGGCAACTACTACCAAGCTTGATAAGGACGAACAAGGTAAAAATGTTGATATTAAATTATATAGAAGCATGATAGGAAGTCTTTTATATTTGACGGCAAGTAGGCCGGATATCATGTTTAGTGTGTGTCTTTGTGCTAGATTTCAATCGTGTCCTAAGAGTCTCATCTTATTGCGGTAAAACGCATTATTCGTTATATTAAGGGCACAATTGGAATGGGTCTTTGGTATCCGAAAACTATAGATTTTTCTATGACTAGTTATTCGGATGCCGACTATGCGGGTTGTAGAGTAGATAGAAAGAGTACTAGTGGGACATGTCAATTTCTTGGTAATTGTCTTGTTTCATGGTCCTCTAGGAAACAAAATTCCGTAGCTCTCTCAACCGCCGAGGCGGAGTATGTTGCCGCGGGGGCTTGTTGTGCACAAGTCCTTTGGATGAAACATACTCTCCTTGATTTTGATTTGCACTTTGATCATATAAAAATATTTTGTGATAATACTAGTATTATACACATGACCAAAAATGCAAATCAACATAGTAAGACCAAGCACATTGAGATTAGATATCACTTTCTTAGAGATCATTTTGAGAAAGGTGATATAGATATTGATTATGTTTCCACGGATTTACAACTAGCAGATATTTTCACTAAACCTCTTGATTTTGCTAGATTTTCGTTTATTTGTGGAGAACTTAATGTTTGTATTATTGAATAAACATGTTTTTTTTTATAACCCTTTTTGATGTATGACAAAAAGGGGAGAATAAGTTTACATGGACAAAAATAAGTTCATTTGGTTCCATATGAATTTATATGTTTTGATTTTATGAATTTTTGTGTTTTAAATAAATTCTTGTGTTTTAGTTGTTTTTGGTATTTTTGGTATCAAGAGCAATTTTTGTGTTTTATATATCTGTTTTAATTGGTTTCAATAATTAGTGCATCATTTCAATTATTGGTATCTAGAGCATATTCTTGTGTTTTATGTATAGCATAATTTGAGGGGGAGTTTTCTCCTACCCTATATTTTTTTAATAGCCTATTTGTTTTGTCATCATCAAAAGGGGGGATTGTTGGTCCAAGAGGTTACACTCTCCAATTGTTTTGTGTTTTGATGATGACAAACCAAATATGAGCTATTTGGTACTAACAAGTTTTGTTAGATAAGTTTCAGGTTTGTACCATGTTTAGAGACCATTCGCTTAGCTATTGCAAGAACTTCTAAGTTCCACAAAGCAAGGAAGGCAAATTGCACATCAAGGAAGGATCATAGAAGAGAAGGCACTAGCAAGGCATTGGATGGCTCAAAGACTTGAAGATAGCTCAAGAAGTCTTCATGTAATTTGTTTTTCAGTTAATAGTATGTTAAAGAATAGTGGATAGGTTTGAAGCTCTATCACACACGTTTTTGCGCACATGCTCATTCCAAAATAATTTCTTATAAATTATACAAAATATTTTGCATACAAGATTTTGCCTACAGATATATATTTATGTTTTATACTAATCCCTGTTCAAAAGTATTTTTGTTAAAATCAAAATCCTCTTGTTTTCTTTTTAAAATTGACTTTTTGACCTGATCCGGTCGACCGGGTCGGTCGACCGAGTTTGTGTCAGTCTGGTCCGTCGACCGGACCAGTCGACCGAAGTCCTGGCAGATGCACGTATCCGTGTGCACGTCTGTCGGTCGACCGGGGCGGTCGACCGGACTATTATTTTTGCTCACAGGTTTTATCGGTCGACTGGGTCGGTCGACCGCGTCGCCTGTAACGGTCAAATTTTTATACTACCGTCGACCGGCCCGGTCGCCGATGTAGCCGTTGAACAGTAACGGGCAGATTTTTTAAGAGCTGTTTTATTTTTGTCCTTTGTGTTTAAAAATTCGTTTAAGGATATATTTTGATCTAATTGCCTCCTAAACTTCAGTAAATATGTTTTATCTCTAAACCCTAGCCCTCTCCTATAAATAGGGGTGTTTGGGGAGAGATTGGTTACAACAACAATCTTTGCAAAAATTCAAAAGTTTAAGGCTTTCAAAGTTCTTGGTTTTTGTGCTAAATTCTCTCAATTTTCTGAAGGTTTTCAAAAGTTTTTCTCTGATTTCAATTTCTTTTCCTTACACACTAAAGAGCTTCATTCCTACTCAATATTCTCTAGGACCTTTGTAAGGGAAGAGATATATTTGAAAGAGAGAGTTTGTGGTCTTTTGACTACCAGGAAATTATTTGTACTGAGATTGGGGAGTTGGGTACTCATTGTAATTGTTCTTTGTGATAGTGGAAGTAGCTAGAATCCTTCTGGGGAAGGCGGGGAGTAGAGCTGGGT
Organism: Agave tequilana; assembly: GCA_038442645.1. Classification (NCBI taxonomy): domain Eukaryota; kingdom Viridiplantae; phylum Streptophyta; class Magnoliopsida; order Asparagales; family Asparagaceae; genus Agave; species Agave tequilana. The sequence goes on from JAVJIF010032745.1 coordinate 81,699, forward strand.
GCTCGAACCTCGATAACATATCCTTGTGTTTGCGATTGGTTTACATTCTTGCAATTCTTACTCTACTTTGATTGCACTTATTACTTGCTCATCATATTCATTGTCATACTTACTTGCTAGCATTCATCTTGTGACTCTTGCTTGGTGATAGTTGTAGCTTTAATTTTTAATTTGCCCTTGATTAGCATTGTCACCTATTCACCCCCCTCTAGGTGACTTTTCACCACACACCACCATCAAAGCAGTTCAAAGTATTTCAAAGTCTGAGCCATTGCAGACTTCTGAAAACTTTGAAGGGGGTCTTGTTGACACTTAAAAAAGACAAGATTCTTATTGGTCCGAATAATGTCTAAACTTGTTGACATTTACAAAACAAGTGACAGACGAGCTGAAGACCAGTTTTCACCCATCTCGAGGGACAAGGAAGCAACTTGGACTCCACTGATCCAGCAAGCAGACAGTGAACCCGGATTGCCTCTAAATAGACCTCAGCAGGTCTAAAATGCTAGCACTTAGCATTACATGAGCCCAAAGGGTTAGCCTCACCTGAGAGGCTAATATCACTCGACTTCGCCTCGAAGCCATCCAAAGCCTCCCCAGGAAGCTAACTTGCAACTTCGCCACAGAGGACTTTCAGCTCCGCCAAAGGGTTTCTTTCGGACTTCGCCACAGAGGACTTTCAGCTCCGCCAAAGGGTTTCTTTCGGACTTCGCCAGAAGCAGCCTTTAGCTCCGCTACGAGCTCAATGCGGGCAGCTCCGCCATTGGTCTGCTATGGTCAACCTTTGACCAATCAAATCTCCAGATGAGATCAGATCTAATCAGATCAAATCCAATTAAGATCAAATCAAAGATCAAATTGGCAGTTGATTGCCACAATCTCTTGACTCTCCTAAAATGAGTAAGAAGATCAGGGAAATCCTCTAACGGTATGGAAAGGATCAAGAAGATCAACCGACCTGCCAATCCTAGCTTCGCAGAAGCTGATCTTAGCCTCGCAGCAAGGCTACTTTCCGGATTCAAACAGATTCGATTCAATCTGTTTCTATATTTTCAAGGGACGATTATACCCTTGCTCTCACTATAAATAGCCCACCAGGGGCACAAGGAAACGACCACCACGTAGAAGGCCGGATTTTCTGAGAAGACTCCACAAGTAGAGACTTCTTCAAAAAGCACCGTGTGCTCTCAAATTCAGAGAACTTTTAGAGAATTACTTTCTCTATACAGGGTGTTGATACCCTAACGTCGTCCTTCCTCTCAAGGAATCTCCGGAACCAGGCGAGAAGGAATTCCTAATTGAAGGCGATTTCGAGAAGCAGCAAGAGGGTCCTACCAACCTTCTATTCTCTGATTCCCGGAACCAGGCGAGAAGGTAATCTCATCGCTCGCATCGTCAAAGGGACAAAGTGGTCGCGCGCTGACCAGACTCCTATCGGCACACTTCTCCAGAATCTCTGAGGAGATCTACTTGTAATCTTTTTAAGAATACTTGTAATTTAGCTCCTCAAACCCTTTTTTTTTGTAAGTTTTTTCCCTTTGCAAATACAATGGAAAACAATAATGTATTTTTTTACTATTTATTATAATTTTGGTTGGTTAATTTTCCAATATTCAATTTCTGAATTTATTACAACTACTTAAAATATATTTTTCATAATAAAATACATGCATAAAATATAAATTGATGTGTAATATTTACATATTACTGAATTATGAATTTCATATTTTTTTGTGCTATTTAGAAATTTATTGGTCAATTTTAAATAAATTATCATTGAATAATAATTACAAAAATATTTAATTTCATGTTATTATAAGTATATTATATCAAAATAATTTTACAGAGTTTCAAATTTAGTTTGTGCTTTTCTGTGAATTTTCTGGAATTTTCTGTGAATTTTCTGAATTAAAATAAACCAAAAAATCAATAAAAATAAATAAAGCTTAACGGGTCTGTTTGCTACAGTGTTGGCTTTGGGTCTGGGCCTGCTACAGTAATATTCTACACATTTTTATTTCTACATATTTTTATTTATCCATTTCTTTCTTTTTCGTTTTCGTTTTCCTTTCTTTCTTTTTCTTCTTTTTTTTTCTTTTTTTATTTTATAAATAGAGCCGGGTCGGGTCTGTAAAACAGACCCGACCCGGTCTGTTGGCCAGAGCCGCTGGCCTGGCCTGACCAGACCTGGCCTGGGCCAGGTCTGGCTGTGCTGGCCAGGCCAGGCCAGTCTTGGCCTGGTCTGGCTCGGCTAGGCTTTGCCTGGCTTGCTCTCGGCCTGATCCTGGTCCTGGCCGAGAGCAGAGCAGGTTTTTTTCCTTTTTTTATTAAACTAAATTTCTAAAATCCATTAAAAATTATGACAATTAGTATACAATTATTAGATGTCCCTATATATTTTTATTATAATTTTAAAATAAGATTATCATGGTGAAATAGTGATTAAACTAGTGCATGTTACATGTTCGATGAAATGCCAAAAATAGCAAAAATCGACGACAACGCAAATTAACTTACACAGAATGGTTCTCTTCAGTTTGAATCTTCTTCCAGCACCTTAGAGTCTTAGGAGAGAAGGTACTCCTACTCACGCAAGGTGTGTGATCCGCCATGGGGTCATGCGCGGCCGTCGAAGGCGGATCCCGCGGACGACTACGGAGACTCGCCGAAGAGAATCGGCTGCTGTCGAAGATCACGGAGGCTGGAGAGAGGGACTCCGGATGAAGAAGATGCGTGTGTTCGGGATCTCGGAGGAGGGACTCGCGGTCGCCGGCAGGGAGATGGAGCTCTGGGGTTCGACTCGGCCAAGGGAGCTGCCGTGGCGTGTAGGGTCACAGTGAAAGGAAGCATGGCCAAGGGGGGTAGCACCATGGAAGCTCGGCCAAGGCTTGGCCGTGGGCTGCAGTGTAAGGAGGAAGGATGTGATTGAGGAGTTGGCTACACGCGTGGCTCGACGGAGATGTTGCGAACTTGACAAAGAAGTTGCGGACTCGACGACAGAGGATGAGGATGGCCCGCAGAGCTCGCCAGAGGGGATGTAGGTCTCCTCGTGCTTGCCGGTGGAGTGTGGATGGCCATAGCTTGGCCTGAGGAGCTGCTGGCGCTCTGACAGTTGTGCAAGTCAAAGGGAGAGGAAGCGGGGAAGCCATGGAGTGATGTATGGAGGAGGAGGCTTGGGGTTTATATAGAGGGGGAAAGAAAAACGTGAGTGAGAGATAGAGGGAGAGAGGGAATGTGAGAGAGAGGGGAGGACGCAGATGGAGGTCGTGGGGGGGACGCGGGTGCAGTTGGGAGGAGAAGTGGAAAAACGTGGGGAGAAGAAGGGAGCAGGTCGTGTGGTGGAGAAGAAGATGAAGTAGCCAAAGTTTTAATAATAATGAGCTCATTGCATGCTGGTCTGGGCGTTAGGATGCCTGGGAGAGAGTCACGATTTTGAAACTTGGAGCAATGGGAGTTTGGTTATATTCGTATTTAGAATAACTAAAGGGTAAGAAATCAAGGTTAAATAAAATGATTACCTTTTCTAATAATTAATGCGAAATTGGCCATGTGGTTAGAGCATTCAATTCACATAGGATAGGTTTGGGTTCAAAACCTGCTGCTATACACATATACATACGGGTTTTCTAATTCTTTTGTTTTATTTTATTTTTATTTTAATTTCTTTTTTTTGAATAATATTTAAACATTATTTTATTGGATTAAACTCTATTATTTCAGAAAAATCCTCAAAAATTCTAAAAATAGAAGATGTCATCCTGAACATTGTTGTGAAGTCAGATTTCCAAAATTCATCCCCGATTGTTAATTAAAATCCTAGAGTCAGCTTATGTCACCGATCGACCCCAAATTGAGATTCTTCTCCAATATTCCCAAAAAATTTCAAAATTCTAGAAAAATTATAAATAATGGGAAATAATATCTTGAGTTGAAATTGCCTCAATCCGACTACTAGGATGATTAAATCATTATCAGATACCTGTATTGACATACGTATATTGGGAACCGAGGGTTATAGGTGGAGAAAATAGAAAATGATATATACAAAGAAATTGAAAAGAGTGATAAAATAGTTGAAAGATTGTGGTGTTGATGATCTAAACTAAAAGTTAAAGAAAGAAAGAAAAGCTAAAAGAAATACTTATCTTCTTTGGTTGATGATTTACCTGGAACCTTTGCATGTTTTACCTTGCTTCAGAGGTGATCAACGCATAACCTATAAGATAGAGCTCAATCCCCATTAGCATTACATCATCAAGATGAATAAGAATGAAATAATACAGAATCTTGAGGAGGAACATCATCATAAAATATCGTTGGCACTCACACAAACATGGCTATATTGATGTTTCGAGGTTCACTTGGACATTTACCAAAATCAAAAGAGGAAAGTAGAAATAGAAGTAGAACAAATAAACAAGAAAAACTAAAAATGTTACCTTTGATTACTTGTAGAAACGATAAAAAAAAGGAGGAGGTTACATCAGTGTCTCGCTTAATATAAGTCTCTCTCTTACTTACATGAATCTCATCTAACTATGCTTTCAAAACAAATAAAAATTACATAAAATGAAAATAAAATCTACACTAAAAAGAATGAAAAACTGGCTTAAAATCTATCTCTGCATAGTCGCTCCTCTCTGGTCTCTGAAAAATCTAGTATTTTATAGGCAAAACCCAACGGGAAAGCGTACAAAGATAGAGGTAGCAAACGCTCCCCCAACAGAATCCAACAGCCAAGAAATGCGGCCGAAGATAGAGGGAGCAAATGCTCCCCTAATAGAATCTAACAAGCCACAAAATGGCTTTGGCCGCGTTTCTGCGGCCATGGTGTGGCCAGGTGGCCATACCCGCGGGGTGGAACTACCTAGTTTTCATGATATGTTATCTCCTTCTGGATTTGCAGGTCTGGGTCCTAGATTTGATGAAACAGCTTTTGATCTTTGGCTTTAACCAATTGATTTGTAGAGATTTATTTTAACTGGTTGTCAACTGATCTGATTTGTGATTGGCCACATATATTACATATATATTGGTTCATTACCGTGTTTATTATCTAATAAATTCTATTAATAAGTCTTATTTTTTTATTAAATGCAGGCCCATCGCTAAAAGAAAGGAAGAGAAATGAGCCCAAAAGCCCATCAAATTCAAAATTAATTCAAAATAAATTCAAAATTAAGAAATCAAGGCAGATCTTAGCAAATCAAAGAGGATAAAAATCGGTTAAAATGAATCTTCTCAAATCAAGTGGTTAAATCAAAATCAAAGGCTGTTTAGTAGTCAAATTCAGGAGCTGCAATAGGAAACCAGCAGGAGATAAAACCATATCGCTAAAGCATTGGAGTTCCTCCAACCAGGTGTGGCCACCTGGCCACACCATGGCCACGGAAACGCGGCAAAGTCGCGTTTTCGCGGCTTGGTTGAAGTGGTTGGAGGGGTGTTTGCTCCCCTAATTTTCTTACGCCCTCTCCCTTCTGGTTTTTCCCTAAATACCATTTTTGATAGAGAAGAAGGAAGCGAAGACTAGGATTAGAATTATTGTTCATTTTTTAGGATTTTAGGAGTATTGTTAGATAGTTCGGAGAAGTTGTATCTCCTCTTTATTTTAGTTTAGACTAGCAAAGAGAGAAAAGTGAATTGAGTGTGTAATTCATCATTGAAGTGACAATCAAAGGAGCTTCACTCGCTTATTCAACTCGACTCAAATTTGGTATGTTTATGTTTGATTTTCATTCTCTTATTTATTTTTCTTTCATCATGATAGCTAAATCATCTTCTGAGCTCACTAATTAATCTCTTCTATCTCCTCTCTCTTGACTGATTTTTATGAAAGTAACTCTTTTGAATCAGAAAAATACCTGAGTTAAACTTCGTTCTTAAAAGCACATGAAGATGTCTTTAGTTTAAACTTGGACTTTCAAAACACAAATCTTTTAAACTGTACTTGCTTCTTCATGCTTGATGGTTTTAACATTCTCTTTTTAATGATGTGTTAAGAAAGGGCTTAAGATTTAAACCAAACCATCTTATTTGTTTTACTTGGACATTAAAAGAACTAAAGGTTTTTTTCCTATGACAAAAGTGATGCACCAAAATGTTCTTGAGATAAGTACATAGTAGAGTAGAAATTAGTGAGAGCCCGTATCCTTTTTCATAATTTAAATCACATTACTCTCAATCATTTTCTAAAAGATCATCTTCTCCAAAGCCTTTTCCAAATTTTAAATTTTTTTTAAAATCACTTTCCTTCTCTCCATTCTCTTTTCAACTAAAAAACAAACACCATTCTTTGCTTTCTAAACAAAAACACCGAAAGTTTTATCGCATTCCTTCTCATGGACACGACTCGTTAGCCCAAGCTAGACGGTAATTCTTATTACTTTTTTATTGCAATCAATTTTGGCACCATTGCCGGGAGGGAACGGTGTAATTATTTTCTAACAAGTTTGGTGTCTTGTTTCAGGGATGTCAAGATTCAGATTTAGCATTCAAGTTTTGTAGGAGAAGACTTGCTATTATGTGCTCCTACTCTCGAAAGTAGGAAACAGAATTTCAAGAAATTACAGCGTAAGTTTGAAAATTTGTAGACTACTAAAAAACTTTTTTTTGCAGGACATATTGCTGGAAAAATAAAGTTTTTTGTGTGTTATTATTCTTGCTAATCTGATATTCACAATCCCAATTTTTTAATCCAACAGTAATCTGAGTGATTACTAATTGCTTAAAAAAAACGATAGACTTGCATTCTAGGCATTTGTCTTATTACTTTATTTTATAATTACTGTTGAAGATAGCTGGAGACAAGATACGTATGCATAGCATATAGTTTAGGAAACATTCTTGGGTGATATTTGCTTTTGAATGTTACTTTTCTATATCTGCACACACTGGACAATCAATTTTAAGGGCAAAACCCAAATTAAGATAAGGAGGGGAAGTCATTACCCTTCCTTAGCCCAAAACCATCTCCAAGCACACACAACCTAAGCCTAAGTAAAATCTAATAGACGTTAGCCTTAGAAACATCTCAAACTCACTAGGAGATTATCCTAAGGGGAAAGGTGTTAGAATTTGACTCCTGCCAAGAAAGGGATTTAAGGGCAAAACCCTAAATGTTGGTGATTTGGCTTAATTAGGCCGTCACTTTTTGCACGGATACCTTCCACCATCTTGCCCTGGCCTGGCTGATTAGCTTATGGTCAAAGTCTGCATTATACCTTCTGTGGACAATCAACCAGTTAGGAGTTATCTAGGTTAAGGTTGCCTTAGATTAGGCGTGGTTGTTTTCTCTTGTTGACTATTGGTGACTTATTTGTGATTGTGTTTGTGCATGCAAGTGTGGTCAAGAGACCCTAATTCATCTAGGTTGACTAGAAACACATCACCACCCAAGTTTGAACTAAGACCAAATTCAGTTATGGCTCAACTGACATCTTTGCAGGATATGTTCTATCACATTAGAATCTCACTTCCATCTTGCATCCAACATTCATCGATTGGAGAATACAATTTGAGCTCAAGCTTCAGTTCATCAACACACTCTCCAAGTTTCATATCTTAGAGTCTGAAGATGCTTATTTCTTCATAGAGAATTTGGGAAAGTATGTCTAATGATGAAAATCTCACACCTTATAGATGACGCTGTTTGGTTGAGATTTGTCCCTTTCGCTCTTAAGGAATTAGCTAAGAAATAGCTTTGCAGCTTAGCGGCCTGCTCTATCACATCTTGGAATGGTTCCATCAAGGTCTTCTTGAAGAAATTCTATCCAATTCATAATACCGCTCTCATTAGAAGTGTTGGCCCAAGGTTACAATCACCCGTTTTAGTGTGTTTTGATGATCACAAAACATATATAGTTATTTGTACTAATCACGTTTGTTGTTTGAGTGTGTTTCAGGGTTCTAATGAAACTAGAAGTTTTCTTCCTTAAAGGAGGAGTTTTTGACTCAAGTCACCTCAATTCGGGCTTAAGTATCAAGCTTGCAAGATCATTTGGAGAAGCCCACTTGAAGATCTGTAGTCCTTTAGAACCAATGTAAGAAATGTAAGAAATAGTTTGTTAAAGTTTGGGGTTGTAGAATATTGGCTCTAGGATACACACACACATTTTCAAAATACAGTTTTAGTTTTGGTATTTACTTTAAGTTCATGCCTTGATTCTTATACATGATTTCAAATCCTTACAAATTCTATACCTTGTTTACACCATGTATAACTATCTTTTCAACATGATACTTAACTTCATATACCTACAAAATTATCTTCAAAAAATTTTCAAGTTCAAATTTCTTCCCAGTTTTCTGTTTCATGCTAAACCGGCCGACCGGACCGTCGACCGGAGCTTGTATCCAGGACGTGCACGCTTGTGCACGTCTGTCGGTCGGCCGACCGTCGCCCGACCTGTAAACCCCAACTCTCTGTTAATTTCGGTCGGCCGCCGGTCGACCTCGACCGACAGTTAATTATCTTTGTTTCCTTCTTGAGGCCGGTCGACCGGGCGGTCGACCCGAGCCCAACGGCTATATGCCAGCAAGGCGGACGCCGACCGGACCGGTCGACCGCCAAGCCTGCTGCTGCCCAACGGCTCTTTCCTCTTTGGTGAATTTCTGGAAATCTGTTTTTTGTCTATTTTGTGGCAAATTTTCTCTGATCTTTAGGGATTATTTTCTGATCAATAAGCTTTTTTAAAAGTATTTTAATCCCTTCTTCTCCCTATAAATAGAGGAGAGTGGTCTCTTGAAAATCACCAAGAAAATCCCTAGTTTATAAGTTTTCAAAAGAAAGAAAAAGTTTCAAAGCTCTCAAATTTTCCCATTCATTCTTGAGCTTGTTTTTTCAGTTTGTGTTTTCTAGCAAAGATCATTCTACAACTGAGTTTTTTCTCACTACACTTCTTAGAGCCAAATTCCCTACTCAATCTATAAGGAAGTTGTAAAAGAGTGAGAGTTTGTAAGAAGTTTAGTGATCTTGTTGTGATCACTTTGGTTACTTGTGTTCTCTTGTTCTTGGGAGATAACTCTTCGGTAGAGTTCTTGTAAGTGGTGGAGCTCGGTGCTCCGGTCTTTGGTAGACCTTGTAAAGCGTCCTCGGTGGATAGTGAAACCCTTCACGGAGGTGAAGGCGGGGAGTAGAGTGGTGGCTCGAACCTCGAACAAACATCTTGTGTTTGCGATTGCTTTGTGTCCTTATTTGCTTTAAATTTCTCTTGCACTCTATTGCTTTCAATTACTTGCTTGAGATCTTATCTTCTTTACTTGTGATATATTGTGTGCATTTCATCATTGCATATTATTCATTCTTTGTTCGATCAATTCTCATACAACTAGTTGCATTGCGCACCTCTAACCCATTCAAGGGGAATCAGAGGAAGGAGTTCAGAACCCTTCACAGGGTATTCGGCTCTTAGTCTTGTTTTGAGAGATCGTTGCATCATTCATCCATCTTAGTTTTAAAGATTGTTAGATTAGCATTACACCTATTCACCCCCCCCTCTCTAGTGTTTTTCAATTGGTATCAGAGCTTAGGTCTCTAGGCTCTTGGCTTAACAACCTTAGAGAGATCCCTATTTTTGGTAATCATTTCATTCATTTCCACTTAGTAAAAATGGCCGATGGAATTAAGACCCCTCCTAAGTTTGATGGACTTAACTTTCCCATATGGAAAGTTAAGATGACTGTTTTCTTGCAATCTCTAGGAAGTCGAGTTGCAAAGGCCATGACCAAACCCTTTAGTGCACCCCCCGGTGATGAATCCACTTGGTCCGAAATTGAGACTAAGGAATTTGATGCCAATGCTAGGGCTCATTATGCACTCCTTCAGGCCCTTAATGATGATAATATAGCTAGAGTTATTCATTGCAAGTCCGCATATGAAATTTGGACACATTTGCTAGTTACACATGAGGGGACTTCACAAGTGAAGAGGGCTAAAATAGACCTTCTTCGGTCCCAATGAGAACTTTTGCATGCAAAAAATGAAACCATAGATGATATGGGTACAAGATTCACAAAGATCACTAATGGACTTTCTTCTCTAGGTGATGCTATCGACAACGACCAAGAGTAAGAAAGATCATCCGGGCTCTTCCTCCTTCATGGGAAGTAAAGCAACTACCTTGAAGGAACTCAATGACAAGGAGGAGATGGAGCTAATTGGTCTCATTGGGAACCTCAAAACCCATGAGATGGAGAGAAAGCTAGGGAGGACATGGCTCCTTCCAAGAAGAAAACAATTGCTTCAAGAGTCAATCCACACACTCCGACGAAGACGGTGAAGAAGAAGATGACGAAGAGCTCTCACTTCTAGTAAAGAACGTCCGGAGGATGTACAACAAGGCTAAGTTTCAAGGAAGAAGGAGATGGCAAGGAGGCAAAGAAGATAGGAAAATTATTTTTTTCAATTGCCAAAGACCGGGTCACATTGTTGCGGAGTGCCCAGATAAGTGAAGCCCTCCACCTCAAAGAAGCCTTACAAGAAGAAAGCATTGAAGGCTACATGGGATTCCGAGAGCGAATCCGAGGAGGAAGGTTGACACCGCCAACATGTGCTTCATGGCTAATGAAGGCACAAGCAAGGTAACCCCCAACACTCCTTTTGAATTGTGAGCTTTCCATGGATGACCTAGGAGAAGCATTTGTAGAACTCTCACATAACTATGATGTTCTTAAGAAAAAGTATTTAAATATGAAAAAGGAAAATGAGTCTCTTAATCATCATGTTTTTACTCTTACTAGAGAAAAAAGATGAATTATCTTCTACTTTAGTTTCCACCCAAAAAGATTTTGATAACTATAAGATTTCTTGCAAGGGTAAAGTTTCCACAAGTTAATGAAAATGAGATTTTCATGCTAAAAGAGAAAATTGTTCTTTAGGAGTTGTTTTGAAACGTGTGAATTTGACAAGAATAGGCTTGAGGCTATGTTTCCTAAGAAACAAGCCCCTAAGAAATAAATCCCATGTTATGCATGCTCATATTCATAAATCACAACCTTTACATCATGCCAACCCCACAAACATGCTCACACTTCACACACACAATCATGCATTCATGTATGGTAAAGTGTTTTCATGTTCATATTGTGGCCGTAAAGGTC